>CM062818.1:52911074-53478074 GCA_031772625.1 Pinus tabuliformis
AATCATTGGGAAACTGGTCCCATTATTTCCAGTCGGAGCCACCACACCAAATGGAAAAAGAGCTGCCTTTAAGGTTCGGACCAGGTGGGTTTCCCTGATGTTGTTGCAGCGATTTTCGAGGCATCAACACATTGTCAATTGCATTCAAAATTTTTACTTCGTCATTTTTCATCATTCAAGTTATTAACAATCTCAATCATCTCAACAAACTGAGGTAATTGAGCAAATTTAAAATTAAGTTTACCAAATTAATCTTAGACATATTTAGCATATTTAAAATGATCAAAATAATTAGATGTTTAACCAATTTTGTGTGTCCACGCACGCTGAAACCAACCTAGATCTATCTTAACCCCAGATTTATCAAGTGCCGAGAAGGATCAAATCTCTCAAAGTGCAAACCTTTCCTCAAGTTTTGCACTCAAAACAGACGTTTGCATATAGAGAGATTTGATCTCTCTTGACGATTGAAAGATTCGGGGTTGAGATGAATTTACACTGATTATTCACATTTTCTATCATTCAACATTATTACATTGTCACTTTGCATTCAAAATTTTCATTTCATTAATAAAAATACTTATGGTTTCTATCATCTTAACAAACTGAGGTAATCAAGCAATCTAAAATTAAATTGATTAGATTAATCTCACACATATTTAACATATTTTAAATGATTAAAATAATTAAATGTTTAACAAATTTTGTATGATTGTGCACAACTAAAACCCACCTAAATTTATTTTAACCGATCCATTAAACACTGAGAGGGATCAAATCTCTCAAGTGCAAACCTTTTTTCAAATTTTACACTCCAAAAAGAGATTTACATATTGAAAAATTTGATCTTTCAATGCTTAATAGATCTGGAGTTAAAATAGCTAAACTAGTTTTAGGAATTTAAAATTAAAAAAAATTGTCATAAAAAACGTTAAACAATAAAATGTTGTTATAAAAATTTATAAATAGAAAAACCAATCAATGGAGGAACAGTGGGAAAAAGAATCCCTTTAACATACGGTGTTTTGATTGTCAATTACTTCAATAAATACATATCGACATTTTTAGGAGCCGTGAGTTCAACAGAGACGTTAATTTGCCAAGCTCAACAGAAACTTTCATTTCCAAGGCTGCAGGTCCGCTTTCTGTTCTTAACTTTCGTGGTCTCGTCTGAGCTGCACGGGAAGACCTAAGTCGATCGATTGATGTCACTCTGGTTAACACTGTCTCGGAGATCTTCTAATCAGGACTTCTTTTTGCCAACTAGCGGATTGATCTGTCCATTAACGCGTCGACTTTAACTTTCGCGATTTGGGGTAAGTATTTTACAGGTTCTGGTTTCTTACAGCGTCTGTTGAGTTTGCATCCGTCCAGATTTGAACGTTGCATTCAGTTAATGGTAGTGTACTTCATGATCATCCGATTGCCGGACTTAGGTTCTCCGTTTGATTCCCGTGGCTGGTGACGCATAAAGGCTTAATGGGCGGTGATTACTATCTATGATTTTAATTGGCATTTCGTGGGGATTCATATCAAGTCCCAAATTGGCCCTTTTTTCAGTTTTAAATGATTGGCTGTATGCGTTGGTCTGGGTAGGAAGTCCATCATGACCATGCCGTGTAGAATCTCTTGTTACATCTTATATCTTACAGGCTTCTGAAGGTGTTTGACCTGCAGGAGTTGGGAATTGGTTTTCATCGGTCGACAAAGGGCTGAACACATTAAACACACATGGGATAAGTCATATTAGTGTAAACGGGATACTTCAATGTGATACTTCATCAGCTTTACCATTCTATCATTTAAACCTATCATATCTTAGTTCTTAAACCAGCAGTGGGACAACTATCACTGCCTGCAATCTGCGAATGCAGGTTGACATATCATTATTATTCAAGGAAAACTATGTCACCTGGAATTACCCGCTGGTGATTGGAATTACCTACTGGTGATTTGTAAGGGTGCAGGTTCTTGCTCCCGCCAGATGCCTCTGACTCTCGGGCTGTTAACCTCTTTCCTTTCCTTACATCGACCTCATAGCCAAAGAGAAGCAGTTTTAGGGCATACTCCAAACCCAATTTTAACAATTTGCATAGCAAGATTTTAGATAAATAAAATGTTTCTTTAAATTTTTTTAAACAAAATCACATATATGCATTTCATTTAATTAAAAAAAAGAAAGACAAGCTGCAACCAGCAGCAAGCAGAGCAACCACTGAAAAAATAAACTCAGCAACTAGAATCCGTCACATCAAAGTTCAAACATGTCGTATGTTGGTAGTGTTGGCATTGATGTCAAATGGTTATGAAGACAAGCATCAAGTCAGATAGCTATGAAGGCAAGCAACATGTCAAATGATTATGAAGGCAATCAACATCTTAAATTAATGATCCTTATCCATGACAACGACTTTAATATAAATGAACACAAGAAGTGACAGTAGAGGAAGTGACTTGACAACATAAGAATAAACAATGTTTTAACTCAGATCAGCAATATTTAAACTTAGATGAGCAATGTTTGTGATGTTGTTTGGTTCATAAGCAAAGTAAGTACATGGGAACTGAAGAACTTTTTATTTCCATTGAATATGAATATTATTATCAGCTTTCAGTATGATATATGTTGAGTTTACATTGCAAGAAGGCACTATATATGCTGAATTTACATTTCCAAGCCATATAGTGCAATCATTATTGCTGGCTTGTATTATCTTGACTTGATCTTCAAATTCAGAAATGAAGAGATAGACCACAAAGAGCCTTGGAATACAAAGAGACAACCTTTCACTTCAGATTCCTACATTGTAATACAAATAGTCAACAAACTATGCATATAAAAAGACTTGTATTGAATGATAGTGCTGCTAGTGAATTTGAATTTTTGTGAGAACTTTTTTATGAACTGCTTGGCAAAGAGAGAGAGGAAGTGGAGCATATGTGAAGCAGAATTGAGGAGGAAGAGCAAAAGATAAGCAATTGCAAAAAGAGCATAGACATAGTACAAGACATAGCTAGAGAAAATAAGAATTCATAACTAAAGACTTGGTAACCTAACATATTAAAGCTTTTATGTATCAGGGGATTGTTGTCTCTTTTTAGGTAGTAGCCTGAAAAAGAGTAGGTTAAAGCTTTGTAGAAGAGGGAGTAGGAGCTTCCTAGCAAGTTGTGGCTTGCAAAAGAAAATTGAGGTAGAAGTTTGCAAAAAATTGATGTAAAAGAGGGAGTAGGTGCTTGCCTTTACATCACAACAACCAAAATTCGTGGTTTTTCTCTTTATGGGTTTATAAATTTGCCAATATATCAAAGAAGGGTGAAAAGGCTGAACACATATATAAATCTGCTAATTGATTAAAGAAAGAGTTATAAGGCTACATTTATTTTTTGAAATTGGTCTTTTAAAAGACACAATTAGGAAGCATTGGAATTAAACTAAGAGCTTGAATTTCTAAGTTTCACTGTTAGCAAATGAAGACAACCCTACTATTACTATAACTATTATACATATATATGCAAAGAAAGCAATTAGCGTTATTGGCGTCAACTGAGAGATAAGAGATAAATAAGCAACAAAGGCTACGATATCAACTGAGAAAGATATCAACCTCAAGGGGAGCAGAGCTTGTGCACATAGCACAAAAGAGAGAAACATTTTTCATTTATAGAAGTAACCACATT
The DNA here is from genome assembly GCA_031772625.1 of Pinus tabuliformis. Taxonomy (NCBI): domain Eukaryota; kingdom Viridiplantae; phylum Streptophyta; class Pinopsida; order Pinales; family Pinaceae; genus Pinus; species Pinus tabuliformis. The sequence goes on from CM062818.1 coordinate 52,914,753, forward strand.
AGCATTCATGTATGGTCACTTGGTGCATTCAATGTGAATGACAACCAAAACCAACAATTGATCTCAAAAAATGTATATCTAACGCAAATATTTCACAGACTATATACTTAGAGACCTCAGAGATGATATATGCAGAGATTTCAGAGACTACGTACACAAAGAGTAGATGTCCAATGCAAAAACCTCAGAGAATGATTCCAACGCAAAGACCAGATCAAGGAACCTCTAAGACATGAGAGATAAATCAATGAACAAGTCAAGCGAGCTCTGTGTGTGAGCTCGAGCTCTCTGTGACTGGGCTAAAGCAAATGTAATTGACATTCTGATCTGAATTGGATCATTATATTGTTTGTCATCCATCTCAATGCATTTGGAGTGGAAAAAGTGGAGGAATAAGCTCACGGGACCGTTTTTACCGGCAGGACTCAGTTTGGCGAAATGAGGTCCGAAACCTTCTGGGAGCGTTTTGAGGCATCAAACGATGTTTTTTTGGCGTAAAACTTTGCCGCTCAAGCGCAACACCTTTTCATGCTATTCTACGCACAAAGAGCTTTCCAGTGACGCAAAAATCTCGTCAACCGGAGTCCGTATGCAAAAGTTATGCCACTCAAAAGTTGACCTCCCTGTTTTCACACCTATAGTTCGGGAGGATGTCGCATCAGCCCCCATTATTCATGGAAGAAGGGCTAGACACGTGTTTATGATGTAAAAGACTCTAGAAGAGTTTATTTTGTAACTCTAGCTAAGAGTTGATGTAGTCAAACTTAACCACTAGTAGGCTATCGCACTGTGTTATAACCAGGCCACTAAGAGGAAGAGGATTCCATTCTTTTGAAAGCATTTTGTTCCATAGTTGAGCAAAGATAGCCAGGAGAGATAGGAGGTAGAGCACACAGAGAGGATTTGTGCACCATAGCAGCCCACGGGCCACAAACATTACTTCTTTGTATCTGCAACCATATTTCCAGATAGAGAAAGAGAGCAAAGTGGCCTCACCTTCCAGCTGGGTTTTCTCCTGAAAGGGTTTTCCAGAGAGCATATATTGTGTATTATGTGTGTGTGAGATTATTTTGTCGTTCTCTACTTTTCTGCTTGATTTAATTTTACATGCATGCACTAATTATAGTTAATTTTACAGATCTAGAAATTAAATAAAACTGTAATAGTGTAGAATCTCAGATTTTTAATATAATATTATTAGATTTGTTGTGACGAACTGTCTAGTGGAATATCCACGGCAGTTTACGGATCATTTGGTATCAGAGTGGGTTTCTTTGGGTATTTTGTGGAGATTGCAGGGATCTAGATCGGCGAGGCCGAAAATCGTAAAACCCTAATCATGGGCAACAAATATGTAAACGGACCTCATGATCCTACTGAGGTGAGGTTTTCGCAGCTTGAAGAACAAGTCGTGGATATAAACTGCAATGTCAACCTCCTCATGGCGGCCCTAAGCAATAAGCTGGGGATATTTGGAGAAGAAGGGGGTTCGAATGCAAAGGACAAATTAGAAGGGGGATCGAGAGATCAGGAAGACGTAAATAACCAGTCGAAGAAAGAACTCGGAAAAGATCAACCCAGGTCAAGTGTCGTGAACCAATCCCTGCTTAAAGTGGAAGCAAAAGTCGATATCAAGCCATACCATAGTGAAATCGACGCTTTGAAGCTGAACCACTGGTTGCAACAACTGGAAGTTTGTTTCAGTGTCCATCAGATCGAGGAAGGGAGGAAAGAGTATGTATTTTTTGTTCTTCGGGAAAAGTGGAAACAGAAAAGCATTTCATTTTAGAATGTGAGGTCTTCAAAGACAACACGGAAAGTTATGTAGATATTCTGGCAACTAGCTCTGGGGATAATCTATTTAGCGAGGGGTTTGTCGAAAAGCTGAGAGCGTTTATTGTGAGGCTTCACATGAAAATGACCGAATACATTAACGAGATAAAGAAAAAATCTTTCCCATAAGCTATCTTTAACCTCGTAAATGTTAAAATAAATTTCTTTCTTTCTTTCTAAAAAAACCAAAGCTTAAATTACTAAAACTACCACTATATTTTGAACCTAATACAAACCCCATAAACCATAACCCTCGTTACACAAGTACATTGATTTTCGAACTTAGACCATATTAGACCTCTGCATTTGAGTAGCTTAATGAACTTACGAAATCACTATTACTAGTATCAAGTTACCAAGTTATAAGTTACTGCGTGTATTATTGACTTGCCGACTCTCAATACCATCTCCATCCAATAAGTAAGAAAACAAAAAATTACTCCATAAGAGTACATTTCATTTAAATTTCGTTACAACCTAAAACTTTTCCCCTCCGAAGCAGGGAGTTCATATTTTCAAACCAAAGATATCTTTCATTGATGTGATACCTATAGGGAAAACAACACTTACTGAAACCATTGGTAATCGCCTACTGCTTCCGCGTCCGCCAGCAACTCCTCCCCGCCGCCGCTCGCCCGATTACCCCTCTAAGGATGCCGCAAAAGTAGGTATCCCTCTCATGTCCGTATTGGCTGAAATCCCGAGTGCTTCCTCGCTGACCTGCTCTTCATCTCTATTTGTGAGGGTTTAACAGCGCTTTGAACGTCTCTAGCCACGCGCTAAGAAAGTTCGCCAACCGCCTGGGCGTCATAGGACTTCCGAGAACTCCTTTTGATTAGTAACGAGATCGATCTAGGGCGTTTCGATGGCGATAAAATCAGGTAACAGTTGCACCTGTCTCTTGCCTTGGTATTCTTTGTATCTGTGATTTATTGGCACCAAGGTCTTACATCCCACATGCTTTCTTGGTAGCATGTTCTTTCATCCCATATTCTAACTCTCTGGTAGATTTTCTAAGTGTACATCTTTTCATTTCCCATATCATATAAGACTGATATACCCACATTGTTTCTATTTACCTACAAAAGCTATTTATTGGTGCAAACAATTGTAATACGGTTCCAGTGGGTTCATCCACAGGGTAATTGCAACCATGATTGAAGAATTCCTTTGATTCATCCCGACGTGAAGAATGAAAAGAAGAGCACCAAGAGCGGACATATCTTTGCACCATTTCTTCATGATTTTTTGAACCTAGAATCTCCTCAGAGAAAATACCATAAAATTTATGCCTAAGCATGCAATTACAAGCAACACTCAAAATCCTACTGTAAAAGAAAGATTCTCTATAAATCTGCTTAAGATATTCCCTGCATAGGGCCTGTCATTAAATGGAGTCCTCAGCGGCGAAAATCATCTGACAACAATATGAGACTTGAAGCAAGTCCCAACCAACAGTAATTTTTCCCATTTAAACTCTATCTTAGTGAAGTGAACATGCCTCGAGGCTTGAAACCAGTAAACCCCGATTCTAAGTCCATGTATTTGAGCAAGTGGCTGATGGGTAAGGAGAAGCCATACATTCCGGTCAAGATCTATAACCAAGCCTTGCATATGGCTGCCAGTGACAATACTAACATATGAATCCTGTTTTGCTCTGTCGTTGTTTATTTAGCTTGCCAGTTAACAATGCAGGTGTAACAGAGAAGTAAGCAAGTACACCATTTTTCCCACTTATCAGAATATCATTATTCCTTTTAATAGTTGCTTTGCCAACATTTATATCCACTATTGTTTTAGACACATTACATGCCAGGCTTGCTCGATATCCTCTATTTTTGCAACAAGTATTATCACCTTGCAATTGATAATGTTCCCTATGGGATTCATTATTTGAGTCTAGTGAGATATTCTCTGAGCATACCAAAGACAATATACGAGTTCTTATTGCAACAAAGGGGCTATATTCTTCTTTTTCTTCCCCTACAATCATCAACTCCTCTTCAACCCTTTAATAGTAAGGGATTCGCCAATTAAGCTTGACAAGGGTGTTAGGCCCCTATACTACTAGTGTAACCCCTTATTGTCATTAGTACAACCCCCTTATTATATTGTTGTACCCATGTAGTCTCCATATTGTTACTATTGTGCCCCATAGAAGCCCACTATTGTTATTATTATGCCCTTACATTATTATTGTTATGTCGGCTCTGATTATACTATGACCCCTTAGACTCCTATATATAGAAAGGAGGTATTTTCGTTTGTATCATCAAAAAATTGTTCATTTATGTAATGTAAAGGAGGTTGCCCCCTCGAAGAGGCTGAATTCTAAGGCGTTCATCTATCTTTTCTATCTTTTTGTGAGTTGGTTTCATAACATTTGGTATCAGAGCTGTGGATTCTAGGGTTTCGCTGCTCCAAACAGGTCATCGTGGCATTTTCGCTATAACTTTTGTTCTGCGACGTTTTAGACGCTAAAAAAAAACCCATTTGGGGTGAAATCATTTTAAACCTCGGGTTCGAATTTAAGAGCTTTTCGTGCTATATTTGCAGAGATATGATCTGAGGAAGTTGGCCTTTTTTTAGACTCCCGAATTACATTCCAAACATGTGACCTGGGGAAAATAGTCATAACTTTTGTTTTGAGCATCAGATTGAAATTTTGTAAGAAGTTACAAAAAGAGGACAGACTGTAGTTTCCTATGTATATTTTTCAGATCCTAAGGTCAAAACAGTGACACGTGGCACTTCATACAAGTTCGCTCTTCTGAAAAGGTATATAATCAGGTCATCTTGGGAGATTGTGCATAACTATTTCTTGGAAAATCTAAATTCGATCAGACTGGTGGCATTGGCAAGAGGACGCAAAGGGCTACTGTAGTTCGCAATTTCAGAACTGGAAGATAAAAAATTACAGAGTTACTGTCGTTTCAAAATTGAGCTCCTAAAATCAAGAAAAAGCGCGATGAGGAAGTTTGATGGCAAGGATCTAGTAAATTGGATACTACAGATGGAGAAATATTTTGATCTACATGGTGTACCACTGTTACAAAAGGTATGTATTGCATCTAATTATTTAGAACCGAATCAATTTTTATGGTATAAAGGGCTTTGTTCTCGTAAACCACTTGTCACGTGGTCAATTTTCATGGAGGAAATGATAGCACATTATGAGGATACAAAGAGAAACTCCTTCTTTAGCCAATTGATAAATCTCAAACAAAAGGGTTCAATGGAAGAGCACATTGAAGACTTTCAAAAATTGAATAGAAGGGTAAATTATATTCCAGAGAAGCAAATGATTGATGTCTTCATAGGGACTTTAAAGGATAATGTTCAACATGAGGTTCGTTTTTGGGAACCTGATTCATTGGAGGAGGCATTCGAGTTGGCAAGAAAAATTGAAAGCGAAATTATGAAAATAAGGAATCCCACCACTCATGACTATAATTATGGAAGTGTTTCTTCTCCTAGCCTTCCACAACCTACAAGGCTTACACCACAACAATTGGAAGAAAAAAGAGAAAAATGGCTTTGTTACAATTGTGATAAAAAATGCACTAAAGGTCATAAGTGTGCTGAGAAGAAATTATTTTACATAGAGTATGAAGAGGAGGAAAAAAGGGATCAAGAAACATCAAAAGAAGAGGATATATGCCAGGACCCAACCCCAGAGAAAGAAAAAGTGAATCCGACCATATCTTGTAAAGCATTGGCAAGAATTACTACTCAAACTCTTAAGATAGAAGGACATATGAAGAAGAAAAAGGTTCAAGAAGTGAAAGATCACATCGAGAAAGAAGAAATGAATCCAACCATATCTTGTAATGCATTGGCTGGAATTACTACTCCTCGAACTATCAAGATAGAAGGACATATCAAGGAGAAAAATGTTCAAGAAGTGAAAGATCACATCGAGTATCAAGAAATGGATCTAACCATATCTTGTAAAGCATTGGAAGAAATTACCACTCCTCAAACTCTCAAGATAGAAGGAAATATCAAGAAGAAAAAGGTTCAAGCGGTGAAAGATCACATCGAGCATCAACAACAAGTTCTCCAACTTTTAAAGGATAACGCCACTTTGGTGCAGAAACGAATGAAAAAACATGTAGATCAACATCGCAGTGAAAAATGTTTTGATGTAGGTGATTGGGTATTTTTACGTTTACATCTCAAGCAAGCTATTTATGAGATGGAAATGTTGGCAATACTACATGCACTTAAGAAATGGCGACCATACCCAATGGGAAGACACTTCAAGGTAGAAATGGATCATGATAGTCTTAAATACATTTTAGAACAAATATTATCATTAGAAGAACATAAAAAATGGGTCACAAATATGTTGGGTTATGACTTTGACATCATCTACAGAAAATGGAAGAAATTTTTTGTTGCAGATGCACTCTCAAGAAAGGATGAGGATGTGGAAGCATTGTTTTGTGCTATTTCTATTATCCAACCAAATTGGATAAACGAAGCAAGGGATGAATGGAAGAAGGACAAAGAAGTGTGGCCACTCATTCAAAAGTTGCAGAATATCCCAATTCAAACAATATTGCCAGAACTTGAAGAGGAAGGAAAAATCATATTGGAACCTGGAGCAGTCATAGAAACAAGAACCTGACAGCTAGGAAATCGATCAATTTCAGAGTATCTCATCAAGTGGAAGAACTTACCCATTGAAGGTTCCACATGGGAAGACAAAATTTTTATACAGAAGCATCAAAAACTACTCAAGCGTTGAGGACAACACTTTTTGAAGGAGAGGGGCATGTTAGGCCTCTATACTACTAGTGTAACCCCTTATTGTCATTAGTAAAACCCCCTTATTATATTGTTGTACCCATGTAGTCCCCATATTGTTACTATTGTGCCCTATAAAAGCCCACTATTGTTATTATTATGCCCTTACATTATTATTGTTATGTCGACTCTGATTATACTATGACCCCTTAGACTCCTTTATATAGAAAGGAGGTATTTTCATTTGTATCATCAAAGAATTGTTCATTTATGTAATGTAAAGAAGGTTTCCCCCTCGAAGAGGCTGAATTCTAAGGCGTTCATCTATCTTTTCTATCTTTTTGTGAGCTGGTTTCATAGCAAAGGGAGGCCGTCAAGCATCAACAAAGGTAGTGAAGTAAGCAAACTCTGGATCTGACACAAACATGCTGCTTCTCTATGACAACATGCATGTAAAGCAAGTCTTCCGAACTTGCTTTGCAAACGACTTTATGCTTGCATGCCCAGAGTTCTACCAAGAAGCCAAGCACACTTTCCTCGTTGCTCTTCTCTTTTGATGACAATACCCTAGCCTTTTTATTTGTACTAGAAGGCTCCCCATTGTTATTATCTTCCTTGTATAAAACTATCGAGTCTGTGCCCGTGTTACAGGCATTTACCACTTTGCCATCGTCTTCTCCTATGAAAACTCGACCTCTTGTTGGATTTAATGACATTGACCTCATTGTTATGATTTTCCACAGATGAGGCCTTGGACTTTTCATTCCAAGATTTGATAGTTTCGTCTTTGAAGGAATTTTGAAAGAGGTTACATTTGTATTCAGGAAGGTCAGATGAAAAAATATTTTCATCTGTTTTTCCCAACAACTTTCTTTTAAAATCAGGCGTGCAAGGAACGACACCAACTGCATCATTCTTTATTGCCATATCTTTTCTATTTTTGACAAAACTGATAACTTTGGTGACATTATGAGAAAATACCATGAAATTTATGCCTGAAGCATGTAGTTACAAGTAACACCCAAAATCCTGCTGTAAAAGAAAAGCACTCCATAAATCTGCTTAAGATACTCCCTGCATATGGCCTGTCCTTAAACGGAGGTCTCAGCGGTGAAAATGATTCGACAACAATATGAGACTTGAAGCAAACCCCAACCAACCGTATTTTTTCTCATGTAAACTCTATCTTAATGAAGTGACCATGCCTCAAAACCAATAGAACCACAATTCTAAGTGCACATATTTGAGCAAGCGGTTGATGGGTAAGGAGAAGCCACACATTTCGGTCAAGCTCTATAACCAAGCCTTGTATTTGGATGCCAATGACAATGCCAACATATGATCCTGTTTTGTTTTGTTGCTGTTTATTCAGCTTGCCAGTTAACAATGCAGGTGTAATAGAGAAGTAAGCTGGTACACCAATTTTCCCACTTATCAGATTATTATCATTCCTTTTAATAGTTGCTTTGCCATTATTCATATTCACTATTGTTTTGGACACATTACATGTCAAGCTGGCTTTAAATCCCCTGTTTATATATATGTATCGTCACCTTGCAATTGATAAAGTTCCCTATAGGATTCATTATTTGAGCTTAGTGAGCTATTCTCTGAGCATAGTAAAGACAATATACTAGTTCTTGTTGAAAGAAAAATGTTATATTCTTGTTTTTCTTCCCCTACAACCATTAACTTCCTCTTCAACCCTGTTCACTATTAGGAGACACATGTGATTCCAATATTATTCATATGATACACTTAAAGTCAATTTCAATGAACCTTGATTTCATATTCCAAGAGATCTCTTGGACTTCTCATGACGATTCAACGACGCTTTTGGCACCAATATGCTCAAGCATTGAAGTTCACTAGTGATGTGCAAGCCCCCCTTGCTATCTCAAGGATAAACATCATCATTTGGGCTTTGGAACAAGCAACTCCCATCAAATAGTGTCAAGGCTAGCCTAGGGGCATCTTGGGTCCATCTGGGCATATCATCAATAAATCTAACGCCAAGCTTTAGCGGTTCGGTGTTTCAACATTTAGGGATACTCTAGAGTGTCAAGTACCATGTGGAACCATCTCCTAGACCAATGCTCTACTTTGGAGGGGCAACATTGCATCAACAAGGTCATATCTGCTCGCCGGATTGGGTAAACTGTTCTCTAGAATGCTGCTGCAAGGGATGAGAATCATCTCTCAAGAGGCCCCTGTTGATGCGATAACACCACATGACAAAACCTTACTCAAAATCAAGTGAAATGATTAATCATTAGGCACAATGACCTTAAATGTATCATAGTAGACCATACCTAATTTTTGGCTCACAAGAATACTTCACACAAAGCGTACCTTCAAATGGTTAATTAGATCAAGTCTCGTAAACAAGTTATCTCCTTATATTAGGGATAGTTAGGTGAATAATCTAATTAGGTGTTCCCAACCCCCAAGGGAAAGTGACTTGTCCCAAATTAGTCCATCAATCCATAGGTGCATGTGAAAGATGGTGGCTACGAAGTGGAAATGACTTCAGGGCAAGGTGCCATAGCCATGTGACTAGCTAATGGAGGTCCAACATCTAGAGTGTATAAATGTAATGACGAAGTAATCGTGGAGGTATGAGTTACCCCTTTCCTTTGTTGCTTTTTCTACCTCTCTAGTGTGTTGTTTAGTTTTTTATGATTTGCTTTTATTTGGGTGCATAGTTTAGGAACCCAAGCTTGCATTTGCGATTTTCCATTACCCCTTTGGGATGAGTTGGTTTAATGTTCATCAGGGTTGATACAATATAAGAGTTCCTTTTTATGGATGAAACATCATGTGCTTGAGAACTTGGGTGATGGTTGATAAGGAGGGTAGTGATTATGCTAGGCTTTTTCCCAGGTGTTAAACAAATGTCTCAACCGTCTTTTGCATTTTTTCTTTCATTGGGTCTTTCTTTCGTTTTATCTTTCTTTTAGCTCCATCAACCTTGAGGGCTAAGTTTTTGTGCCTGGACTAAAGGATGGAGATGAAAATTGCCAATTCGAATGACCAATAGCCTAAAGAATGGAGATGAATAAAGGGAAAGATGGAAAGTGGAATGTACAAAATACTTTGGACATGCTACGTCAATCAATGCCTCCCTAATAGTGCCTTTCCCAAAACCCTAAGGCCTTAGAGGAGGTCCCATTGGACTAGAGTCCAAGACTAACCTCTTGGGTGAAGTGAGGGAACAAGAATACAATCAAAATTGGTCAATTATTTACTTTGCCTCTTGATCAATATTGATATGCTCATAACATTAAGTGAAAGCACGTGATTGCAAAATGGTTGGAGTACCTGCTGATGGATGACCTACCTTCTTTTAAGAAAAAAATGTCGGATGGGACAGAGAAATCTGACTGGAGCAAGAAGTGGGGATCTTAGCATCATGTCATATATTGATCATATAGGGCTACTGGGTGGTTGCTTGTGCAAGGAGAAAAGTTTTCTCCTATGGGCTACCCACTTTTTGGTTGGTAACATTTGGGTCCAACTCGAGGACATGTGTTGACTGTAGAGCACATGATCCATGTCCTCGAATGAGGAGTGCATGAGAACTCAAGTAATCCCTAAGGCTTTTAGACTCGTTACTTGTGTTGAATGGTGTTGTCATTGATGTCAACATTTGTTAATGAAAACTCTTAATATTTGTTTGGATTGTTGATTTTTTGGGTAGCATCGGATGTGCTTTAGCTTCGAAATTTTGTGGAGGGGCTAGAACACATGAGATCTCCAAGACCCAGAAATCGTTTGGTGAAATTCCACCCGGATTATATTTTATCAAAATAATTAATATTTTTAATGGGGTTTCTAAGTCTAAACTTAGGAAAATTAAAATATTAATGGGTATTAATGAAAATATGGGTGAGAAGCTTCTAAGAGATGAGGATCAAGTCTAATTTAATCTTAGCTGTTGATTAGAGATTAGATCACGACCATTGATATCTCAACAGGAAAAGTATAAAAGAAGACTTGAGAGTCATTTGGAGACACACTAGGCAAATACTCAGTAACCCAAGGGAAATCGATTCTCAAGGAGTAAGAAGTTGATTTCAGAGGGAGAGTTGGAGGGTGAAGGAAGAAGAGGGTATCAACGTCAGTCAGAGACTAAGGAGGAGGTGATGCAGTGCATCAGAGGGACAGCGCAGAGGGACAACTCTGAGAGGTAGCGCAGTAAGGGACACAGTCCTCACGCAAAGATGACACAGTGAAGGCTGAAGGGTCTTTGGGGTGTCAGAATTTCTCCAAAAATTTATCTCAGGTGTTTTCTCAGAGGTTTCTCTATGTTCTGCAAAATCATTCCTTGTAAAGAGATTGTTGATGAAGAATAATAAATAAACCCTCATCTGCTGCACCGGTTTTCCTGCATTGGGTTTTTCCGGGGACTATTGTCCAAAAATAACTGTGTTGATGTGATTGATTCTTGTGCTTGTATTTCACTGTTCTTTTTCTCTATGCTATTATGTGATAACTGTAGTAGAATTTACTTTGATGTTTACTTAAGGGTTTTGTAAATAACTTATTGTGGAAAATAAGTAGGAGAAATAAATTAGTTACTGCAGTAGAATTTCGTGTTAGAAAATTTCACATGGTATCAGAGCGGAGATCGAGCAACAGGATTAGAGAATCTGCAATGAGTTGGGAGCATAACGCTGGAGCAACAACTCAAAAGGACTCGCGTAGTTTTTCGGGAAAGAGGAAAGCACGAAGAATATGGATCGCGACTATTCTATGTTAGCTTGCAAACTGGAAGAAGAAGTCGCTTGCTTGGCAAGTTCTGCTTCCTCTGAGGTTTGGTATATTGATAGTGGAGCTTTTGCGCACATGACAGGAATACAAGAATGTTTCTCGAGCTATCAAGAAGAACAAATGAATTTCCAAATCACCATGGGAAATAAGTCAAAATGTACCCCTGTAGGAAGAGGTACTGTAGTTTTTCAAACAGAAGCAGGGGATCGCTTCGAGCTACCAATGTGCTGCATGTGCCTGGATTGGGGATGAACTTACTCTCTGTATCTTAGTTACAAAACAAGGGCTACGATATTTTCTTCATTGGGAAGAAAGTATATGTCAGACATCCGAGTTGGAAGAAGAATGACCAAATTGGAGTCAGAAGTAACAGACTGTATAAGTTACAACTAGAATCTCCAATGGCATTGATAGGCAGCAGTGGGGAAAAAGATTTGAATGAACTATGGCACAGGAGGATGGGGCACTTACACCATGGGGTTCTAAGAATTCTCAGAAAAACCGTCACAAGAGTTCCAGAATTAAGTACCAAACAAGACGATGTATGCAGAGGTTGCGTACTAGGCAAGTACACCAAAGCGGCTTATTCTAGAAGTAATAGTAGGGCAAAGAGTGTTCTGGGATTGATACACTCAGATATCTGTGGACCCATGTCCACAAAAGCTCTTAGTGGTGCCAAATACTTCGTCACCTTCATTGATGACCATTCCAAGAAGACTTGGATCTACTTTCTAAAAACCAAGGATGAGGTTTTTGATTGATTCAAAGAGTTTAAAGCTCTGGTTGAGAATCTGACAGGGAAGAGGATAAAAGTGTTGTGCTTAGACAATGGTGGAGAATACATTGATAAGGACTTCACTGATTTCTGCGCAAGGGAAGGCATCAGAAGAGAATGGACAGCTCCATATAATTCGGAGCAGAATGGAGTAGCAGAGAGGAAGAATAGGACTATTGTTGAAGCAACAAGGGCAATGTTGTATGATCAGGATATGCCCAAATTTCTATGGGCAGAAGCATGCAACACAGCAGTGTATGTCCAGAACAGGACTCCTCATAGGGCATTAGGTAAGATTACTCCAGAGAGTGTCTTCACCGGCAAGAAGCCTGAGGTGAGTCATTTCAAAATATTTGGGAGTTTGGCATACTGCCATATACCCGAAGAAAAAAGGAAGAAGTTGGATCAAACTACAAAAAAAAGGATATCTTGTGGGATATAGCGAGAATGCCAAGGCATATAGAATCTATCTTCTAGGAAATAGGAAGATCATAGTACAATGGGATGTAAAGTTCATGGAGGACAGAGCTTTTAGGAAATCCTGAGAAATGCCTTCCGAAGAGCAGTCAAAGGATGATCCATTGGTCCAACCACTTCGACTAGCAGAAACCAGCACCAATATTTCTCCAAAAGACAAGAACCCAGAGGTATCACAATGGGTGGAGTCTCTGGAGAAGGAGCAAATAGATCTACTCGCTACCAGTGGAAGAACGAGCCGAGAACTTCGACAGATACTACGGGATGCAGAGGATTTCATTGGAGCTCCTAGGAATGAGAAAAGGGAGCATAGACAACCAGATAGATACCAAGCCTTGGTGGCTCAGGTTGGAGAACCCTCTAGTTTTCAGGAGGCTGTTCAACATCAAGTATGGGTAGATGCTATGGTGGAGGAATACAATTCCATAATGGTCAATGATGTCTGGGAAGTGGTACCTAGGCCTCAGGATAGGTTAGTTATAGGTTCGAGATGGATCTACAAGGTCAAATATGCTGCAGATGACAGTCTGGAAAAATACAAAGCTAGGTTCGTGGCTAAGGGGTATGCTCAGAAGGAATGGATAGACTACAAAGAAACCTTCGCCCCATTAGCCAGGTACATTTCTATTAGATCTGTGATATCCCTTGCAGCATCGATGGGGTGGGAGATTCACCAGATGGACATCATGACTGCATTCTTGAGCGAGGTGATAGAAGAAGAAGTATACATTGAACAATTAAAGGGTTTTGACTCTTGAGACACATGAGAAGAAAACTCATGTATGCAGGTTGAAGAAAGCCTTGAATGGGCTCAAACAGGCACGTAGAGCATGGTACGGTCGAATTGATGGTTATTTGCAGAAAATGGGATTCATCAAGAGTGACGCAGATTCCAACCTCTACTTTTATTGTAGAGAATGATCCTCTAATTCTGGTGTTATATGTGGATGACCTTTTCCTAACAGGTTCATCCAGGCTCATCAAAGATTGCAAGGAAAACCTAGCTACAAAATTTGACATGAAGGATTTGGGACGGATGCATTATTTTCTGGGGTTGGAAGTTTGGCAGCAGAAGGGTGGAATTTTCCTTGGACAAGAGAGATATGCTACATAAATTTTGAAAAGGTTCAGAATGCAAGACTGTAGACCTATGGCTACTCCAATGATTACCAATTGGAAGAGGATTGATGCGTCTAAAGATAAAGAAGTCGAGCCCACCTTGTATAAGCAGCTCATAGTGTCCCTAATGTATCTCGTCAATACCAGGCCAAACATTTGTTACGCTGTCAACACCCTCAGTTAGTTCATGGTGGAACTAAAGAGGGCGCACTGGGCAACAACCAAGCATGTTCTCAGATATATACGAGGAACAGTCGAGCATGGATTAATGTACACCCGAGGTAATGACATCAGGCTGAGTGGGTTCATTGACGCAAATTGGGCTGGAAGTTTAGTAGATCGGAAAAGTACCACCAGGTACTGTTTCAACATTGGATTAGGAATGACCTCCTGGTGTAGCAGGAAACAAAAATCCGTAGCTCTGAGCCCAGTTGAAGCTGAATATATGGCAACTAGCACAACATTGTGTGAAGCCATATGGCTTAGGAAGCTGCTTATGAATCTATTCAGGGGAAGGATGGAAGCGACCAATATTTTGTGTGATAATCAGAGTTGCATCAAGCTCTCTGAGAATGCAGTTTTTCATGATTGGTCGAAGCACATTGACATTAGGTGTCACTTTATCAGAGACTGTGTCCAGCGAGGGCAGTGCAATTACGGTACACTCCGATAGGAGAACAGGTGGTAGACATTCTCACCAAGGCTCTAGGAAGAACAAAGTTTGTTTATTTTAGGGAGAAGATGGGGATGATTGAGAATCCGTTTCAGCAACGGAAGCGGATAGTGCAGGGAGTTGCGGTGCAACAGTTAGCAGTGGTAGTGCTATGGGCAACATGATGCAGCATATTGAGAGGGAGTTGCAGTACAGATGTAGCAGTGTCATGGGCAGCAATATAGGTTGCAGCAACGCAGTGGATGAGGGGTAGTAGGCTGAGCATCAACAACGCAGAGGACCGATGCTGTGGATCAATGTGATACTTCTGCTGGGAAGTATTGCTAGAGCACATTCCTCACTAAGAGGGAGTGTTGATTTTTGGGTAGCATCAAATGTGCTCTAGCTCCAAAATTTTGTGGAGGGGCTAGAACACATGAGATCTCCAAGACCCAAAAATCGTTTGGTGAAATTCCACCCGGATTGTATTTTATTAAAATAATTAATATTTTTAATGGGGTTCCTAAGTCTAAACTTAGGAAAATTAAAATATTAATGGGTATTAATGAAAATATGGGTGAGAAGCTTCTAAGAGACGAGGATTAAGTCTAATTTAATCTTAGCAATTGATTAGAGATTAGATCGCGACTGTTGAAGGAACAGTATAAAGCAAGACTTGAGAGTGATTTGGAGACACATCGGGCAAATACTCAGTAACCCGAGGGAAATCGATTCTCAAGGAGTAAGAGTTCGATTTCAAAGGGAGAGTTGCAGGGTGAAGGAAGAGGAGGGTATCAACATCAAGTCAGAGTATGAGGAGGAGGTGATGCAGTGCATCAGAGGGACAACGCAGAGGGACAACTCTGAGAGGCAACGCATCAAGGGACGAAGTCCTCCCGCAAAGATGACGCAGAGGTGATGCAGTGAAGGCTGGAGGGTGTCAGAATTTTGCTAAAGGGAGGAGGAAAATGATCACAAGTGTTTTCTCAGAGGTTTCTCTATGTTCTGCAAAATCATTCCTTGTAAAGAGATTGTTGCTGAAGAATAATAAATAAATCATCATCTGCTGCACCGGTTTTCCCGCATTGGGTTTTCTCGAGGACTATTGACTAAAAATAACTATGTTGATGTGATTGATTCTTGTGCTTGTATTTCACTGTTCTTTTTCTCTATGCTATTATGTTACAACTATAGTAGAATTTACTTTGATGTTTACTGAAGGGTTTTGTAAATAACTTATTGTGGAAAATAAGTAGGAGAAATAAATAAGTTGCTGCAGTAGAATTTCGTGTTAGAAATTTTCACATGGATGGCATCAAGTTAGAAGCTCCAATGGAAGGATGGCTGGAAACCCCAGTAGCCCCACATTTTTTGAGGTTTTTGAGGATGAATATTAGTGAATTTGATCTCACGATCATAGTCATTGGATACTCCTTGTCATTCTGATTCCAACGGTATATTGCACGCCTCGTGGGCCCTCACAGATTGGGAAATATCCTTGTTTGAAGATGAAACCCCAAACCTGTGGTCCAAAATCCCATTGGTTGATAAATGTGGCAACTTTATTTTATAAAGGATAAAATTTAATTGGCGGAGTGGTCAAAAGAAAAAAATATATTCAAAGTAATTAAAGGAAATTAAAATCAAAATGATCTATCCAAGTCAAAGTAAGAAATAAAGCTTTCCTATAAGAATTCCTCAAATCCATGCAGATAGTTTTTTAAGAAAATTCAAATTCAAATTTCCTCCCTAGAACATAAAGTCGACGCCTCTATTTGGTGACCTCCAAAACTATATAAAGGCACCCTCACTCACCTCCTAAGGATGTAATTCAACTCGCATCATTTTGAGTGACTAAGCTCTAAATTTGTCTTCGACCTTATGGGGCAACGAGTTATCTCAAGGAGGCCTATTTTTTTTTTTTTGGGTTTGGATCTGTTTCTATGTACATAATTTTTCTTTTTTTCTTTTGGGGCTCGGGGTTTCGTTGAAGGGCTATCTATGGGACTTATGAACTTTGTTGCCCCTTGAGACTGATTCAAGCCCATATCTAAAAGGAGTTTTGAAGGACATATCAAGTAATCTTTGTGACCTTATTCGAAGTAATCTCTATGGCTACATTAAAGAATTTTCTTAGTCTTGTCAATCTGGTGACAATGTGCTTGAAATTGAACATTGACCAATAGAAGTGTGTGATGGTCTGATGCCTCAATAGCCTAGTCGACATTCTGAAGGCGTTTTGGCTATATGGTTCTCTGTTGCATCAACATGCAAGCACTACGACCATATTTATGAGTAAATTATTTTGATCACAAAAGTGCACTGAGGAGGTCTTTGTTATTTGCGGATGTGGGAGTTCAGTGGCACCTTTTGGGTCATACCTTTGGCTCTATTCGCTATAATTTTCAAGGCCTATATCTTCGCGGATCTCTCAAAAGACTTTGCCGCTAGCATTCCACATATGTCAGCGATTTGTTGATGCCTATAAGGAAGGTTATGTCTATGAGTGTGTTCTTTGACGCTTAATAAAGAATACGAGGTACAAGAATTGTTGCAACGCATGATTTGAACAACTGAATTCACACCATTCGGTGAGCAAATAAGTAACGAAAATTGATTTCATCTAGTAGTTTAATAACAATAGCATACAATTGTGAAAATTCCTACACTCTGAAGGAAACCCTATGCAACAAATCTGAACATTCATCAAGTTATTCTTCTGAATACTGAAGCAAATTACTTCTGCAACCTACACTAATTAAATATTTGATCTCATGAAATAGAAACCAGAGCAAAGAACAAGATACATAGGACACACTTACTTTTGGACACAATTGTCCTCGGAAAAGCCCAATGCGGGAAAATCGGTGCAACAACTCTAAGGGTTTTATTATTATGCAAGAGAAATATCTGAATACAAATCTAAGATGCTCATGTAGCAATCCTTTACAGAGAAAATACTGGTAGAAAATCTGAGTGAGTTTTACCTCACTTCACTCGGCAGAATTCTGGCTGATCTGACACAAGACTGGCTAACCCCGACTATTTCTGCGCTGGCTCTGTGTCAACCTTGTGCCATCTTCTTTGCCCTCTGCGTTAGCTCTCCCGACTGTTCTGGCAGTTCTCGACAGTTCCGACAGTTGTGGATTCTGCGTGACAAGCAACTTTTCTGTGTCAGCTCTCCCGGCTATTGAGCTGCCTCTGTGTCAGCTCTCCCGACTGCTCTAGCAGTTCCCAACAGTTCCAGCAGTTCGCGACAGTTTTGGTTGTTCCGTAGTTCTGGATTCTGTGTGACAGGCAACTTTTCTGCGTCAACTCTCTCGACTACTGTGCTGCCTCTCTGCAAGCTCTCTCCTCCTCTCTGTTCTAAATTTTCTGGAAAGTCTTCTTCCCAGATTTTCTCTGCCCCTCTGCTGCAAGATCTCCCCAATCGATTTTCCTCCTTAGAACTTCTCACCTCAAAAAATCGATTTCCTCAATCTCTCTGTTTGTGTTTTCAAATGAACCCCAAACCTCCATTTTATACTTTTCCTGTTGAGTCTTCAACGATCCAGATTAAGTCTCTAATCAACGGTTAAGATTAAAACATGACTTGATCCACCGTCTAGATCATTCTCACCCATATTTTGATTAATACCCATTAATATTTTAATTTCCCTAAGTTTAGACTTAGGAACCCCATTAAAAATATTAATTATTTTAATAAAATACAATCCGGTTGGAATTTTACCAAACGGTTTATGGGTTCTTTAGAACTCATGTGCCTTAGCCTCTCCACCAATTTTCAAGGCTAGAGCACTTCTAATGCTACCAAAAACTAACACTCCCTCTTAGTGAGGAAAGTGCTCTAGCAACAATGTCCAACTACATGCTGCTTTGCTTTTGAACCACCTCCTTTCTGCACTGTTGCTGCCACCAACACTATGCTATTGCTACTACTGTACTGCTGCCCATGACACTACCACCGCCACTGCTGCATCTGTACTACAACTCCCTCTCAAACACTGCATCTGCTATGCTGCTAGCATTGCCACTACTGCATCTGTACTACAGCTCCCTCTCAAACACTGCATTTGCTATGCTGCTAGCATTGCCACTGCTAACACTGCATCCGTACTGCAACTCAGTTGCTGAGAGAAGCAACTGAAAAGCATCCAAAATTAGTTGAACTTAACTGTGTTCAACATAATACAATGAATGTTGGAATTTGACTGCTGCTGGTTCTGACCCTTTGAATCTTCTGCGTTGCTGCTGACTTCTGCACTGTGCCAACTGCACTGCTACCAACCATGCTCTGCGCTGACCAGTCTTTGGTTCCCAATTACTGCATCTGTCCTCCAAACAATCCACTGCATCATCTGACACTAAGTCCATCTTGCTACTGCTGAATCTTGGGCTCCCGTAGCAAGGAATTGATCCAAGAGGTGGACTCCTCAAGGATCCTTCCCACATGTAGTCCTCCTAACTACAACTTAATATTGTCCCATCTCCCTCCTGGAGATGCATGAGCACTCATGGCAAACTCATCCTCGTCAATCTTTCCTGAGGCAACCTTAGGATCATGTTTCTCATCCTTGCCCTTTTTCTTCAAAGGACACTGGGATGCATAGTGGCCCATCTCGCCACAACTGAAACATTTCACCTTCGAAATGTCCTTCTTTCGCTTTGGCTTCTGCTGTCCCTTCGATGCTAGAGCTGCATTCTCCTCCTCCTCCTTCGTCTTTGTGCCACTCCCATTGCTGCCATTGAGGTTGACCTTCACTAGGTCCCTCCTTAACTCCTCCTGTTGAAGAGCTGCCCACATCTCCTCCCATGAAGGTAGTTTTTCTTTGCCCAATATGCTTTGGACGAAAACTTGCCATTCATCCGAGACTCCATTCAGGGCTATCCTCACCATCGCGATTGGCTGAGGAGTGGACCCCACTGTAGCACGCTGGTCTCTAGTGTCCTCATGACGTTGAAGATAGAGGTTCACCCCTTTTCCTTTCTGCATCAAAGTCTGCTGCAACTTCTGCTCCAAATACATCTTCCACTGTTCAGAAGAGCCTTCATACAGAGAAGACAAGGCTTCCCACATCTCTCGGGTTGTATCCTTGCCCTGCAAGTGTGAGACCACATGATGTCGAACCCCATCGAGAATGAGCTTCTTTTCCTTCCCCTGCTCGGCCTTGTACTTCTTTTGATCGTTGTCAGCAAGAACAACTACAACACTTTTGACATAGGCCTCAAGATCATATTCTTCTAGAACAACTAGGATTCTGGTCTTCCATATGACATAGTTGGAGGCTCCGTCCAACCTCTGATCTCTGAGCCCATGCGATGCCATCTCACCCAACTGTAGAACTGACTCCTTTAGTCACTGCTTAGCACTGCTCAACTGCTCATTAAGTGAGAAATTCAAACTTTCTGGCGGAAAGTTGTCTAAGGAGAAAATTCCCCTTCTATGTGTCTTCGTTCTTTTCTAGCGGATTTCTGCCCCAACAGAAACTGTGACCTTTAAGCACTGCGCTGAGGCTCTGCGTCACTCCCTCTGTCTCTGCAAACTTACAAACTAGAAATCGTACCCTCTCTATCGTCTCACTCAGAGAGAGATTTCCTCGGATTTGCTTCCTGGCAAGTACTGCGCAATCCCTTAAAGGAGATTCGAATTGCTGCCAAGTGCAGCTTTCGACCTCACTCCTCAACACTGGATCTTCTCTTCTTGTTTCAAAGTTAATGCTCTGATACCATGTGAAAATTCCTACATTTTGAAGGAACCCTTACTACAACAAATCTGAATGTACTTCACCTACTTGATTTTTTAAATTACATTCATCAAGTTATTCTTCTGAATACTGAAGCAAATTACTTCTACAGCCTACACTAAATTATTTGATCTCATGAAACAAAAAACAAAGCAAAGAACAAGATACATAGGACACACTTATTTTTGGACACAATAGTCCTCGGAAAAACACAATGCGGGAAAACCGGTGCAACAACTCTGAGGGTTTTATTATTATGCAGGAGAAATATCTGAATACAAATCTAGGATGCTCATCTAGCAATCCTTTACAGAGAAAATACTGGTGGAAGAATTTGAGTGAGTTTTACCTCACTTCCCCTGGCAGAATTTCGGCTAATCTGGCACAAGACCGGCTAACCCTGGTTATTTCTTCGCTGGCTCTACGTCACCTTCTCTGCCCTCTGCATCAGCTCTCCCGACTGTTCCGACAGTTCCAACAGTTCCCGACAGTTCTGGATTCAGCGTGAAAAAAAACTTTTTTGTGTCAGCTCTCCCGGCTACTGCGCTGCCTCTGCGTCAGCTCTCCCAGTTGTTCCGACAGTTCCCGACAGTTCCAGCAGTTCCCCACAGTTTCAGCTATTTCGATTGTTCTAGATTCTGCGTGACAGGCAACTTTTCTGCGTCAGCTCTCCCGGCTACTGTGCTGCCTCTTTGCAAGCTCTCTCCGCCTCTCTGTTCTGTATTTTCCAGAAAGTCATTCTCCTGGATTCTTTCCGCCCCTCTGCTGCAAGATCTCCCCAATCGATTTTCCTCCTGAGAACTTCTCAACTCAGAAAATCGATTTCTTCAATCTCTGTGTGTGTGTTTTCAAATGAACTTCAAGCCTCCATTTTATACTTTTCCTGTTGAGTCTTCAACGACCGAGATTAAGTCTCTAATCAATGGCTAAGATTAAAACATGACTTGATCCGCCTTCTAGATCATTCTCACCCATATTTTGATTAATACCCATTAATATTTTAATTTCCCTAAGTTTAGACTTAGGAACCCCATAAAAAATATTAATTATTTTTATAAAATACAATTTGGGTGGAATTTCAACAAACGGTTTCTGGGTTCTTTAGAACTCATGTGCCTTAGCCTCTCCACCAATTTTCAAGGCTAGAACACTTCCGATGCTACCAAAACTAACAACAACAAGCTGGTGATCCCAACTTGATTTACAATCAATCTAAATTCTAATAAAAGAATGCAATTTAGATACACACTAGCTATGGGCAGGCTATAAAACACATAATTCACTATAGGATATTGCTGTTGAAGTTTCTAAGTTTACTTAGTTAGAAACCCTCCATGCACTTTATTTGATTTATTCCTACCTACTTGTTATTTTCTTTAACAAGTTATTTACAATGTAAATACTGAAAATAAACACTAGTGCATGCTCAACATATTACAGATCAGCAACTAAAAGAAACATAAACAAACACACCATATAACACCATTATTTTTGGACTAATGTCCCCGGAAAAACCCAATGTGGGAAAATTGGTGAAGCTATTTGAGGGTTTTCTTATTAAGCAATATCAGAGTACAATCTGGGTGCCGAAACTGGCCTACCCAATAGAGAATTTCCTTGGCAGTAATACCTTTTAGTTTCTGACAAATCTCCTGACTGAAACCTCGGATAATCCTTCCCGCAACTACTCAACACAAATCTGCCCCAGAAACCTAGTGTCAGCCTATCTCTGGACCGTGTCAGCCCCTCTCTGTCCCACGCTGGCCCTGCATCACCCCGGATGGGTCTGCGTCAGCCCTGGGATGCCTTGCGTCAGCCCTCTGGCCCTCTACGCCAACAACGTTGGCCTCTCTGAGGCTCTGTGCAGCTCCCGGCTGCCTCTGCGTGGCCCTGCGTGAGCCCTAGCTGGCTTTGCGTTACTCTCCTTGGCTACTGCGCTGCTCTCGGCACTATCTCTGCCTCTCTGTCTCTCTGTACTCAAAAGCCCCTCAACTGCATCTCCTAATCACTAATTCTATCTCTCTTAGCAAACCCCGCTCTAGATAATAGAATGACTGATCACTTTGGTGTGTTCTCCAAGTGACCCTCAAGCCTCCTCTTATACTTTTCCTGTTGACATATCAACGGCCGAGATTAAGTCCTTAATCAACAGCTAAGATTAGATGTGGCTTGATCCATGTCTTTTGGACTATTCTAACACAGTTTCATATTAATCCACATTAATATTTTATTTTCCCTAAGTTTAGACTTAGGGACTCCATTATTAATATCTCCTGAACTGTTTAGAATCTGCCCAAACCCTTTCTGGGTATTGGAGATCTCATGTGCCTTAGCCTCTCCACCAATTTTTGTGGCTAGAGCAGATTTGATGCTACCCCAAATCAACACTCCCTCTTAGCGAGGACTGTGCTCTAGCAATACTCCTCACTGAGTATTACTTTGATCATCCGTCATCGGTTCTTGATGCTAGGCCTGCTGCCCATCATTTGCACTGCTGCATCTCGTACTGCCACCCATGGCTCTGCCACTGCCACTGCTGCATCTGTACGACAACTCCCTCTACATCCATGCTGCTGCCCATGGCCCTGACACTGCCACTGCTGCATTTGCACTGCATCCCCTCTCATCATGCTGCATCTTGCAACCCATAGCACCGCCACTACTAACTGCTGCACTACAACTCAGTTATTGAGAAGTAATCGATCTCCCAACTCTGACATCTCTGTCAGGCTAGAGACACTCCCGATGCTGAAGCTCCCTCTGTCGCTGACAAGTGCTCCCTCTCTGACCTCTGCGCTGCTGCAACAACTCCCTGCATCTCGCACCGTTGCACACCTCTTTGTGCCATCCTGCACTGGTGCAACACTCCTGTGCCTCTCGCACTGTTGCAGCCTGCTAGCCTTGTGTTGTTATGGGAATCCTGCATGTGTTGTTATGGGAATCCTGCACTGTAGCTCTCTCTGCCGCTTCATCTTCATTCGTATCTGCCGACATCCGCCAGTCCTGCTACTCCTCTTCGAGGCTCCTGTAGCCAGGTATAATCCAAGAGGTTTGGTACCTTGAGGATCCTGCACTCATCTTCTGTAGTCCTCCTGACTACAACTCAATGTCTCCCCACTTTCACTCAAGTGGTGTGTGTGCACTCATGACACAGTCATTGTCTGTCTCCACTTCCTTCTCTGCCCTTGCTGGTGCTGGCAGTCTTGGAAGACTCTTCCTTACTCCTCTTCTTTGGACATTGGGTCGCATAATGACCCAGCTCCCCACAGTGGAAGCACTTGATCTTGGAGAGATCTTTCTTCTTTTGCTTTTCCTGCTTTCCCTTAGATGCTAGGGAAACATCTTCCTCCTCCTGCTTGACTTTGATCCACTTGCTGCTGCTACATGTCTTCGATTGCCGTCTGATCTCTTCTTGGCAAAGAGCCGCCCACATCTCATCCCAAGGTGGAAGTGTCCCTCTGCCCGGTATACTTTGGACAAATACCTCCTAGTCTTCTGAGACAACATTCAGTGCTGTCCTCACCATCAACTCCTAATCCGTCGTGGCTTCTATAGCAGTCAACTGATCTCGGATCTCATTCAGTCCTCTGTGGATGGTGTTAATCGATTCTCCCTTCTTCACCTGATATGACCTCTACTGATTCTCAAGCAACATTCTTCTCTACACAGAAGTATGCTGGTACAGCTTCTTGAGAGCCTCCCACATCTCAAATGTCATTTCCTTCTCGGTTATATGTGGTACTACATGATCCTTGACCCCGTCAAGGATAATGCTCTTGGCCCTCGCCATCGCCTCCTCGTACCTGTCATCATCATTGGGGTCGACTAGGATAGCTATTACCTTCAAGGCAAAGTTCTTGACACGATTCCTGTCAAGTACGGATAAGATTCTGGCCTTCTAGACTGCAAAGTTTGACGCTCCGACCGGTCTATCCTGGTCTCTTACTCTGTGTAGTGCCATAATGCTCCTCTACTTCCTTGTTGGAATTTCTCTGTTTGACTCCTCTGAGTCTTTACTTCCCGTCTGGAAGTTCTCTTTTGGACTCCCTCTCAGTCCTGATTTCCCTCCTGGTAATCCTTCTACCGCTGTCGAGATGCTCCCTACTCTGATCGTCTTGTGCAACTGCACCACTGATCCGGGTTCCTCGGCTAGAAACCCTTGGTAGCAACTCCTCTGGCCTTGCTCTATCATGTAATGTTCTGACTACAGTACCTCACCAGCTCCACTCTGCAATATTCCCGCAACCTTTTAAACCCCAACAACCAGAAGGTGAGAGCTCCTAGGCTCTGCGCAATCCTGGCACCAGCAACCCGACCTCCTCAGCCAATTGTGTCAGCCCTCCCAGCTACTGCATGGCTCTGCGTGAGGCTTCTTTTGCCTTCCTTAGCCTCTGCGCTGCCTCTTCCCGGCTCACCCTTGATGACGTAGGCACTGCGTCACCCTTCCTTGTTGCTGCTCTGCTAGAAACAACTTCTGTCACCTCGGGACAACTGTTTTCTGCTGCTATTGCTCCGCTCAGCTGATGTCCTTTAGTCCTCCTGTGATCTGCAATCATGCTCTGATACCATGTTGAAGTTTCTAAGTTTACTTAGTTAGAAACCCTCCATGCACTTTATCTGATTTATTCCTACCTACTTGTTATTTTCCTTAACAAGTTATTTACAATGTAAATACTAAAAATAAACACTAGTGCATGCTCAACATATTACAGATCAGCAACTAAAAGAAACAGAAACAAACACACCATATGACACCATTATTTTTGGACTAATGTCCCTGGAAAAACCCAATGTGGGAAAACTGGTGTAGCTATCTAAGGGTTTTCTTATTAAGCAATGTCAGAGTACAATTTGGGTGTCGAAACTGGCCTACCCAACAGAGAATTTCCTTGGCAGTAATACCTCTTAGTTTATGACAAATCTCCTGGCTGAAACCTCAGATAATCCTTCTGGCAGCTACTCAGCACAAATCTGCCCCAGAAACCCCAGCGTCAGCCTCTCTTTGGACTGCATCAAGCCCTCTCTGTCCCACGCTGGCCCTGCGTCACCCTGGATGGGTTTGCGTCAGCCCTGGGATGCCCTGTATCAGCCCCGTGGCCCTCTACGTCAGCAACGATGGCCTCTATGAGGCACTGCGCAGCTCCCGGCTGACTCTGTGTGGCCCTGCGTGAGCTCTGGCTGACTCTGCGTGGCCCTGCGTGAGCTCTGGCTGACTCTGCGTCATTCTCCTTGGCTACTGCGCTGCTCTCCCGACACTATCTCTGCCTCTTTGTCTCTTTGTACTCAAATGCCCTTCAGCTGCATCTCTCGATCACTAATTCTATCTTTCTTAACAAACCCCGCTCTAGAGAATAGAATGACTGATCACTTTGGTGTGTTCTCCAAGTGACCCTCAAGCCTCCTCTTATACCTTTCCTGTTGACATATCAACGACCGAGATTAAGTCCCTAATCAACGGCTAAGATTAGATTTGGCTTGATTCATGTCTTTTGGACCATTCTAACACAGTTTGATATTAATCCACATTAATATTTTATTTTCCCTAAGTTTAGACTTAGGGACTCCATTAAAAATATTAATTATTTTAATATCTCCTGAACTATTTAGAATCTGCCCAAACCCTTTCTGGGTATTGGAGATCTCATGTGCCTTAGCCTTTCCACCAATTTTTGTGGCTAGAGCACATCCGATGCTACCCCAAATCAATAATTGCCAAGTGTATTCGTTTATTGCCACGCAGGTTGATATCTCGACAAGTTATGAGGAGCATGTCACATTGAAACAATATTCGGTATATTCAATGTTGCCTGGTTATATTAAGTGTCACTAAATTGAAGATTTGGTAGCAACATATTGTTTGGTTGATCAAATTAATAATCTTATCTTTCGTCAATTGTCACTTTGTCGAATGAATAACTAATTGATGGTGAACCCCTTTTTGGTACTGAAAAGGATTCAATGTGCATAACACTTCTAAGAAAGGCCAATATGTCGAACATTTAGTTTGTAATGACTCTTATGGGGTTTTGAAGTTATCATTTATCCAAATTAAGAACCAGGAAAAGCATTGAGATAGAATCATTTACAATGGTTGATGATGTTGGTATGAGCAACTAAGGTTTTGTTGTAGCATATTGTTTCAACATCCTATGATCCAAAGCTTGTCAGGGATACAACCTACAGTTGGGTATGGGTCAGATTGTTGGCATCTAGGCTTGTGGTGAAAGCAATAACAACATTGCAAGATTGTGATGCCACAACAGAGACAATACAAATCATTGTTATTGTGGATTGGATACTACTACTAGAATCATTGACAAATGCATTTATACGATGAACATCGTTGGTTACAATTGCGAAGCTAGGGTTTTAGCTGCAGAAGCTGAAGTACAACATTGACATTGGCAACTAGGGTTTGATGTGCAGATTGAGCTAAGGCATAACTGGTTGATGGTTTCTTGTATTACAATATTGACATTGAGCATAGGGGGATCTAGTTTGAAAATTGTGAA
Source organism: Pinus tabuliformis (assembly GCA_031772625.1). Lineage (NCBI taxonomy): Eukaryota > Viridiplantae > Streptophyta > Pinopsida > Pinales > Pinaceae > Pinus > Pinus tabuliformis. The sequence continues at coordinate 52,941,390 of CM062818.1, forward strand.
ATGTGGTCTGCTGGGTAATCAGGGTGGCAGGTTGGTGCAAGGCAAGAGAGTGGAGTTTCCTTTAGGTTAAAGCCTAAGAACACTTCAGGGCTGCTGAGTGGTGCTAGGGTAGGTTGTAGCCTGCACAGGGCGTTGAAGCATTCGTCCAGTTGCAACTGGTAAACAAGGTGTTGGAGCATCCTTTAGGTTGGAGCCTATAAACTAGGGTGTTGGAGCATCCTCCTAGTTGCAGTTGGTAGACATGGTGTTGGAGCGTCCTACAGGTTGGAGTTCGTAAATTAGGGGGTTGGAGCCTTCTTCAGTTGGAGTTGAAAACTTGATGTAAATATTTTGAAGACAAATATTAAGAAGCATTCGATAGTTTTTGTCATGGAGGGATTTCTGCTAAAAAATCTTTGTGTCTACTATCTCTATTGTTATGCATTGTTGAATGGTGTTGATGAATGTTTATGTTTATCTGTTGCTAATAACAATTAATGCTACGTAAAGTTAAAAATATACTAATTGATAAGAAATACTGATTCACCCCCCTCTCAGTATTTCCAACAACTTGTACACTCCCAACAACTTGTTGATAGCAACCAAGCAAGGTGCTGATCGTCACCCTAGCAATATAGGATAAAATAATACAAAAATAAATTGTAAGCTAAATTAATTGGTATCTAACTATTATACAGACACATCAACGTGAAAAATATCAAAAGAAGGATGCTCACACAAGAATGTAAATTAAGGGGTTGGAGCCTTCTTCAGTTGGAGCTGAAAATTTGATGTAAATATTTTGAAGACAAATATTAAGAAGCATTCGATGGTTTTTGTCATGGAGGAATTTCTGCCCAAAAATCTCTGTGTCTACTATCTCTCTTGTTATGCATTGTTGAATGGTGTTGATGAATGTTTATGTTTATCTGTTGTTAATAACAATTAATGCTCTGTAAAGTTAAAAATATACTAATTGATAAGAAACATTGATTCACCCCCCTCTCAGTGTTTCCAACAGCTTGTACACTCCCAACAACTTGTTGATAGCAACTAAGCAAGGTGCTGATCATCACCCTAGCAATATAGGATAAAATAATACAAAGATAAAATGTAAGCTAAATTAATTGGTATCTAACTATTATGCAAACACATCAACGTGAACAATATCAAAAGAAGGATGCTCACACAAGAATGTATGATAGTGTGCTACTCTAATGTGTAGCATACAATAGATCAACTAAGTATAGCCATAAAACTAGTGAAGCCAACATGCGATTAGATCATTATCGCACCTCCTACCCCTATGCTTGATAATGAGATAGAATAAGAAACAACCACTAACCACTATCTCATAATACTCAATGATTGGATCAAAGCAATAAGGATGGGTGGTGGGAAAAATGCAATGAGTCAACCATGGATCTTCCTTGCTACTGTGAAAATGGATGGAGGATGAAAATGTAAAAGAAAAAAATTGCCTACACCACTACAACTTCAGGATAGAGTAATGAATGATCAATCTTAAACACTCTTGCCGAATAGGCATTTCATGTGAAAATTTGGATGCCCAAATTTTTACTGCAGAAATTGATTAAGTTTCTCCTACTTGTTAATTTCTGAATCAAGTTAATTACTGTTTCCTATAGTAAATATCGATACTAATACACTGCAATCTACACCATATAAATTATAAGCGGAAACAAGAAACTGAACAAGAAAGAGATACAACACATCTACATAGTTATTTTTGGACAAATATCCCTGGAAAAACCCAATGCAAGAAAACCGGTGTAGCAACTCTGAGGGTTTGATTATTAAGCAGTAGTAATTTCTAAGTACAATTCGTAGGATGCCCAACTGGCTATCCTATAAAGAGAAAAATTGGACAAAACAAGTAGTGAGATGCTCTCACTGGAAGAATCTGACCCTGATCTCGCTGGATAGAGGCTTTGCATCAGCCTCTGCGCAGAACTGCATCAACCCTATGCAGTCTCTGCGTCATCTTTGCTAGGGACTGCGCTGCTCTTCCTTCTGATCCTCTGCTGCCCAGAAACTTCGATTTCCAGCCTCCTGGTCTCACATGCGGACTCCTCACTTCTGAAACTCGATTTCCTCAACAGGAAATTCGATCTCGCTCTAGGCTCTGTGCTGCGACTGCATCAACACTGTGTGGGCCAACGTCAACCTCTCTCTGGATGTCGTTCTGTCCTCTCTACCTCGTACTCTCTAGCCCAGGAAAAGATTCCTCACTAGATACTATCCCTGCCCCTCTCTGCAAAAGATCACTATCGAAAATCTCTCTGGCAGCTACTCTGCTTCAGAAAATTGAACTTCTGATCTTCTCTCTATGTATCCTCCAAGTGTCCATCAAGCCTCTTCTTATAATCCTCTCACTAATCAATCAACGACCCAGATTAGATTCTAATCAATGGCTATGATCATATTGATTTGATCTCCGCCTTCTTCTAGAAGTTTCACCCACAATTTAGATTAATACCCATTAATTATTTTAATTTCCTATGTTTAGACTTAGGGTCCAAAATAATTAATTATTTTAATAAACTGTCTCCGTGCGGACTTTCCCAAAACGATTTCTGGGTATTGGAGAATGCATGTGTCTAAGCCTCCTTGCCAATTTTGAGACTTAGAGCACATCTGATGCTACCAGAAATCAACACTCCCTCTTAGGGAGGAATGTGCTCTAGTAATGCAACCTGCTGAAGCATCACTTTGATTTTGAAACATCTCCCTTTGCGCCGCTGATGTCTGACATCGCTGCCCACCACCTATTGCGCAAACGCTGCATCTGTATTGCTGCTGACCCTGCCACTTCCAATACTGCATTTGTACTGCAACCCTCATGATTTTTGCATCTGTGTTGCTGCTGGCATTGCCACTGCCAACACTGCAACTACGCTGCAACCTTCTCCAACTGTTGCTGCTACTGCATCAACAACGAAAAAACATTCAAAATTACTGAACTGGTGTTCAGTATGATGCATCTTGTTGCTGGAGTTCTAACTGCCGCTAGTCTTTGTGCTGACCCTCTGAAGCCTTTGCACTGCTGCTAACTTTGCTCTGTGCTAACTGCACTGCTGCAACTCTAGCTCTGTGCTTCCCAGTCTCTGATGCTCCTAGCCACTACCACTGTCAGTCTGACACTCCTCTGCATCAACTGACCCGGTCCATCCTGCTACTTCTGATTTGGGCTCCTGTAGCAAGGTATTGATCCGAGAGGTGGGCTCCTTAAGGATCCCGCCCATCTGTAGCTCTTTTGAACTACAACTCTAAATCAACCCACCTCCCTCCTGGAGGTATCTTGGCTGTCATGGCAAACTCATCCTCCTCGATCTTCATGGTTGCAACTTTCGGATCATGCTTCTCGTCTTTGTCCTTCTTTCTGAGAGGACACTGTGTTGTGTAGTGACCGAGTTCACCACACCTTAAGCATTTGATTTTTGAAATGCCCTTCTTCTTGTTCTGCTGCTCCTGTTGCCCCTTAGATGTGAGGGTTGCATTCACTTCCTCCTCCTTGGGCTTCAACCCACTACTGGTGCTTCCGTCAAGTTTACACTTGACCAAGTCTCTCCTCAGCTCCTCTTGCTAAGAGCTACCCACATCTCATCCCAGTTTGGCAAAGTCGCCCTGCCCAAGATGTTCTGGACAAAGACTTGCCACTCCTCAGATACTGAATTTAGGGCCAATCTTACCATCTCGGAACCTTGAGATGTTGACCCCACAATTGCCAACTCATCTTGGGTCTCTTGAAGCTTTGCAAGGAACGGATCAATGCATTCCCCCTTTTGCATCTGCATAAACCTCATCTTCTGCTCCAAGTACATCTTCTTTTCCTTGGAAGATACTTGATACAACGTCGACAATGCATCCCACATCTCCTTGGCAGTGTTTCTGCCAGCGATGTGATAGACTATATGATCCTTCACTCCATCGAGGATCATTCTCTTTGTCTTTGCCATTTCTCCCTTGTACTTCTTGAGCGGATTTGGATCCGCGAGCTCAACTACCACGCTATCGATGTAGACTTTGAGAAAATGTTCATCCAGAAGGCATGACATCCTTGCCTTCCAAATCATGTAGTTGGATGCCCCATCCAACCTATCCTGGTCTCTCAGTCCACTGGCTGCCATCTCTGCTAATCAAAAAAGTCGAATAGCCTCCTCTCTTCTCTGCACAGCACTAGACTGGTCTACGCACTCCCTGCAGGAGCTTGTAGATTTGCCCCCCTCCGCTGTTGCTTAGCTAGTGAGAATTCAGACTCCTTGGCTGGAAGTCCTCTGAGGAAGAATTCCCTCACCGGTGTCTCTCTCTTTCCTCTGACGTCTTTTTGCTCGACAATTGCCTGAAAAAATGTGTCCCACTAGAAATCCCTCTTCACTAAAGCTTTTGATGTGCTGCTCCCTTTGCCACTGACAGATTTCGATCTAGAAATCCTATCTCTCTGTCGACTCACTCAGAGAGAGATTTACCACGGAAATCTAGCCCTCTTGGCCTGAATTGTGCAAACCCTTTGGGATTCAAATTGCTTCCTCTGCAGGAATTTTTAATTCCCTTCTTCCTTTAGCACTAGGTCTTCTGGGTCTTCTGGCTCTGTTCTTCTTGCTCCACCTGCAGCTCTGATACCATGTGAAAATTTGGATGGCCAAATTTCTATTGCAACAACTGATTAAGTTTCACCTACATGTTAATTTCTGAATCAAGTTACTCACTATTTCCTACAGTAAATATCGAAACTAATACATTGCAGTCTACACCATTTAAATTATAAGCGGAAACAAGAAACTCAACAAGAAAGAGATACAACACGTCTACACAGTTATTTTTGGACAAATGTCCCCAGAAAAACCCAATGCGGGAAAACCAGTGCAGCAGCTCTGAGGGTTTTATTATTAAGCAGTAGTAATTTCTGAGTATAATTCGTAGGATGCCCAACTGGCTATCCTATACAGAGAAAAACTAAACAAAATAAGTAGTGAGATGCTCTCACCTTGTCGCTGGAAGAATCTAACCCTGATCTCGCTGGAAAGCGGCTCTGCATCAGCATTTGTGCAGAACTGCATCAACCCTACACAGTCTCTATGTCATCTCTGCTGGGGACTGCCCTGCTCATCCTTCCGATCCTTTGCTGCCCAAAAACTTCGATTTCTAACCTCCCGGTCTCACACCCTAGCTCCCAGCTTCTCAAACTCGATTTCCTCAGCAGGAAATTCGATCTCCCTCTAGGCTCTGCACTGCCACTGCGTCCACACTGCGTGGGCCAGCGTCAACCTCTTTCTAGACGTCGTTCTGTCCTCTTTGCCTTGTACTATCTGGCCCAAGAAAAGACTCCTCACTAGATATTATCCCTGCTCCTCTCTGCAAAAGATCACTATCGAAAATCTCTCCCGGAGATGCTCTGCTTCAGAAATCGAACTTCTAATTTTCTCTCTGTGTATCCTCCAAGTGCCCATCAAACCTCTTCTTACAATCCTCTCGCTGATCAATCAACGGCTGAAATCAGATACTAATCAATGGCTTGGATCATATTGACTTGATCTCCGCCTTCTTCTAGAAGTTTCACCCACAGTTTAGATTAATACCCATTATTTATTTTAATTTCCTATGTTTAGACTTAGGGTCCCATTAAAAATAATTAATTATTTTAATAAAATTGTCTCTGGGTGGAATTTCCCAAAACAATTTCTGGGTATTGGAAAATGCATGTGTCTAAGCCTCCTTGCCAATTTTGAGACTTAGAGCACATCCGATGCTACTAGAAATCAACATTTTAGACACACAACTTTCATTGATGTTACTAGAGGCACGTGTTGAAGAATCAAGGGCAATTAGGTGTAGTGTGATTCTTCTTGACTTGATAACAATTTGTGGAGTCTTTTAAATTTTCTTGTTAGCTTAATCTTCTTCTTCTTATTAATGCAGGTGTGTGTATTTCTTCACACTGCTACCAAAAACATAAGAAAAAGAACACAAGGTGTTGGCTCTCTGCTAGGGCCAAAACCTCTCTCCTCTTGAGAGGGGAACCCTTTAGTAAGTTTCTCTTGTTGAAGCTTCTTATTGATCAATTGCCAAACCCTAGACCCTTGATTAGAGTGTCCTCCAAGCACAAGTCAAGTCCTTCCTTCTTCCGACACTTTGTCCTCCTTCCAACTGTTGTTAGATCTTGTTGCACTTGCTCTAGAAGATATACCTTTGATGAGACCCTTTCTTTGTGATGATCCCTTCCTTCTCTTCACCAACCAATGAAATTGTAAGACTATAATGGGAGAGTTGTTATGACAACATAGACAGCCTCTTGCTCCTTGCACGTGTGACTGTAATAGGCTTTAGAATAGCCCTATTACCTTCGATTTTCTTCCTTGTTTCTTCGCTTGAGTGGGAGGCCCTTTAGGCCTATCTTTCTAGCCCAAACGATGAGAGATGTGATGCTGATATACTACTGCTATTATGACCGCAGGCAACCTTCCCTTTTCTCGCACGTGTGACTGTAACTGCCCTAGAAATGGTCCTCTTGACTTCGGTCTAGGCTTCACCTTCTTCGCTGCACTTGGAGACCACTTCTTCGTCCTTCTTTACCCTTTACTCGGCTTCCTACCTTTGCTTATTTCAGAGGTAATGCTTGACATTGTAATGGAGTGGACAACCTCTATATATAGAGGATTGTCCCTCCTTTTAGGCCGACTTGTTATGTTTGCTTCGGATGGCTTCTTTGGTTGTGTCGCATGCTTGGAGGAGACTCTTTGATGGTGCCTTTGCTTTGGAGGAGACTTGACTTTGCTTGGAGGAGTATTCTTTGACTTTTATACAAACATGTACATGGTGCAGCATGCCCTTAAGGCCTTCAACATTTTCTTTTGACTATTTGACTCACCTATAACACTTTAACATGTGTTAGACCTATTTCAAAGAAAAAGAAACTCATTGACATATATTATAAAAATAATATTTCTTTTCTTGAATAAATACAAATATCAAAAGTACATTTATGAAGACCGAACCTAGTTACATTTCCTTCAACACTCCCTCTTAACTATGGAGGTATTCATACCAATGTTCCACCAAGACTCCGGTGCGGGAGACGCGGGTGCGGGAGACGCACAGGGGGACGTGTGGGAGTACCCTCAAATTTTAGGGAAATTTCGGGGTGCGGGGAGTCGTCGAGGTATATATATATATATATATATATAAAATTCAAGTTGATATTCATTGTTCATTGTTCAATAATGAAAGCATAAAAATATTAAATAGACAATTGAAATTTGAGTCATTGATCCATCCTCATCATTCATTTTAATACATATATCATTCATATGACATACTCAAGTGACAAGTCTCATTATTGAATTAATTATTATTCATACATACCATGAGATTCGAAAAACAAAAATAAAAATCAATAATAAAATATTCAAATACATTGATCGATAACTCATTCAAATCAGCATTGCGTGGAAATGGAAATGACTTTGGGTTGAAATGAAGTGAGCTTTTAACTTTAAGTTTTGCCTTTCATGTCTTTTAGGTTTAGGCTTTTAAGTTTTAGTTATTTAGTTTTAATTTTTAATTTTTTTTTAGACTTTTAAGTTTTAGTTATTTAGTTTTAATTTTAGTTTAAAAAAAAATTAATGGTTTTGATTTTTGAATTTTTTATTTTGAATTTTTTTTATTTTTAAGTCTTATTAGACAAATTTAAAGGGGGACGCCCAGGGGCACCCTTTTTGGGGAGTCTAGACTCCCACACTGAAGGGGGACGCCCAGAAGCACCCTTTTTGGGGAGTCTAGACTCCCACACTAAAGGGGGACGCCCAGAAGCACCCTTTTTGGGGAGTCGTGGGAGTCTAGACTCCCACACTGGGGAAACGCACCCCCTTGCGTCTCCCCAAGACTCCCCAAAAAGGGTGCGTGGGGAAACGCACCCCCAAGAGACTCCCCGTCCCGGGTGCGTGGGGTGCGAGGGGTGCGCGCACCCAACCCTGGGGGACGCGTCCCCGTGGAACACTGATTCATACAACAGTACAAGGTGTTTGGCTATGTTTCAATCTTGAAGAATTCACATAAGAGAAACCGGATTGGCAATCCATCTGTTATAGCGTCATAGTAACCAACATTGTTTCCACAGCGAGGCCTTGACTGACAACTCTATCTCTCAATAGATCAGAGCACAATGTTGGCGAGACCAATGACTTATAGACACCTTAGTCATTGTCTTTCAAGGTACATACCCCCACCTAGGTGTCACTGAGTACGACTTTCTAGGACTATTCTTATCTTGGGTTTCCAACCCTCAAAGAATATCGGTCCTCTTGCCTACTCTTGTCTTGGTTTCCCTACACATCCTCAAAGAGTATTAGATGCCAGATGATTACCCAATCCTCCCATTCTTTCTTCCCAATTGAAGACAAGAATGTTGTGTCTATCACTTCCTCTCAATTGAGGAAGACATGCCCAAGTATCCTCTGACAAGGTACTTGTCCAAGTTCCTTTGTAATTGGGAATTTTTATAACTCCCTCTTAGCTAGAGACTTGTCCCTTCATCAACAACTTCTTCTTCGTGTGTCATCTAGCTGCTTGATCGCCTTCCTTTTCTTTGATGTCATGAAGTCTTTGTTTGAACTTCTTCTTGGTAGGGCACCATCCATCGATCACTTTCCTTCCTGGTTAGTCATGTCATTGCTTCTTTCGTGGAAAGTGGCCTTCTTGTCATATATTAGGTTCTCTTGTTATCTGGTTATTCCTTGTCATATTGTTTATGCTTCGGACTGCTCTTCACATGGATGCTTCTTTGTGATTGCTTGTTCCCATGCTTTGATCTAGTAGCCCTTCATGACTTCATCCTAATATTGCTTCAACATTAAATGGTGCTTTTCCTGGATGGCTTATTCATCATAACATCTTCGTAGAGTAGAATCAATTATCTGTAGCTTTCATATCTCCAAGGCCTTCATAGGTGTCAAGGGTCCTTTGATCTTTTCCTTTCTTAGTCAGAGTTGTCTTGCCTTCTTTCGGGAGATGTCTTCAGTGGATCTTTGTCAGATCGTGATTCTTTGTGATCATGGTTTTCTTCACATGCTTGATCTCTTTCTTCACTTGCTTCTTCTTGGATTGGTCAACCACCTTATGCTCCTTGTGAGAGCACTTCTTCATTGCTTGCTTCTGGGACTAGTCAACATTCCTTTGCTTCTTAGTCAACACTCTTATACTCCTTATGTGAGTATTTCCTTTTGTTGACCTTCATTGCATTGTAGTACATGCCTTCGAGCATGTCATTGGTGAAAGAGATTCTTTCATACTTGATCATGTCATAGAACTATTCCCATGACTCAATAATATACAAATGAGAACATGACTAAACTTTGATACATACCTCATCTTGATTCTCCTTTGATCATCTTGGCTTCATTTGGTTGTCCTTGGTGTGGTCCTTCTTGCTTCGTCTTAGCTTGCCTGCATATCATCCTTTTCTTGAATCCCATGAATGGAATTCCCAATGAGACATCTCCTTTTGTTTATGAATCTTCTGAAGATTCCATCATAGGATCTTGAAGACCTTTACCCTGCAAATGTTTCTTTCCTTTTGATGATGGAGGTCTTCCAAGATTCTTAATCATGATCAATTTTCCTTCATTGTGGATGAGGTCCTATACTAGATATGCTCCTTCTACACGAATATCTTGAGCTATATCTATCATGCTCCTATATTCTAGAAGATATTTCTAACCATGCATTTTGTTTTATTATAAATGCTCCTTCTACATGAGTATTTTGAACTCTATCTACGTCATGCTTCTAGCCATGCAATTTTATTCTATTCCTACATGCTCCTATTCTACTCAAAATTTTGAAAGAAGACTTTAAGTAAAGAAGTAGAGTTAGTCATAGTAGAGATTCGGAGGATCTTCCTTCTTTTGCTTCTTTTCTTCTTCTTTCACCTCTTGAGTCATGTGATCTTCTTCCCTTTTTCTTTTGTTGTTGTTGTCCTTTAGTTTAGGACAATTCCTTTTGTAGTGCCCATATTCTTGGCATCCAAAGCATCGGACTTTGGACATATCTTTGTTGTTTGTTATTCGTGGACCAAATTTGCCAATTTTTCCCTTTCTCTTGGCCATGGTAGCAAATGCTTGCTCCTTTGATCCGACATCCTCTTTTGCTTTGAGCCTTGTTTCCTCTATCTTGCATAGAGACCACATTTCACTTAGTGGGGTGGCTTCTTTCTTTGCATATATGCTTGATGTGAAGTTGCCCCAATCCTCAGATAGAGCATTGAGTATTACAATTGTCATTTCTCTGTCAGACATGACTTCCTCTAGCTCTTGAAGTTGATCCCTCATCTCAGAGATCTTCATGAAGTAGGGAGCTATTCCTTTCTTTGATATCTTTATCTTGCACAATTCATTTCATAGAGATATCACTTCTCTACCTGTGCTTACCGAGAATAGCTCTACTAATTTATCATAGATTTCTTTTGATGTTTCAAGTTTGGAGACATAATGTTAAAATTGGCAACTAGGGCCAAACTCCATGTGGGTCACCTTATTCATGGCTGATAATATTTTTCCTAGATTCCTCTTCTCGAGAGGTGTAGGATTGATCTAAAGATCATCCGATTCCGATAAGTATTTATGGAGATATGAATTTATTTTGATTATGGACAAATTGTCAAAGTCGGCCAGCAACTTATGTAGGCTCAGAAGCCCAACAGACACATCTATTCATCTTCAACGTTTGCATATAAATACAGGATGCCTCCTCCTCATTTGGTCACTCACTTCTCATCCTAGCTCTCTCTCTCCTGCGCAGAAAAAAGTCTCTTTCTCTCTCCTGCGCAAAAAGACTCTCTCTCATGTGTGGAAAAAGGATGCAGATTTCTAGGGTTACAAGTTGCAGGAAGGTACTTTGACCATCGTTGACTAGCGTGGACTCCTCTTTGACTGCGAATTTGGTGTGGCTGATCCTCCTTGGCAGGCCGCAATTTTTGGCACAGAATTCGAGGTGATCTAACCGCTGGTTTGACCGATATTGACTGCCCTAGTTTAGGGCTGCAAGTTGACTTCAGAAATCTGCAAATCAATTGAACTTTTGGGGTTGTTCTAGGGCTGCTTCTTCACGCTGTTCGAGGGCAAGTTGACTGGAAATTGACCAAGCATATTGGAAGTCAATTTCAACTCGTTTGACTTTGCTGATCTAGGGTTTGCTGCTGCTGATATAAATCAGATTTTTGTACTATTTCTCTCTGCTGAATTATTGAAGATAAAAGAAGATTTGATCAAAGGGTTTCCCCATATTGGGGTTTGTCCCTGGCTAGCCGCCACATCTTGTGTCTCTTGTCTTGTCTTGTTTTCTATTAATCGTTTAAATGTTCTTTCCGCACTTTACTTAATGTACATGTGATTGCTAATATGTGGATAATAATAAGAAAAATAAGTAAACTGCTCTAAGCATAGAACATACCATAATTTAACATGGTATCAGAGCTGAGGTGAAGACAAAGTCCAAGCAAGAACAAGAGCAATCACCGAAGAGAAGGTTGGCAAGGCTATCTAAAAGAAACCATGGGGTCCTCAACACACTTCCCCGTTGAAGACAAACTCCGTGAGAAGTCTGACTACCACGTATGGAAGATGTCTCTTGATCTAACATTAGAAGATCAGGAAGTGTTGGACCATGTGAGAGACGAAATTGTTGAACCTCCATCAAATGCATCTGATGCTGCTAGGAACAAATGGACCAAGGGGAAAGTAAAAGCAAGAAAGATCATCTGGGACTCTATCGACAAGCGCTTGTTGGTCTACGTTTCCGACCTGAACACCTCCAAGGAACTCTATGATAGACTGGTGAGTTTATTTAAAGTTAATGATGCTAATCAAGTCTTGTTTCTTAGAAATAAGCTGAAGGAAATTAAGAAGGGCAAAGATGAGAGTATGCAAGCATATTTCTTAAGGATCACCGATATCAAGAACGATCTCCTATCTATTGGGGATGTAATTCCTGACATGGAAATGATACTCACAACTCTTGGAGGATTACCATCCGAATGGTACATATTTAGGACTACTCTTCTCAACAATAACGTAATTCCTGGATTCAAGGAATTAATGGCAAGATGCATTCAAGAAGAAACAAGGATGGAAGAGCAAGAAATGCCCATACCTAAAGGTCATCCCGCTGCCTTTTCTTCTCATGCTAATAGAAGAAACAATTTCGGGGCCAAATTCAAAGGAAAGGCTGGACCAAAGGGTGGAAGGAAAGGACGATGTTACAATTGTAATAAAACGGGTCACTATGCAAGGGAGTGCCCTGATAAAAGGGACTCACACCAAGACAATGATCAAAATCCCTCTCATGGCAATCAAAGGAACGACAGGGCTAATAGTGAAGGCAAGAGAAGCGCCAGATATCAAGGAAGAGGACAACCATTCAAAAAGGCAAGAAATTCCAGGTATGAATCTAACACCGTTAACAATAAGCAAGATGAATATTATCTACTAGCTGCTCTATCTACCTCTGCTCCTCCGGATTTGCTGGGAAATTGGCTTATTGATAGTGGTGCCTCAAGGCACTTCATTGGTTACGAAGAAGCTCTCTATAATTTGATAGAGAAAGAAACCAACCTGGAAATTGTTCTTGGAGATAATTCAAAATATCCTGTGAAAGGTGTAGGAAATGTCTCTCTTAAATTGAATCAGGGTAATACAATCCACCTACAAGATGTATTTTATGTACCTGATCTTAAAAAGAACCTAGTGTCCATTTCGGCTATGGAAGACAAAGGCTACAAGGTGGCCTTCAGCGATGGCAAGGTATGTGTATGGAAAAAGAATATTAAAGATGCCTTCACTCTTGTGTTTCGATTTGATTCATTATATCAGGTCGGAGGAAGTCTGCTAGGTGTCATGTCTTGTGACACATCTCTTCAGTCCGAACTATGGCATCGAAGGTTTGCTCACCTTCATTATAAAGCTCTACCCGATGTAAGACAAATGGTGACAGAGATGCCCGAATTCCGAGTAGAGCAAGAAGGTGTATGTCCGGGATGTGCTGAAGGAAAGCTCAAAAGGGGACCATTCCCCTCAAGCCAAAGCAAGACCTCCAATATATTATAGTTGGTTCACTCAAACATATCTGGTATGATGCTTTTGAACTCCTTGGGAGGATATTCAAATTAGCTCACTTTTACAGATGCTTATTCTCGCAAGACTTGGATATATTTATTGAAAAAGAAGGATGAAGTGTTCTCTTGGTTTCGACACTTCAAAGCTTTGATCGAGAATTAAACCGAAAAGAAGATCAAGATCTTAAGGACTGATAATGGGACTGAATATGAATCCAATGAGTTTCATTACTTTTGCAAAGAGACTGGCATTAAGAGGGAGACTACTACACCATATACTCTTGAGCAGAATGGTGTGGCGGAAAGGAAGAACCGTACGATTGTGGAAGTTGTCCGTGCTATGCTCCATGATCAAAGACTTCCGAAGTTTCTATGGGCTGAAGTTGCAAACATCACCATATATGTACAAAACCGATGCCCTCATCAAGTATTGGGTTCCAAGACTCCCGAAGAAATGTTCACCGGTAAGAAACCTGACGTATCTCATTTTAGAATTTTTTGGAAGCCTTGTATATTTTCATGTGCCGAAAGAGAAAAAGAATAAATTGGGTGCATCTGGAAAGAAAGGAATCTTTGTGGGCTATAGTGAAAATACTAAGGGCTATAGGATCTATGTAGTTGGTCAAAGGGAAGTCGATATTAGTCATGATGTCACCTTTGACAAAGATATGGCCCTTAGCAAGGTGGACAATCTTCCTACTTTGAGGAGCTCTCAAGAAGCTGACACTAGGGAACCAAAGGAAAGAGAAAATGAGACAATGCACGATGTGGAAGAACCCTTGGATCCTATTGATCCTCTTTCACCTGAGCCTTCCTCTTCAAGGAAGAGGCCTTCATGGCTTAGGGGGACACTTGGTGATGCTGAAGGACACACAGCACCCCGAGGAACCTTCCGTGAAAGTAAGAAACCGAACAGGTATCAGGGATACCTGAGCATCATGAGCACGATCATCCAAAATGAGCCTTCATCATTCATAGATGCCGTCAAGCATCAAGTATGGAAGGATGCTATGACCGAAGAATATGAGTCTATTATGAAGAACGATGTCTGCGATGTAGTTCCCAGATCCCAGGACAAGGCAGTTATCACTTCAAAATGGCTTTACAAGATAAAGCGCAGCTGATGGAAGTACATAAAAGTATAAGGCTCGTTTTGTCGCTCGTGGCTTCTCCCAGAAGGAAGGTATAGACTATGACGAGATATTTGCACCTGTTCCCCGATATACCACCATCCGCTCGATCATAGCCCTTGCTGCTTCACAAGGATGGAACCTACATCAGATGGATATTAAGACCGCTCTCTTGCATGGCTCGATCAAAGAGGAGGTCTATGTGGAGCAACCCGAAGGATTTCAGATTTATGATCGAAAATCTCATGTGTGCAGGTTGAAGAAGGCCCTCTATGGGCTGAAGCAAGCACCCCGAGCGTGGTATGAGAGGATCGGTAGCTACTTGATGAAGCTGGGATTCACTAGGAGTGAAGCTGACCCTAACCTTTACTTTAAGGTTGTAGATGACAAACCTCTCATACTAGTGTTGTATGTTGACGACCTCTTTCTAACAGGTGCAGACCCTCTCATTCACAAATGTAAGAGGGGGTTGGCTTCTGAGTTTGAAATGAAGGACCTAGGACTGATGCACTATTTCCTAGGACTTGAAGTTTGGCAGAAGCCAGGGGAGATTTTCCTATCTCAAGGAAAATATGTGGTGAAGATTCGGTATGGTGGACTGCAAGCCCGTAACTACCCCAATGGAGCTTGACTTCAAGAAGTTAAGCGATAGTGCTGCTGGACATGTTTTACGAAATGCAACCGAGTATCATCAACTCGTCGGAGCATTGATGTTCTTAGTGAACTCCTGTCCAGATATATGCTTTGCAGTCAACATGTTGAGTCAACAATGGTTGAACCTCACCACATACACCTGAAGGTACAACCCGCATCAAGGTGGTATTCCAGGTTTATGGAGTCGAGGCATATAGGATTCTCCGGAATCTATGTCGTATTCTCGACCAACCCGAAAGCTAACCATTAGACTCTAGACCAAATAGCTGATAAAGCGCCCACTATAAGCATCGACTACATGGATTGGGCAACAAAGGATGGATCAACCGAATAGCAAAGGAACTTGGTCGGCTAATAGCGCCTCCTTTCAAACAACAGGCGAAAAAAACTATACACCAGTCAGAAGCTAACGTCTACATTTTGACTAGGAACTCACAACATTCCACCAACCTTTAGGAACAAACGAACAGATGGAACTAAGCCACTCACAGTCTATTCACTTTCACTAAACCCCTTCTCCCTGTCTCTGAGCTATCTGCCCCGCCTAACCAGATGAAGCAAAGGAAGGAGCATCCTAGCCATTATCGAGATTCATAGCCTCGCCCAGATTGAGTACCAGAGCCCGTAGTTGAACCACTAGGAACAAAGTCAGTAGCTTAGCCTATTCTAGAGCCATTACCTCGCCCCACATCTATCTTAGTTCGAAAGCCAATTCGAGATCGAGCAGCAATTTCACCTGCCAACTGGCGCGGATTCATTTATAGATCGAGTGTAAGTTCCAGTCCCTATAGCAGTTTCAGCACCACGGGAAGAAGCAAGGGAAGCCTCTTTAGGTAATAATAAGTCTATGGAAGAAGCAGTGGTTAGACACCCGATTGAAGTTCAAGCAGCAGTTCGAGATGTAATAGTGAAAGCTCCGATTATAGCCTGTAGCATCCTTTCTTTCCTGTTCGAGTGTCAATTTTAGATCCTTCCGTGTCTCACTTATATATTGCTCTCCATGCCTTTTGACAAGGGAATGACGATAGTAGCTAAAGATCACTGTACACAGTATCATGAGGAATTGGACGGAAGCGAACGTTGAAAGATATAGTGAATAGTGGGGGCCTCTCTATGAAAGTGCGTCATGATCGAGAATAAGATCCGTTCAGTGCAGATCCCGATGTGGATTCAGTTGACTAAGTAACAATCCCGGTCCTTTTAGTAAAAGATTGATATTCATAGCCTTTTTCTGTTGAATTAGCGCCAAGTCTATATAGTGACCCAACATCTCTGCCATATAGACGGCTATAACATAACCACCAGATGCAAAGGCATCTCAAGCAGGGGTACCATCACCAGTATAAGAGAGCAGCATCGGTAGCAATGGTTTCAGCAGTAGAGTAAACAGCGGCAAAGGCACCATAAACCGCCGGAGGAGAGGCGGGGGCAGAGGCGGTTAGATAGCCTATTTCTCCACCAATAGCTCTTATACCTTGGTCAGCATAGGCAAAGGTGGGCACCACAATAGATCGAGATCCAGATTCAATTGCATATCTGTATCCAGTTCCCGATCCAATTCCAATTGTAGTTCCAGAAGAAGATGGATATCAAGCTCGTTCCCCATATCCTGTAGGGAGCCCCCAGCTTCCCTTCGCTCGGGTCCATATCCTGGAGTAGAACCTCCAGTTGCATATCCAATTCTAGACAGAGATCGAGTATAGCTGGCGTCTTGAGGTAATAATAAGTCTATTTGAATAGATCCATTAATGAATTAATAAGGGTAGATTCCTCTGCGACCGCTACCTCCATCTCTTCTGCTGCTGTTGGCTAAACAACTGATGTCACAAGCTATGTTCCCACCTTTGCTTCTGATAATGGTGATGAACTTGGATCTGCTCAATATGCATCTGAAGAATTGACTCCAACAGGCTCTGTATCTCCATCCATCTGGCGAACCCCTATGACGATGCCTTTGCTCACTTTGCTGGGTCAATGGGTTATACTGCTGGGTCAATAAGTGGGATCGAATCTACATCCAAGTACTCATAATCGTTCAAGACTGGTTATCCGGATTTTTGCTTTATAACTGAAATAGGCGGCTTCGCTGGTCTCGATCTTGACCTAATTAGGTAACTTAGCGAAGAGATGCTGCGGGCTTCACTAGTGAAACCTCTGTTTCCCAGCCAGAGGAAATATAGGTCGCAGCTAGAGAGGCGGGATATTGGATTGGTGCCAAGAATCTGTTGAGATATCTTCGTGGCACAATTACTTATGGGTTAAGATACACTGCCGGAGATGTGAGACTACTTGGATATACTGATGCTGATAGGGCAGGTAGTGTGGTGGACCGTAAGAGCACTTTCGGGTGCTGTTTCTCCTTGGGATCTGCTTCGATATCCTGGATGAGCAGGAAGCAGAAGTCGGTGGCTTTGAGCACCGTTGAGGCAGAGTACATTGCTATTAGCATGGCCTCCTGTGAGGCACTCTGGTTACGAAAGCTCTTCAGTGAGATGTTTGGATTTACATTGGATACCACCGTGATCCTATGTGACAACCAGAGCGGGATTCGTTTATCAGAGAATCCCGTATTCCATGATCGCTCCAAGCATATCGATATCAGGTACCATTATATTCGAGATATGGTGCAATGGGGAGCTATAAGGCTCCAACATATTGGTATAGATGAACAGGTTGCCAACATTTTGACAAAGCCCCTAGGAAAGGTCAAATTCCTGACATTCCGAGAATGATTTGGTGTTGTTCAAAGACCCTCTTTTGAGGGTCAAGTATGATCAATGATGTACTGAGCTCTGGAAGCTCCAGGGGGGCGCGGGGTACTTCTTGGAGCGACATATGACCATAGGGTAACTCACCATCCCTTGTTGGTGCACTTTGTACAAGGTAAAAGGTTCAACCTTCCCCTTTGACACCCCGTGGCGACTATGGAACAGGATGATTAGTTCTCCTGTGGGCCAGGATGATTCGTTCTCCATGGCGATTGTGGAACAGGATGATTCGTTCTCTTGTAGGCAAGGATGATTAGTTCTCCGTGGCATCCATTGGACAAGATGATTCGTTCTCTTGTGGACAGGATGATTAGTTCTCCTGTCGAGGCATCCTACCGATGCAGTCTGGGACTCATGGGAAGTACCTCTCATCTGATCAATGAGCAGGGAAATGAGGATAGGGACCATAGTAGTTCTATCGATGGACGCATTGTTGTATCTACCGTACTCTCTATGCTAGGATGACCTCCATTGATCTGGGATCAATGATACTGGTCTGGGACCAGTGAGAGTGGTACACACTCTGAGACTGACTTTGGGTCAGTGGAGGATGGTATGATACATCCTCGATCACTTCTTCTTCTTCATAGTTCGAGCAGAGCATAGCAGGGGTCAAGCTGTACAAGGCAGTGCATTTGATGGATGAATAGTAGCAATGGCCAGACGAATTGCAGATGGAGTTCTCCCTAGTTGAGAGGGAGTGTTAAAATTGGCAACTAGGGCCAAACTCCATGTGGGTCACCTTATTCATGGCTGATAATATTTTTCCTAGATTCCTCTCCTCGGGAGGTGTAGGATTGATTTAAAGATCATCCTATTCCAATAAGTATTTATGGAGATATGCATTTATTCTGATTATGAACAAATTATCAAAGTCGGTCATCAACTTATGTAGGCTCAGAAGCCCAACATACACATCTATTCATCTTCAACGTTTGCATATAAACACAGGATGCCTCCTCCTCATTTGGTCACTCACTTCTCATCATATCTCTCTCTCTCCTGCACAGAAAAGAGTCTCTTTCTCTCTCCTGCGCAGAAAGACTCTCTCTCACATGTGTGGAAAAAGGACGCAGATTTCTAGGGTTACAAGCTGCAGGAAGGTACTTTGACCAGCGTTGACTTCTCTTTGACTGTGAATTTGGTGTCGCTGATCCTCCTTGGCAGGCCACAATTTTTGGCACAAAAATCAAGGTGATCTGACCTCTGGTTTGACCGATATTGACTGCCCTAGTTTAGCGCTGCAAGTTGACTTCAGAAATCTGCAAATCAACTAAACTTTTGGAGTTGTTCTAGGGCTACTTCTTCACACTGTTCAAGGGCAAGTTGACTGGAAATTGACCAAGCATATTGGAGGTCAATTTCAACCAGTTTGACCAAGTTTGACTTTGCTGATCTAGGGTTTGCTACTGCTGATATAAATCAGATTTTTGTACTATTTCTCTCTGCTGAATTATTGAAGATAAAAGAAGATTTGATCAATATTGGGGTTTGTCCCTGGCTAGCCGCCACATCTTGTGTCTCTTGTCTTGGCTTGTTTTCTGTTGATCGTTTAAATGTTCTATCTGCACTTTACTTAATGTACATGTGATTGCCAATCTGTGGATAATAATAAGAAAATGTAAAAATTTCTCATTTTCCACCCTGGTTTTCAGTTTCACCTTATTTCTCCAAAATAGTTAAATGCCCTTTCCCATATCCATACATTCAACAATTGGAAAATAAATTTTGCTGAAAACATAAATTATGGAAAAATTACAGAATGCTGGAAAATGCAGAAATATAAAAATCAGCACATACAAACAGCCATTTAACACATTTAAACACAGTGATTTTTGGTCAAGGTGAGCCTGGAAAAACCCCCTACAACTCTTGGGGAAACCCAGTTCGAGAGCTCTTCCTTATCTTTGGAAAATGCTTTTTACAGTGAGAAATATTCAGCAAAAAATCAGCAAGTAAACTTTTACAACTTATCTCGTTTTCCTTGCCTCATAGCCAACTGGAAAAACTTGCAAACAACAAAATCTGAACAACAATAAACGCTGTACATCCTCCTCAATTTCTGTGCCAATTTTCAGCCTTAAATTCTGCTGTACGGCCTGCCTAGAAAAACGTGCAAGCTGCCAGAAATTCTGTTGTACGATTTCCTCTATTTCTGTGCCGAAAACTACTGTACGGCCTCCTTGAAAATCGTGCCAGCAAACTCAGATTTCTGCTCCTCGATTTCTGTGCAAACTGCTGTACGGCCTCCTTGAAAATCGTGCCCAAACATCTGCCTTTCATTGTATGCTAACTCAACTGTACGGAGTTGCTAGAATGTTGCCTTGGAATGTGTGCCAAGCTGCTGCCTCCTTCTCCTTCCTGTCCATAAATCTCCCTTGCTCTCTTGCTCTCCTTGTCCCAATCTGCTCATGAAAGAATGAATGACCTTTTCTTCCTTTTCCTCCTTTAATCTAACCCTAAGTGACTTTTGGGTGATTCCTAAATCCAATGGCTGAAATAGATTGAGATCTAGGGCTGAGATTAAATGCTCATTTAAATCTCACTTTCTATTTTTTAATTCACCCCACTTTAATAAAGACCCACTTAGTCATTTATTTCCAAAGTCACTTTTCCTTTCTAATTTTACATTGACTTATTAAAGTCACTTTAAAATTAGACTTTAGTAACTTTATCACTTAATGTCACTTTTAAATTAGATTTGACTTTATAAAAATTATAAAGTCATTTTAGGAGAAAAATTAAAATTCTTTTGGACACTTTTCCCTAGGCCAAAGATCAAAGCCTTAGGGAACCACCTGTCCTACGGTACCAAATTTCAACGCTCCCTCTTACCGAGGAAGGTGTTCCTCACCACACCCATCTTGTCTCTGAAGTAGTCATGCTTGCCCCGTGGTAAGGCTTTGGTACGAATATCTGCAACTTGCTCATAAGTGGGAATATACTCAAGCTTCATAGCGCCCTTCTGAACATAGTCTCTGATGAAATGATATTTGATCCCGATATGCTTTGACCTGTCATGAAATACTGGATTCTCCGTGAGTTTAATGCAACTCTGATTATCACAGTAAATCACTGAAGGTCTCAACAGCTGACCAAATAAGCCAAACAACATCTTGCGAAGCCAGATGGCCTCACAACTAGCTAGACTGGCTGCCATATACTCTGCTTCCGCTGAACTCAATGCTACTGACTGCTGCTTCCGACTGAACCATGACACTACTGCCGAACCCAACCCAAAACAACAGCCTGAAGTGCTCTTCCTATCAGAAGCACAACCTGCCCAATCAGAATCAATATAACTTGCCAGTCTCACTCCATCCCCCTGCCTATAGTCCAGACCATAATCCCCTGTCCCCTGCAAGTACCGCAGAATGTGTTTTGCAGCCACCCAGTGAACCTTCCTAGGCTCACACATAAACTGACTCATCGTGTTGACTGCAAAGCAAATATCTGGTCTAGTGTTGACCAAATACATCAAGGAACTAATCCGCTGCCTGTACAATGTGGGATCCACCAAATCGGAATCCGAAGCATGAAGCTTCTTCCAGTTGGTGATCATCGATGTCGACATGGGTCTACAATCCTCCATGTGGAATCTGCTAAGGATGTCCACAATATACTTCCCCTGCCCCAGGAAGAAATGCCCCTCCTCCTGCCACACCTCCAAACCCAAAAAGTAATGCATCAAGCCGATGTCCTTCATCTCAAACTCTGCTGCAAGATCTCTCTTGCAGTGCTCTATGAGTCTCTCTGCACCTGTAATGACCAAGTCATCCACATACGACACCAGAATGAGAGGCTCCTCACCTATCACAATAAAGTAAAGGTTCGGATCTGCCTCACTCTTTGTGAAACCCATCCCCTGCAAATATGTATCTATCCTGGAGTACCAAGCTCTGGGAGCTTGCTTCAGGCCATAAAGGGCCTTCTTCAGTCTGCACACATTGGACTCCTTCCCATGCACCTTAAAGCCCTGTGGCTGCTCAATGTACACCTCCTCCTGTATGAAGCCATTAAGAAATGCAGTGTTCACATCCATCTGGTGGATCTTCCAACCCATCTCTGCTGCTATCGATATAATGGAGCGGATTGAAGTATATGGAGCCACGGGAGCGAAGGTCTCCTCATAATCAACTCCCTCTACCTGGGAGAATCCTCTCGCCACAAATCTCGCTTTGAATTTCTCAATGCTGCCATCTGCAGCATGCTTTACCTTGTAAAGCCATTTGGAAGTAACCACGGATTTGCCCTCAGGGCTCGGCACCACCTCCCAAACATCATTCTTCATGATAGAAGAATACTCCTCCTGCATGGCCTCTCTCCAGACCTGCTGGCTAGCTGCCTCTTCATAGCTAGAAGGCTCAGAGTCAAGGATACTGGTAGTCATTGCCATATAACTACAAAACCTCTTAGGTGGTCTACTCTCTCTGACCGGCCTCTTAGGCTCAGCAACAGATGTGGCATCTCTCAAAGTGTCCTGAAGCCACTTGGGCTTCCTCTTCCCTGAGCGCACTTCTCCCATAGGAGAATGAAACTCCTCCTCATCATCATCAGGAGCCTGAACTCCTGACTGTCTGTCTGCTGTCCTCCTGCCTGCACTTGAACCTGTAGAAGCTGAGGTACCGTGTGAACTGTCCATCAGTGGACTCCCTAGTGAACTGCTTTGTGGACTGCTTTGCATGCTGCTCGGAGCACCACCCCTCTGGCTCGGCGAGCCACTGCTCACTAACGGACATGACATCCTCATAGATGTACCTCCGGATCCTCCTGATCCCTGCCCACTGGATCCCTGCGACTGACTCCACTGTTGTTGAGGGACTGGCTGATCTAGATACTCTAACTCTCGTGATCTCCTAAAGGCCCTGTCCTCCTCGAACTTCACATCCCGCCTAACAACAACTTTCCTCTGTGCAGGAATGTAAATCCGAAAGGCCTTTGAGGTCTCACTGTAGCCCACAAAGATACCCTTCTCTGCGGTGGGCTCTAGTTTGGTCATCTTCTCCTTGGTGGGCTCTAGTTTGGTCATCTTCTCCTTGGGTATGTAGGAGTATGTGATGCACCCAAAGATACGAAGATGACCAATATCAGGCTTCTTCCCAGAAAAAGCCTCCTCCGGAGTCGTGCCCTAAGGCACGATGCAGACTCTTGTTCTGCAAATAAACAGCTGTGTTGTAGCCCTCTGCCTACAAGAACAATGGCAACCCCTGATCATGTAACATGGCTTTGGCAGCCCCTACGATGGATCTGTTCTTCCTCTCTGCAACCCCGTTCTGCTGGGGGTTGTAAGGAACAGTGAATTCCCTCCTAATGCCTGCCTCCGCACAATAGTCAACAAACTCTCCAAGGGTGTACTCTCCCCCATTGTCCGACCTCAGGGACTTGATCTTCCGACCTGTCTGTGTCTCCACAAGAGCTCTAAACTCCCGAAACTGCTTGAAGACCTCACTCTTGGTCTTCAAGAAATAAATCCAGGTCCTGGAGTGATCATCAATGAATAAAACATAGTACTCATATCCACTCAAGGAAACATGAGACATCCGACCGCTCACATCAGAATGAATCAAATCAAGTATCCCAGTCGCTCTGCTGTCACTGTTGGGAAAAGGGGATTTGGCAAACTTGCCCATCGCACATCCTCTGCAAGTATCAAAGTGATCAGTACTGAAATCTGGCACACCTGTAGTGATCTCTCGCAATGTCCTCAAGGCTCCATGATACATATGCCCCATCCTGCGGTGCCAAATCTCACACAGCTCAGAACTGCTAGCTTTGCTGTCGGTACTACTGCTCAATGCCAAAAGGGGCTGGAATGCAAACTTGTACACCTTTGCATGGCGTACACCTATCACTCTAGTTGAATCAGCTGGAGTGCCCCTGGGATACATCAACACCTGTCCTCCCCTGAACAGTACCTCATATCCTCTGTCCTCCAAAGCTGAGACGGATATGAGGTTCTTCCTCATCCCTGGCACATAAAGAACATCTGACACCTTCAAAGGAGGTTTGGACTCCCTCTGAAATGTCAGTGTCCCCACAGCGACTGCTCTAACAACTCTGTCATCACTGAGTACTACCTCTATATCAGTGCCACTCTCTGAAAGCTCTGAGAAGTACTTACGGACTCCTGTCATGTGACGTGAAGCCCCACTGTCCACATACTAGATACTCGAAGATGCTCCGTCAATCGAGGGAAAAGCATGCTCCCTCTGAACCTGTGTGGCAGGTGATCCTGCACTAGAGGACATACACACAGTGAATGCAAAATCTCGGTCAAAACGATCTGCAAAGTCCTCAACCTCCCTGAAGCTGCCACGCTCTGGTTCTTCCCCTTCTTCTTCTTCTTCTTTTCCGGACACACAACTGCATAGTGTCCCATCTTTTGACAATTCCAACACTTCACCTTGGAATAGTCCTTCTGTGTGTTACCCTGTTTACCTTTACCTTTGCCTTTGCCCCCACCATTGCTTGTGGAAGCCTGCTTCTTCCCTTTGCCTTTCTTGCCTCCTGCCGACAGTGCTACATCCTCATCCTGCTCAACTAGCTTGGCTACCCCAAGCTGATCTTTCCTGATCTCTGTCTGAATGCAATCATCCGAAAACCTCTCCCATGTGGGAAGGGTCTCACGTGCACAAACCCCATCAACAAAGTTCATCCTTGAACGGGGGAGGCCATTCACTGTAATCCACACCAACTCAGTGGGTGGAATGTCCTCTCCAACTGCTGCCAACTCATCTATCACATTAGTAATCTTTGTGAGATATCCAGCTGCACTATCATTACCCATCTTAATGGTCTTCAGCTTCTCCTTCAGGACCATTTTCCGGTTCTCATTGGTACTCTGGTAGAGATTGGACAATGCTGTCCACATCTCATGGGCATTTCTCTTTCCTCTCACATGAGGAATGCAATGGTCTTTGACTCCGTCTAGAATCAGTCTCTTACCCTTGTTGTTCTTTTTATTATACTCAACCAACTGAGTAGCATCAGTAGGCACAACAATAGGGTTCTGTGTGGTATGCACCATGATGTTCCAGACTTCTGCCTCCTCAAAGATACTCTGCATTCTCTCCTTCCAAACGCTGTAATTGGAATGCCCATCCAACCTATCCTCCACCCTCAATCCCAATGACATTCTGCTGTCCTAAAACTGAAAAATAGCACTGCTGTAGTAAAGATAAAACTGCTGTTTGTGAAAAATCAGCTTGTTGGAATTTTCTGAGTGAAAAATCAGCAGGCTGTAATTTTCCTCCTTGCTGTCCTAAACTGCACTTCAGCACTCAAGCTCTGATACCATGTAAAAATTTCTCATTTCCCACCCCGGTTTTCAGTTTCACCTTATTTCTCCAAAATAGTTAAATGCCCTTTCTCATATCCATACATTCAACAATTGGAAAATAAATTTTACTGAAAACACAAATTCTAGAAAAATTACAAAATGCTGGAAAATGTAGAAATATAAAAATCAGCACATACAAATAGCCATTTAACACATTTAAACACAGTGATTTTTGGTCAAGGTGACCCCCCTACAACTCTTAGGGAAAACTAGTTCGAGAGCTCTTTCTTATTTCTGGAAAATGCTTTTTACAGTGAGAAATATTCAGCAAAAAATCAGCAAGTAAACTTTTACAACTTATCTCGTTTTCCTTGCCTCACAGCCAATTGGAAAAACTTGCAAACAGCAAAATCTGAACAACAATAAATGCTGTACGTCCTCCTCGATTTCTGTGCCAATTTTCAGCCTTAAATTCTGCTGTACGGCCTGCCTAGAAAAGCGTGCAAGCTGCCAGAAATTCTGCTATACGATTTCCTCGATTTCTGTGCCGAAAACTGTTGTACGACCTCCTTGAAAATCGTGCCAGCAAACTCAGATTTTTGCTTCTTGATTTCTGTGCAAACTGCTGTACGGCCTCCTTGAAAATCGTGCCCAAAAATCTGCCTTTCACTGTATGCTAACTCAGCTGTACGGACTTGCTGGAATGCTGCCTTGGAATGTATGTCAAGCTGCTGCCTCCTTCTCCTTCCTATCCAGAAATCTCCCTTGCTCTCTTTCTCTTCTTCTCCCAATCTACTCATGAAAGAATGAATGAGCTTTTCCTCCTTTTCCTCTTTTAATCTAACCCTAAGTGACTTTTGGGTGATCCCTAAATCCAATGGCTGAAATAGATTGAGATCTAGGGCTGAGATTAAATGCTCATTTAAATCTCACTTTCTATTTTTTAATTCAACCCACTTTAATAAAGACCCACTTAGTCATTTATTTCCAAAGTCACTTTTCCTTTCTAATTTTACATTGACTTTATTAAAGTCACTTTAAAATTAGACTTTAGTAACTTTATCACTTAAAGTCACTTTTAAATTAGATTAGACTTTATAAAAATTATAAAGTCACTTTAGGAGAAAAATTAAAACTCTTTCGGACACTTTTCCCTAGGCCAAAGATCAAAGCCTTAGGGAACCACCTGTCCTCTGGTACCAAATTTCAACAGAAAAATAAGTAAACTGCTCTAAGCATAGAACATACCATAATTTAACACATAAGGAATGAGAGAGTCCTTGATGAATTCTATTAGAATCCTTTGAGTTCTTGTCTCATCTTTATTGTATTTGGCTAAGGCTTGAGTTTGTTCCTTAGCAGGGATATTGATATTCTCTTTGATGTGTTCTAGAAGTTCATTCTCCTTGAGAAGTAAATCAATCTTCTTCTTCCATGCAAAAAAGTTATTGGTACCTACCAATTTCATTCTTCCTTGCAAAAAGACATTGATGTATATTCACAAGGGGACATATACTTACTTGATAGATTTTGAGATGTAGTAGACTTGCTTTCTCCTTGAAGACTTGATAGCTTGATGTAGGTCCTTCTTTGATCTGCTTTTCTTGTAGGTGCCTTTGTGTAGGGCTCTTCTTCTTGCTTTGTAGTCTTTCTTGGTGAAAGATAGATGGTAGACCTTCTTGTCCTTGATGTGATAGAGACTTCTTCGCTAGATGCTTCAACTTTTGTAGATGTTCTTCCTTGATGAGTGTTCTTGAGATGCCCTTTCCTTGATGTGTCACCTTAGCTCTGAGACCGTGTTGAAGAATCAAGGGCAATTAGGTGTAGTGTGATTCTTCTTAACTTAATAACAATTTGTGGAGTCTTTTTACTTTTCTTTTTAGCATAATCTTCTTCTTCTTATTAATGCATGTGTGTGTACTTCATCAAACTGCTACCAAAAACATAAGAACAAGAACACAAGATGTTGGCTCTCTGCCAGTGCCAAAACCTCTCTACTCTTGAGAGGAAAACCCTTTAGTAAGTTTCTCTTATTGAAGCTTCTTATTGATCAACTGCCAAACCCTAGACCCTTGACTAGAATGTCCTCCAAGAACAAGTCAAGTCCTTCCTCCTTTCTGCACTTTGTTCCTCGACACTTCCTTCTTCTGACACTTTGTTTCCTGACACTTTGTCCTCCTTCCAATTGTTATTAGATCTTGTTGCACTTGCTCTAGAAGAGATACCTTTGATGAGACCCTTTCCTTATGATGATCCCTTCCTTCTCTTCACCAACCAACAAACTTGTAAGACTATAATGGGAGGGTTGTTATGACAGCATAGACAACCTCCTGCTCCTCGCACGTGTGACTGTAATAGGCTTTAGAACAACCCTATTACCTTCGTTTTTTTCCTTGTTTCTTCGCTTGAGTGGGAGGCCCTTTAGGCCTATCTTTCTAGTCCAAACGATGAGAGATGTGATGCTGATATACTACTGCTGTTATGATTGCAGGCAGCCTTCCCTTTTCTTGCACTTGTGACTGTAACTGCCCTAGAAATGGTCCTCTTGACTTCGGTCTAGGCTTCACCTTCTTCGCTGCACTTGGAGACCACTTCTTTGTCCTTCTTTACCCTTTGCTTGGCTTCCTACCTTTGCTTATTTCAGAGGTAATGCTTGACATTCTAATGGAGTGGACAACCTCTATGTATAGAGGACTGTCCCTCCTTTTAGGCCAACTAGAAGGCCGACTTGTTATGTTTGCTTTAGATGGCTTCTTTGGTGGTGTCACATGCTTGGGGGAGACTCTTTGTTGATGCCTTTGCTTTGGAGGAGACTTGACTTTGCTTTTAGGAGTATTCTTTGACTTTTATACAAACATGTACATGGTGCAACATGCCCTTAAGGTCTTCAACATTTTCTTTTGACTATTTGACTCACCTATAGCACTTTAACATGTGCTAGACCTATTTCAATGAGCAAGAAACTCATTGACATATATTATAAAAATAATATTTCTTTTCTTGAATAAATACAAATATCAAAAGTACATTTATGAAGATCGAACCTAGTTACATTTTCTTCAACAACATGCTGATGTTAGGATATTCCGACACATAGGAAATAATTAAGTACAACTTGATCTAGTGTATAGTTAGGTAAAGTGTGTTTCTTTAGTATGTAATTTTTGCAACTTACAATTCGACGGTCATGATATGTTCTAGACTTGAAGTGATCCGACGGTTCATTCTCTCCTCAGTATTATCGACACTTGATCCGTGGCTTAACACCGATTGGTCCATGATCTCTATTTAAAGAGCATGGAGGGTCATTTGTTAGGTGACCATTCATGAGAGAAGATTATGTAATTTTTCTTTCTTTTACATCAATAAATTGCCTAAAGTGGCCGCGTTGGCTCAGGCCGTGGACTGTTTCCCTCATTGAGGGTTTTAACCACGTCAAGAATACTGATGTATTGATCTGTGATCTGTTTGTGAGCGGTGTCCTTTGGTGTTCTATTTGAGGAACTTACCCTGTAAATTCCTACATGGTATTAGAGCAATTCGAGTGTCGCATCTGTTGGTGATGCAAAGCCGAAGCCGATACAACTGCATCTGACTGTCGTTTCCTAGATCCATTGTTTCTGACTGCTTTCGAGCAGAGAGGACTGCTCTATTGTGTTAGGAGCATCTATTCCAGTGAGGAACCCTTTTCGTTTCACGCGAAAAGGTTTCGGGTATCCCTAGCTATGTCATTTTTAAGATTTGGAGGTATACAATCTTTATTTGCAGTTTTAGCTATTTTTCTCTCTGTTTATTTCGGTTTATTTATCTCTCTGGTTTTTATTACAGATCTATATATTTCATTTCTGCAAAACAAATATCTGGACGTTTGTTCACAAGATACATTAGAGAGCTAACCAATTGTTTGTAACTTGTAGGATCCACAGGGCTTGATTTTGAATTTCTCAACCTCTTCAAATTTGTGACCATGGGAGTTGTCATCGGTTTGCTATCCATCATGCCAAACCTTTGTAGCATCTTAATTACATACTTTCCTTGACCTAGATATACTTCACCAGGTTTTTTCCAAACTTCCAACCCCAAGTAATAGTGCATAAGCCCTAGATCCTTCATATTGAATTCTGTTGCTAATTGTTTCTTGCATTCTTGTATACGACTTTCCACACTTGTTATGAGAAGGTCATCCACATATAGAAGAATGATCACTGGTTCACCCTTCACTACTTTGATATAAAGATTTGGATTTGCAAAACTCTTTGAAAAACCCATTCTTTGTAGATATGTATCCATCCTAGCATACCAAGCCCTTGGGGCTTGCTTGAGGCCATAAAGTGCCTTCTTTAGCCTACAAACATGAGTTTCTCTATTATGTACTTCAAATCCCAAGGGTTGTTCAATATATACTTCTTCATCAATGGTGCCATTCAGGAAATTTGTCTTTACATCCATTTGATGGATGTTCCATCCCATAGTTGTTGCCAAGGAGACCAACGATCTTATAGTTGTGTATCTTGTTGTAGGTGCAAATGTTTCTTCATAATCGATGCCTTCTTGTTGAGAGAAACCCCTAGCCACAAACCTTGCTTTGTACTTGTCAATGCTTCCATATGCTGCATGCTTAATCTTGTAGAGCCATTTGGAAGTTACAACAGATTTGTCATTTGGCCTAGGAATGATTTCCCAAACTCCATTTTTCATTATAGACTGATATTCTTCTTTCATGACATCTTTCCATTCTTGATGTTTGACAACTTCTTCAAAAGAGGATGGTTCTGCTTCAATCAATTTTGTTATATAGGTTGCATACCTTGAATATCTTTTAGGCTTTTTACTTTCCCTGAATGTTCTCTTTTGCTGCAGCACGTCCTTCTACTTCTTGAAGAGTTGATGTTAACCATGTGGGTCTCTTACGAGTTTTAGGGATTATGACTTGCTGCACAAGTTCACTGGGACCTTCTTCATGATTAGGTATAGTAACTTCTTCTTCCCTTGGGCATTCTTCAAATATAGGTAGTTCTTCATCATCAGAATCAATCAGGAGATTTTTAGACTTCTTGTAGGCAATGTTTTCATCAAAAATAACATCTCTACTTACTTCAATTCGGTGACCTTTGTTGATGTAGATCTTATATGACGAGGTATCGTAGCCAACAAATATGCCCTTCATGCTTGTAGGATCCAATTTGTTCCTTTTATTTTTTGGAATTTGAATATAGATGGGGCAGCCAAATATTCAAAGATGATCTACATTAGGTTTTCTTCTGGTAAACGCTTCTTCAGGAGTCATGTTGTCAAGTATCTTATGAGGACTTCGATTTGAATATAGACTGTTGTTTTGGATGCTTCACCCCATAGAAATTGAGGTAAGTCTTGATCATGTAACATAGCTCTAATGCATTCTTCCTTTTTGCTACTCCATTTTGTTCAGGATTATATGGAACTATCAACTCCCTCTTAATTCCAGCCTCCTTATAGAAATCTATGAGTTCTTTTGATGTGTATTCCCTCCATTATCAGATCTTAGCACTTTTATCTTCCTTTCTGTAAGATTCTCCACTTCTGCTTTGAATTCTTGAAATTTATCAAATACTTCATCCTTGGACTTAAGTAAATAAATCCAAGTCTTTCTTGAGTGGTCATCAATGAAAGTCACATAGTATAGATGACCTCCAAGAGATTTTGTAGCCATAGGACCACAAACATTAGAGTGAATGAGATCCAAGATTTCCTTAGATCTTGAAGCATTGCTTCCAAAGGGTTTCTTTACATTTTTACCTAGTGCACATCCCTTGCAAATTCCTTCATGCTCTTCCTTTAGTTGAGGGATGCCATTTACCATAGTGTTTAAGGATGGTAAGATTTTGTAATGAAGGTGTCCAAACCTTCTATGCCAAAGTTCACATGGATTGATTTCAAGTTGAACCAGGACTTGAGAGAGAAGTGTAATTAATTTGTAGAGCCTTCCTTCAAAAATCCCAATGATATTTGGATTATCAATGCTAGAACCCTTACTCCATACCATAACTTTTCCATCTACAAAAGCAATTCTATCCCCTTTATCTTCTAAACAAGAAATAGAAAGTAAATTTTTCTTCAAACCTGGGACATATAGTATGTTGTTGAGATGTATGTTTCCTCCATCTTCCAACTACAACGTTGTTGATCCAATTCCTTTGACTGCATAGTTCTTCTTGTCTCCAAGCTCGACTAAATGAGAAGATATTCCTTTTGATAGGGTCTTTAGTTGTCCATGTTCGCCCGTCATATGTCTAGAAGCTCCATTGTCAATTACCCATATGTTTTCATCTTCAAAAGTACCTATAAGTGCTGAGAATAATCCTTTGTTCTTTGTAGAGGAGGTCTTGGTCATGTAATTCTTGATAGATAATAAGAGATCCCAAACTGCTTTGATGCCTTGCTTGAGTGTTGTCATCATGGAGAACTGCTTCAATGAGAACTTCTTCAAGGATGCAGTGATCTTCATCATGCTCTTTGTAAACCTTAGCTCTGATACCATGTTGAGAAATCAATAGGGCTACAATTGAAGTGATTTCTCTTAGACTTGATAATTCTTGTGATGTTCTTTTACTTTTCTTGATCATTGGCTTCTTCTTCTTCTTCTTATTATGTTGTTCTTATCATAAAACAACTACCAAAACATGAAGATCAATAGTACACAAGGACACAAGATGTAGGCTGCTAGCCAAGGCCAAAACCTATCCTAGAGAGGAAAACCCACAAAAATCTCATCTTCTTATAGATTCTTCAAATGATGAATTCCAAGACCTCTAGACCAAGACCAAGACCTTCCGAAGACCAAGTCAAACCTTATGGAGGATGTGCAACTTCTTACCAAGTCCAACCAAGTCAAATCTCTTCCAATTGCAGAACTTTGACCCCCAACTTCAGATTTCGACCCTCACTGCAGGTTTGAAATTTTCGGCCCTCCTACATTTTTGCACGTGTGGGAGAATTAGGGCTTCTAAAGCTTCCTCCTTCCTTCACTTGATCTGCTTCTTTTTCTAAGGCTGGTAGGTGATCAAATTGACTTCATTTCTACCAATTTCAACCCTTGTCTCGTGACTTGAAAACTTTGGCCTTGATGCTACAGAAACCATAGCTTTTCTTCGCACGTGAGAGAGAGCGAGTGTAAAAATCAGAAAATTCCTTCTAGTCCTCTACTTGCCTTGTTTCTTCTTGTCATTCGCTTCCTTGATGAGTGAATGAGTGAGTGATCAAATGAGGTCGAATGGTCTTTTATATATAGCCCTTCTAGGAATACGAATTGCCTTAATTAGGCCGACTTCTCCACTGCGAGATCAACTTTGTATTGGAGGGGTAATTTGACACTTTTGACTCAAAAATAATCCTTGACATGTTACAAGATGCCCAATGGGGTCTTTTACATATGACAAGGACTCTATTGACTTCTTGACTCTACGACAAACCCTAGAAGCACACAATGGGTGATTAACGTAAAATAAATTGACCTTTAGCATAAAGCCATGCTATAATAATAATAATAATTTTCTTTTCTTTTTACAATATACAAGAATCAAGAGTACATATGAAGACCGAACCTAGTTACATATTTCAACAGATGAGGCTAGTTATCTAGCCTTTCAGCCCTTAAGAGAGATGCCTTTAGACTCTTAAACTTCTTCAGTTGACTTGCTTAGGCTTGCGGCCTAATTACAGAGGTATAGGCTTGAAGATATGCTCAGAAAAGAACTCTTTTAGGGCTTGGATTCTCCTTCTAGGAGTTCGACCTTCAAGGGAAGGCTAGAAACCCTTTTCCATCTTCACACAAGAGTGATCTTTGCTTGCCTTATGCTACAGACCAGTCGCTCTGATACCATGTTGAGAAATCTAGGGCAACATATAGATACGGTTTCTTTGGATGATTTCTCTTAATCTTGACAAGTTCTTGTATATTGCATTATTTCTTTATTATTATTATGTTCCTTTATATCATCAAGACAAGTGCCAAACAAGAAGATCAAAAATACAATGAAGAGAACACCAAAGATAAGCTCCAAGCCAAGGCAAAACCCCTCAATAGGGGAAAACCCAAAGAACTCTATTTTTATAGAATCAATTGAAAGAAGACTTCCAAGTCCATAGATCCAAGACCAACTCACCAAGACCATGAAAACCACCAATAAGTAGTTCTGCTCCTCAAGTGAAGCCTGCAACCTTCTTCTGCAAAACTCAGACTTGTGGAAACCCTATATATCACAGAAATTTCACATATATGAGCTAGATAAGATAAGATAAGATAAGAGAAGAGAAGAGAGGGACTCCAAAAATCAACGAGTTTTCCTTCCTTCTTCCTTTGTTGGTCTTCTAGTCCTCTTCTAGGACTCTCGCATTCTTCTTAGCCGCATATCAATGAATGCGAAGTTTATGTATCCAAGTGAGGTCAAAGTCCTTTTATAGGTTTCTTAAGCCCTGAAAGGTCTTCTTCTAGGCCGACATGGAGGGGCTGACCGACTTGATCTTGGTTGTTATGCTAGACACTTCTTTACATCAAAATAGTATTTCCTTTCGTGATACAAATGCCCAATAGGGTCCTTTACATCATTACATTGACTATGACTCAAGACATAAACCCTAGAGGAAAGAAATCTATTCTTTAAATAAATAATTTTTCTTGTAAAAATATATTTTTATTTTTCTCTCTTTTACTAATTACATCATGTCATGATACAAAATACAATTATGAAGACTAACACTAGTTACATTTTTCAACATGATTGCCACATTATTTTATTATTTTAGGGGGCATTAGGCTAAATTAGGCATTCAAAATCCTCATATAAGTAGAGGAGATTTCCATTGTAGCAAAGGATCATCACAACTTAGAGATTTCAACCTCTCTTTAGAGAAATTTGAGCCTTTTTTCTTGTGGTAGAGATGTGACCTATGAATGCACTTTGCTATTTGGAGCAAATCGTTTGTCTTTGGAGCCATTGTCTTTGATCAATTGATGGATTATCTTGCATGTTATCTTTGTAAGTGGACTTTTTGTTGAATGTTTATTTTCTTTCTATCTAATATACGGAATATATTGAATCTAAGGTTTTGCTGCTGTGCCTTAATTTGTTGAATACATATTGAATGGTATCTAGATGTCATTATTGCATGCATTACTCATGAATAACATGTGAATGAATATCCTAGTGTTGAACTTTAACTATCTCTCCCATCAAACTCCTTAATCCATTGCATAGTTAATTGTTAGAGTTTTTGATGCTAGGGCATCAACTATGCTGCCTCCTTAGCAACCTTTCTCTCATTTAGTCAACTCATAGACTCCATCCACCCAAGGATAAGGCATTGGCCCTCCTTGTTGATGGCGCCCATGCTAGGGCTTGGTGCGAATTCCTAGGGAAGAGGAATTTTCGGAGTTGGAGAGTCTAAATGCCCAGAGGGTAGTGGTTGCCACAAAACCTTTCCTTTTGGTAAGCATTCATGTCAATTTCGTCCATAAATTTCTTTGCCCTAGTTACTAGCCCTAAGCTAACCCTAGTTTGGATTTAGCTTCAACTTGGGGGCTTTCTAAGGGTTTCATGTGCATTGTCCTTGGTGAAAACCTTTGTTGGAAATCCTTTCTCCTTGCCTTGACCTTTGGCCATCCCAACACTCAAACCTACTAATCAAGCCCTAGGTTTCGTGCCTCATCTAATAGGCCTCTCTCCAGAAAGTGAATTGCCTCCTATTGGAGCCTTGAGTGTAAATTGTGACTTCTCTGTGGTGACAGTGGGCCGTCACCCCATTGTTGTCACAGGGTCTAGTGTTAGCCTTGTAGGGTGCCCCTTTTCAAGGCTTGCTAGATTTTGCAGCAAGAGGGCTGAAATACATATGATATGCTTATGAAAGTTATGGACGCCTACATTTTCCCTATCTTCAACTATCGCATCAAAAGAAAATGGTTAAATGACTCCCATTTCAGCAAAAAAATGCAGTTTGTGAATGCTGTCTTGCTGGCAAGCACACCAAGATCTGTTTTTCGAGAGAGCAAATGAGAGCACCAGGATTGTTGGATCTCATTCATGACATGTGTGAACTGATGCCAAATCAAGTAGTTGGTGGAGCAAGTGCGGAAAAAAATTGCAGGCATTGATGATTGAAGGCAACATTGGAACCCAACTTCCAATTACATCTTTGGATGTTTCAGCGAACAAGCCAATTATTCTCTATAGCTACTGGAGGAAGGACATAGAACCAAATTTCCACCAAGAAGAGCAGAAGGAAGAAAAAAATGAAAGGACAAGAACTGCAGCAAGAAGGACTGGATTTGTGGCAAGAAAAGCAACATGAAGAGGAGGCAGAAGGAGCATAAGTACAACACAAAGAGCAACAGGAAGACAAATAAGAAGGGCCTTCAGTTCCAAGGAGGTCAACATGAATTGTAGCAAAGAAGAAACAAAATGATTCTGTTCTAATAAGTGTGGTTGTTATTTCTCCATTGCAAAATAACAAGTGAAAACTTGTCATGAATGATGACTTCAATTTGACAGGATTGACTGATGACTACTGGGCTGGATCAATAAATGGTGAAAAATGCACTTCAGGAAGAACCTTTGAAGAAACAAGAGTTCAACAATGGGGGTGTGATAGGTTAGAGCAACCTTCTGTTTGGCGAAAAACTCAGGCTGCCCTTCACAATTGGTTGGTATATTCATAAAGCCATCATTCAAGGACAAGGTTGTAAACTTTAGAGATAAAATTGATGTTTTTTTTTAAATTTATACAATATCTTTTCTGTAGAAAAATCTGTGTAATTTTATTCATCAAAATGAAAAACAAAATTTCATTTTGTTTATGCTGCAACACATTTGGGATATATGCCTCATGACAAAGAAACAGTACGGGTCAATATTGAACCAGTTTTCCTAGACGAGAAACTACAGAGATCCAGAAAATGACTCAAAGGAACCATACAAAATCCTGCAAAGACAAAAAACCTTGGAAACTGGGGGGAAACAAGCAGGGCCCAGACAGCCCAGAGAGTGCACACAAAGGAAAACAAGCCCAGTGGCTGGCAACCAACATTACATAGCGGGTCATAAAGAACCCCCCTATAAACATTTTTCAAAAGAACCAGGAGTGAGGCCAGTCCTCAGAAAAAGCAGTAAATAGGGCACAGGCTGCCCTGATAGCCCAAACATCCAGCGCAAATCCAGGTATCAAAAGAGCTGGGCCACAAAGCCCATCATAACTGGCGGAAGCCTCAAACCCCGCACCAGCAGACGCAGCAATGAAATAAGGCCACAGGCGGCCGCGGCATGAAAACAGGGCAACGACAAGCTAAACCCTGAACAGATCCCAGGCCTTGGAGCAGAAGCACCAATGGCAGCAGAGAAACACTGGCGAAAGCAAAACCTGAACACACACCACAACGCTGCGAGAGCACCCATGAATGGCAATGTCGATGGCACCAGGAAGAGAGAAAGATCCCAAAAGTTTGGACGAACAGAGGCATGAATCCAAGGGTCGAGGTGGCTAGGGTTTCAGCCACCCCACCCTCCTCTCCCTCAACTCCCAATCTCACTTAACTCATAATAATAGACATAAAATTATGAAATAAAATAAGTGTATGTCAATAATAAAAATAAAATATAACATAGGCTTAATTCATTTGGAAAAGTAATTACATACTTAAGGCATAAGAGAGTTGATTCTGTAACGAACAAGGTTTTTTATAGCAGATTAAACACTCCAAAAGACTTGGAATATGTAGATCTCCATTGAAGATACAAGAATATATATTAAATGTATGAATGAGAATGATGTTACAAATGAGAGTGAGGGCCTGCTTATATACCCTAGGCAAGTGTCCCTTTATGAACGATCATGTCCTTCGGGACATACCTCTTCATTAACTAATTAATCATTTTTTATGATGTGTTGTATTTATTTATATTTACATTATTTATATCTATATTTTATTCATAACAGATTCTGTCATGCCCGATTGATGTATTTATTACCTCTTTATAATATATATCCTTTAACCTATTGTGCACCATTCTCTATTATTATCTCACTGTTATTATTGTTATGATTTATTACTCCTGACACTGTATCAGTCTAATGCATTATTGTAAGCAATCTACTGTAGTAGTGTCTATACCCAAAGTATGTGTGGCTTCATATTTTGGTCCATTGGTGCGCTTACAGTGCCACATGAATGCGGAACCCTCAAGTGCCATGGCAGTTTTGTCAGATATCAATTGTGGGTATGTTGACACATGATGGCTGGATTGAAATATAACTCAGGTATATATGCTCAAGGTCTGTTGTTTCTGGTTTTGGCAAACTATGTATCTTGTCTTCGTCTCTGTCCATGGAGGCAACATGAAGGATAGTATGGTTCTATGTTGGTATGTCTAGTAAATTTGCAGATTCAGAATGACATCTTGAGCGAGCTATAGGTATTGCAGACTATTTGACAGGTTTATGCTTCTGTAATAGATGTCATCCTGGGGATTAGTAATAGAAGATGTGGTGAACTCTACACCAAATAAAAGAGTTATCTAGGTGATTAGGAACCAGATAGGGATGTGGTTGGGAGTGTTGCATTGCTAAATTGGTGTCATATCAAATGACACTACTTTTCTTTTGTTAAATTAGGATGCTCTGTGGACCTTAGAACTAGGCATCAAATGGCACAAGTAAGAACATTTGAGAAATGGATTTCCGTTATGTATGAAGGTTCTCTATGATTCAGAAGTGGCAATGCAACCAGGATAGTAAAAGAAATCCCTCATAGTAAATAATTATGGATATCCAGTTTTTGCTTTCATATTCTATGTGTTTAAAATGCAGTGACCTTGAGATAGTCAACTTTATTATTTTCCCATTGTAAGTGCAGTTGCATTTTAATTTCAAGCAGACTTATTTTAGTTGGGACAATGCCAAATTTTAAATAACACATGGTTTTTGTAATATGTTCAGTGATTTTTACACGAGCAATGAGCTCACAGTAGCCATGCTTATCTTGATTGCAATTTGGGGATGGGGAAGAATAACAACACTAAATTTTTACACTGGAGCAAATATGATTATGTTCACATAGAACTTAATTGGAAGGAGTTATCGTCCATCGATTACTGAATTAATTGCCTATGTTATTTTTGTTTCCTTATCCTCTGATTACATTGAGATATTATTGATTTGTGCAGTATGCAAGTTCTAAATTAGAAATATGTGAATAAATATTGTGCCATTTTGAGTTCTATTGACTATGTAGGATTTCTTTCCGTACATTCCTGCTTGTACTTAACTTCCATGTTGTAGTCAATTGAAGCCAAAATTTAAACACATAAATTACTGTGCACTTGGAGAGAGAGAGCCTTCATGATATAGATGGTATTCTTATATTACATGTGGTAGTAGATAGTATTCACCTTTCTCATGGATGATTCCTCCTACTAGTAACTAATAACTATGAACTTGTATTTATATTGTCTTACCTCTCACTGTATTTTACTTCACTTTTCTCTGGATACTTCACTTTTCACTAGATATTCATTTCTTTTATACATGCATTGCTCTCTATTACAGTTGTCAGAGATTCGTTGAAGTTTGTCAAAGAATTGCAATGGGTAAGGGTGAGGGGAAGAAGAAGGAACGTATCCTTAACACAAGTCTTGCAAGGTCCTTACGCGATGAGGGAAAAGGCATTTTAAATGTAAGTTCATCGACCAATGCAAATATAGTTAAGAAGATGCAACATCTGCAGAGGTTGGCTGTTTGGGCAGCTGGAGAAGGTGGCATTCCACCAGTTGGAGCTTTGTTGGGGGCTCACTTGGCTTCCACGGGTGAAGTCTCAGGGATCCCCCCACCTGATTCTCCATTTTTTACTTGTGAAAGGTTTGTCAAATTTATTTGTCTGCCACCAATTTTTTTTTTTCTATTTTTTTTTCTGTATATTTGATTCCCTTTCCCAATCCTTTAGTTTAGGAAATAGACTCACTATTGAAACATGTTTGTAGATGATGGAAATTCATTTTTTAGATCATCCATATTGTAAATCATCAGTTTTTTAATTATTTCCAATAGAGAAGTGGAGATGTTGTTTACTGATCTTAGCATATAATGGATTTATTTTTTTGAAAGATCCTTAAAAAGAAAAATATAATTAATCTTTCTTGGAAAGCTTAGAAGATTGTATTGTAGTAATAATAGATTTGTGGTGGGAGTTTGATAGACACTATAGTTTGATTACTCATTGGCTTTGCAGTTCACCTAATGGATAATTTACTGCACCACTTTGCTTCTAGATTGATTTGATGAATCTAAGTCTGATGATATATGTTCCAGCTATGGACAGTTAACCTTTCTAAGTTCATGCAAGGGATGTGTTGACCACTACATGTCAACTACCCATAGCAGTACACCCCCTTTTTTCGCAAAAGGGATAGCGTTTGATCGACGTGTCCATGCCATTTCACTGTCATCATTAGCCCGATCATGTTATGTTGTAAACCCAGTCTGCATGTGTAAATTGTAAATAATCTTAGCAGATCTGTGTCATGTATGTATTTGCCTAGGTAAACCTAATCTTCTAGTGATGATCTACGTTCCAGAAGGTTTTTTGTCTCACCGACCCATGGTCGGCAGAGTTTTCCTTTAGCCTAACCCCAAAGCTGGAATGGATTTTGTCATTAGAATCTTAGGGGAATCCTAGTGTGCTTCGAGTCTATGTAAAAGTAATTTGGAAATAATCCTAATTATTTGGTTAGGTTATTACAAATTGCTTGATCTGCTAGATTATATTTGTGTCTCAAGACTGGGTAGTCTATTAAGGTCTATGTCAAATGGCTTTCCCCCTTGAGATGTAAAATTGTTCAAGTCATGGTGTAAAGTGTCTTGAGGGTTAGAAAATGTTTTGTCCCCTCATAAGTCCTAGGTCTTAGGTGTTTTTTCCAAAGGCTAAGTTCGAGGGTCCAGTAAAAGTAATAAAAATTAATGAAATTAAAAAATTAAAAAATAAATAAAAATTTGAAAAAAATAAAATAAAATAATAAAATAATAATAAGTCAAAGTTTTCAGGAAATAAATACAAGATTTTAAATTTTTAATATATTAAAATGCATTTAAAATTTCGACTGATGAGATTAAAAGAGATTTTGATCCTCATCGACGGTTGAGATCATTTTGACATGGATCACTTAAACTAGCCATTGGTGAATTTTTCCTTTAAATAGGGTTTTAGGGGTCATTTGAGATCATTCGATCTGTGAGTCTTGTGCTAAAGAAAGCTCTCTTGTATTCATTTTTCATATGTAATAAAGAAAGACTTTGGGGTTGAAATCTTGCTGGTGTTACTCTTCTCAAAATGCTGTAAGATGTTTCATTTTTGTGCATGATTTTAATTTCAGCCATTGATAATAGCTTTATCAAGAGTGATTTTAAACACATGTATCTTGTTTAGTCGCTAGGGTTTGAATGGTAGTTAAATTTCTGAATATGATGGCAG
This sequence comes from Pinus tabuliformis, assembly GCA_031772625.1. Taxonomy (NCBI): domain Eukaryota; kingdom Viridiplantae; phylum Streptophyta; class Pinopsida; order Pinales; family Pinaceae; genus Pinus; species Pinus tabuliformis. The sequence goes on from CM062818.1 coordinate 52,981,816, forward strand.
GTATTTCCATTAGATCTGGATTTTAGTATCGTTTTCTCCCTCTTTGTTAATGGTTGAAGTAAGCTGTGCAAGAAAATCTAGATTTCGAAGATCAACGGGCGTTTGGGGAAGTTCTCGGCTGAACCAGCCAACTCCTGAGAAGCACTTTCTGAAGAGCCCAGCTAGTTTTGACCCTGGGCTTATCATTTGAATTTTTCTTGTGAATGCATGAGGGGTTTTCTGAAGCATCTCATAGTAAATTTAAAATTCTGAAAATATTTCTGTGGCATACTGACAAATCTGGCTATTTAGAGCCTTTAAGCTGTAAATATTGTAATTGTTTAACTGGTTTTAGGGTCTTAGTTTTGTTTCTTGTGCATTTTATTTCTGGGTTTTCAATTTTTGTTATTGCAGGTTGCAGATTGGAAGAAAACATTTTGTCTGAAGCCAGATCTAGGCCCTGGAGGGTAAGATCTGGCCTCAGGTTCAGTTCTGGCAGGAATATTTACTTCATATCTGGAAGATTTTGCAAGGTTTTCATCAAGCAATCCGAAGCAGAAAGATTTAAGATTTTAATTAAGTTTTCTAAAAAATCATTTGTTCAAGGGTTTCTGAGCCACCGGTTTCAGTTTATCTGCTGCCCAGGCTGTTGTACCTGCGTTTTTCGAAACCCCTCCAGGCGTCCCTCAAGCTGCAACACTGGCCATCAAATCCTTCATTCTCACGCTGCCCATTCATGCGCAATCAACCATCACCTGCAAGCAAAACCATCTACGCTGCCTAAAAGCTCAAACCCTCCCACGCTGGCAAAGATCTCTGCGCTATCTATGCCCTTTGTTCCAGTTTCCTCCATCGAAACCCTGCAAAACTTCAACGCGGCATCCATCCTATGCATCACCATTCTTTGGCTGCTCTTCCCACATTCCTCACGCAGTCCTCATCCTCGTTTCCCTTACAGCTAAACCGTCCCCTCAACTCTCACTCAGCTCAATCCACGCTTCATACGCTGCCCGTGGCTGTCAATTTCCGTGGCATTCCTCACTGAGCCTCCACGCAGTGTTCTACTGTCCAGTTCATGCAATTTTTTTTTATTTAGGTTATGCCACCACCCTTCACGCAGTCAGCTCCACCCTGTGCCTGCGTTTTCTTAAATTTTTACGTTGCTGTCTGCCCATCTGTTGGCCATTCCACGCTTTCCTTCACTCCTCGCGAATCATTCAACACTGCATTATTTCTCCTCGCCGCAGCCATATTTCTCCAGCATCTTCGACCTGCAAAGAGAATCCGCTATCCTTAACCCTCAAACGCAGCTTCCATTCCACCATCGCTGCCTCATGCTTTCCCTATGATAATCTGCACGCTGCATCAAACCCCTGCTCCACGCTGCTTCTTACTCCATCCCTCATCTGCACAACCTGCAAAACAAACCAATCTCGCTTCTCCTCATTGCTGCTACTCCAAATCCGCAATTGTTTCCGTTACCCTCTCTCCACGCAGTTCATCAAATCCTCATTTTGCTATTCTGTTCAACCGTCAACGCATACCTGCAAACACACTCAGAGCATTTTGGTTTGATACGTTTAGGTTTTAGTTTTGGAATTAAATCGAGCCCTTTTTTTAATATTTGTGTATGTATGGGGGTAGTTTTAGTTAGCATTTTGATTTTAATGTGTAAGGCTAGTTTTTTTTTTTAATAATCTTTATGTGGTTTTGTTTTATATTAGAATTTCATTTTAACTGTATATATTTATTGTTTATTTTAAGTTTCATTTAGTTTAGAGTTAAACATTTTTTTTTAGTTTAGTTTTGTTTTATTTAAAATCAACTCAAAAGAAAATATATATAAAATCATATAAGGTTTAAGTTTTAATGTTTTGGTTTCAATTTTTTATTAATTTTTGTTTTGTTTTGATTTTAGATTTATTTAAGTTTAGTTTAATTTTGTTTAAATTTTGATTTTAAAAATAATATAAAAAAATAAAAAAATCCCAAAAGCATAAAAAGTTAATCCTTAGGCTTTTATTTAGAATTTTGTTTTATAGTTTAGATTTTTTATTTTCATTTAGATTTAAATTTTATTTATTTAGATTTTAGTTTTGTTTTATTTTAAACTCAGAATTTTATAAAAATATAAAAATATATAAAAATTAATTTTTTTTGAAAAGATTAACTAAAAATTGAAAATTCATTTTGGTGTCTTTTGTGGTATTTATGTTCCACTTCTCTATAGTTAAATGCGCTTAAATGTTTATTTAAAGATTAGCTATTGAAAAGTGGTGAATCATTTTGTGAGCTGGTTAGCATTTAAAATTTCGTGGTTTCTTGAAAGTATTTGATCTTTTGAAATTTATTTGCTAGAACATTGTGCATCTATTGAATATTTGGCATCTGGTGAAATTAATCATTGCTTGGATTATATAATGCTCATGATATGCTTGATATTTTGTAAATATTTTCAAGCAATCATTAAATTACTTCATAAGCAACAACAGTTAATTAATTACTTGGTTTTCATTAACTCCATAAGGCATTGGTCTTAAACATTTAAAGATCTAATCAAATTCTAAAATCGATTAAGTGCTTGTTTCCCCCTGTTGTGTCTCCCAACCCAGCTGTTTCCCAGTTGGTCTTCCTTTATCTCATAGGGTCTACCCCCCTTAGCCTGCTATAGGGAGACGACTTAAACGGAGAGATCGGGGATCGGGGTGACAACCCCCGGTCTGAGTGTTGTCGCGGTGCCTAGACACTGTGCGACAATAGGATGCATAGGGAATGAATATTTTCCTGAATTCTTGAGGACATGCTAGTAAAAAAAAATTCTAGTTTGATCACTTTTTGCACTAGAAGCATAAAAAATGAGTAGAATCACAATTGAGGGTGGACAATTATAATGAGCTAATGTAAGATCCTTGAAATGCATGCCCTTGAGCCTATGTAGTAGCAGAGTAATTGAGTGGATCAAGAACACTCAAATTGTTGGGTTTTAGATCCTAAATGCATGCGATAGAAGTAGAGAGAAGAGAATAATTTCACACACTAAATTCACTTCTCTTGTAAGCATAGTTTTATGGTACAAAATTTCCCTCAGGTTTGGTTGCAAAGGATTAAGATATGTGTTGGCCATTTTGGAATAGAGAAATTCTAGCTCAGTTTTTTCGTCTCATCTAATTTTAACCCACTCCCTTTTTAGCAAAATAGGGCACCCATTTAACATCGGCATTTTTTTATTATGATGCCCTCAATGGCCATTTATTTTCTTGGACACCAACTTTTGAACTTGTCTTGTTGGAAACTTACGATGCTGGTAAACCCAACTTGTTATAGTCGACAATGCTGACCAACGTTGACTAATGGAGAGTCAACTGATTGAAGGGGCCAATTAACCAATTGAATGAGGCATCATGCAACTGTTTGGATCCATCTTGGGGCAAATGTAACCCAACTTATGCAGGTGTATGGACCAAGTGTTGTGGACATTTGTGGCTTATGGGGCCATTATTAGGGTTTAGGGTGAATAATTCATCTTATATATTGACAAGGATTTAGCCTCATTTGCATGAACTTAGTTGTTATTTAGTATGAACATCATGCATTTCAATGATGTGAATTATTCTGGTAATATTGATTATTAGGGTGTCAAGGATAGCCATGATATATCTTGGCATACTTGTGTTGAAAGCTTGGCTAAGTTCTCTCTCCTAGTAGAATTTGATATGTAAATATGATCTGTTATGGGTTATGTTAGATATCCATTTATTTGTGAAACTCTTGGTATTGGAATTTTTATTTTATTTGTTCTTCCAAGGAAAAAAAATCCAGATTTTCTATTAATATATAAAGTCAGATACATATATAGCACAAAAATGCTTCAGAAATACAGTCTCCAAAAAATTGTCCAAAAAAACTGTTGTCATATGTCTGAAATAATAAAACCATCAGTTAACTTTTTAACTTTTTACAACCAGATAGGAGCATAGAACAACCTATAGAAAGGAAAGTCGACAAAGAAGTGGAATCTGTATGTGAAACTCATATAGGACCTAATGAGGCCAAGGGAACATGGAAGGATTCTTCCTGATGATCATCTGTTTTTTGAGGATCTTCCAAGTGCCATGGTCCAACGCCAAACCCAGCTTTGAGAGGTAGTCAGCTTCTTGGTTCTTGCGTCTTTAGACATGATTAAAGGAGTCATCAGAAAATTGAGCAATCAAATTCTGTATATTTCTGAAGAGAGGTTGCAAGGAGAAATTTTTCATTCTGAGGAGTCCTTTCATCCAATTAATAACCAACATAAAATCGCCACATACGTGCTCTAGATGGCTGTTTAAGCCCATACAGAGCCTTCTTCAATCTGCATACATGAGATTCCTTCTCATGTGTCTTAAAACCCTCTGGTTGTTCAATGTATACTTCTTCTTCTATCACCCCGCTCAAGAATGCCGTGTTGACATCCATCTGGTGAATCTCCCACCCCATTTGAGCCGCAAGAGATATCACGGATCTAATAGAAGTATACCTAGCTACTGGGGCGAAGGTTTCTTCATAGTCTATCCCTTCCTTCTAAGCAAACTCCTTAGCCACAAACCTGGCTTTGTATTTTTATGCACTGCCATCTGCAACATATTTGACTTTGTAGAGCCATCTCGACCCTACAACTGACCTGTCCTGAGGCTTAGGTACCACTTCCCAGACATCATTGACAATTATGGAACTGTATTCCTCCACCATAGCATCTATCCATACTTGATGCTGAACAACCTCCTGAAAATTAGAGGGTTCTCCAACCAGAGCCACCAAGGCTTGGTATCTGTCTCGCTGTCTACGCTCCCTTTTCTCGTTCCTGGGCTCCCTGACAAAATCCTCTGCATCTCATAGTATCTGTCGAATTTCCCGGCTCATTCTACCACTGGTAGTGGGCTAAGTAACTGGATTCGTTGATATACCCTGGCGAATCCGAATCCCGCGTATTCAATACGATTCGCTGGAAAATCGTATCCCAAAACCGGATTCGACGAGTCCGACTAGGATTCATACGAATCTTGTACGAATCCCGTACATGCTCAACGAATCCCGATTTTAGGATTCATATCCCATAAAATAACTAGAAACAATTGTCTCAGTGACCAATTTTTTAGTATTTCAGGAGAAGAATGTATGTTTTAAGTTCAGTGGACAAAAATTTGCCTATTTAGTTTCTAGAACAGAATTTCTAGGGTTAGATTTCTTTTGTTGGAGGCTTATTCTCATCCTCAGCAGCCAATCTCCAAGCAAATTTTGTACTGTAGATGTGTGTTCCTCTAATACTGGAGAATCATCAATATCATGTTTTCTCTGAAAAAACAACGAACTTGACAAGATTCAAGAAGTGATCTGAGATTTGAAAAGACTTAAACTTCACTGCTCATACATTTGATTTGTTTGACTGTTATTTATCCATGATATGTTTGTCCTTTAGTTGGAAAAATACTTTTAAGACTTTTAGAGAAGCGGATGTTTAATAAGTCACTGGCATTGTTGGAAGAGACATGACCCCAGATTTCAGATAATTTATCAGCAAAAATTAGCCCTGAGATGCAGATATTTGAATTTTGAAATAAAAGTCCATATTGTCCAAAATTTTGTTCATCCTCTAGTAATAGGCATTTATGTTGCTAATATGCCTTAGATTATATTTCCCTGTAACCATTTGCCATTTCATATAAGTATCTTTGTCTTTTGTATGTACTATGCATGCTATAGATGAAGATCTATGTTTGAAATCAATAAATTTGTATCATTAATTAAAATTTGTGTAAGAAATATCTAATTTTTAATATATATATATTTTAGTAAAATAATATATAACGGATCCTACGTGTCTTGTTCCGGGGGGTCAATGTGTTCGAATCCGACACTACGAATCCTGAATCCCCGTGTCAGGTGACTTAGGTAGTGGGTATATCTATCTGCTCTTCCTGAGGCTCCACCTTTGGAATTTTGTCTTTAGGAGAAATACTAGCACTAGTTTATGCTGGTCGAAGTGGCTGGACCAACAAACCATCCTTTGACTGCTCTTCGGAAGACATTTCTTGGGATTTTTTGAAGGATCTGTCCTCCATGAACTTTACATCCCATCGAATTACGATCTTTCCATTCCCCGGAAGATAAACTCTATATGACTTAGCATTCCCGCTATATCCTACAAGATATCCTTTCTCTGTAGTCTGATTCAATTTCTTCCTCTTCTCTTCTTTCTCTGGAGATCTGCGCGAGTCCCTTTGAGTTGATGCCTCAGCATCATGCTCCTCACTCATAGCAGATTCTTCAATCCTGTTGCCCGATCTCTCCTCTGATACCATGTGAAAATTTCTAACACGAAATTCTACTGCAGTGACTGATTTATTTCACCTACTTATTTCTCACAATAAGTTATTTACGAAACCCTTTGGTAAACATTAAAATAAATTCTACTGCAGTTATCACATAATTACATAGATAAGATAATTTTATTAATGTCCAACAAATGACCATATTAGGTCAACGAGACTGTCGGTTACAATGATTACATCATGCCAAGCCAGTGGACCAAACGGTCCCCTCTAACATTTCTTTTAAAAAGCAGAAAATACATCTATAGTCTAAGTAAATGTGAATGTAGAAGCTAGAAGCTCTCGGCTTCGAAACAAAGCACTGCGATGAAGCAGAGAAAGAGAAGAAGAAGGAGAAGAAGCAGGGAAGGAGTCTCCTATCTAGTTCCTACTCCTAACATCCGAGGCCGTGAGAAGAAAACTGAGAGAAGCTTGTCAAAGTCTGCTGTCCTGTGGGCATACTAGGCTGTCGTTGCTGTCGCCTGGAGGTTCTAGGGCGCCTCCTAGGGGTGGATCTAATCCTGGAGTTTTGGTGCAGTCTGGTGGGTCGGCCCCCCCGGGACCGCACTGATCGGTCTCAGTGTTTGTGGGTCGGTCAGTGGTTCTTTTGGTGCCTTGCGCTGATGGTAGCGCCCTAAAGAAGTCTGTGATCTTCTGTGTGGTGTCCGATCTGGTGGGGGGCTGAAGAAAGTGGGCCCGAAATCTGAAGGCCTGTTGGAGATAAAGTGCAAGGCATCTCGGATCAACATATCTGAGGAAGCTGGTTAAAGTCTGAGAAGACCTAAAGAGACAATGAAAACGACCTCGAATCTCGTAGTAAGCAGGGCATCCGAAGATGAAGTGTGTCTCTGTCTCTATCTCCTATAAGTGACAGAGCTGGAAAATCCTATCTGCCCTATCGATGTGGTGATCTGTCTCCACTTGGAGTCTGTGAGACCCAACTCTGAGCTGCCTGAGGGGGATTCTAAGGGCATGCATCCAATGCTGGAACGTGTACTGGGGTCTGATGATGAGCCCATCCTTGATCTCCAGGCAATGCTCCGCGTAGAAGGCCATTTTTGGACGCAACCCATTGGGAGGATTGGTCCATGTAGTCTGAATGTATCGTTTGTAAATATCCTCCTTAATGATTTTATTCAGCTCTTGCTGATTGGGAAGGAGGTGGCCTGGAGCATTCAGAGATTACTGAAAAGGAGGGAGATGGTCAATCTGGATTCCTGAAGCCTCCAGAAGCTCTGTCACACCGGTGTACCAACATTTGGATCGGCCTGTCTGCATACGGGCGATGTTCTCCGAGGAGCAATATGCTAAATATGGGTATCTGTCATGACCCTTCCTTGCGTCTGCTAGGCCTCGGAGCCTGTGCAAGAGCGACACTAACCTGAATATCACCTCTAGGCGGAAAGGTTGAGCCCCGAACTCTGCTAGAATGATGTGCTGAGGAACTGTCTGATTTCACCTAATGAAATGACGCAAAAGGAGGGTCTGGACCCACTCCGTTGAAGCCCAATCTGAATCTAGGAGAGAAGGACCCCAAATCTCTAAGCTGTAAAGCACTGTGGGGTGAATCAAAGTGTCCATCATGCTCATTTTGGACGAGATGTCCTCGAAATGGTGCCGGAAACACTGCCTCTCGAGAAGGGCTAGGGAGCCATACCCTTTGTTGATCCAAGGCTGAAGGGCTGGCCGCAGACTGAAGCGAGGCCCTGAAAACTGAACTTCCAAATATGTATAGGTGCTGACAATCTCGATCTCTTCTCCTTTAAATAGGAAGTGGAAGTCCAAGGTTTTCTTGACTCCATTGAAGATAATCACTTTGGTTTTACCCAAGTTCACAGTTAGATATCTCCGGTCACAAAAAGCTGCGAGAGCATCCAACTGTCTCTGAAGGCCTTCTTTGGAGGAGGCAATAAGGGCAATATCGTCTGCAAAGAGGAGGATGGAAATCAGGACCTGGTGAAGAAGGCACCCATCTGTATCCTGGATATGCTCCAAGAGGAAGGACTCAAGCTCATTGATATAGATCCCAAATAAAGTAGGAGAAAGGGGGTGTCCTTGCTTGACTCCAATGGTGCTTCGAATGAAATCTGACATTCCTCCGACTGTGCGGAGACGGCCAAGGACGACCTCATAGAGGCGCATGATAGCTGTCAGGAGAGTCGAGGAGATGCCAATCTCTCTTAGCCTCTGGAAAAGATCTTTCCTCGGGACTGAGTCAAAGGTCTTCCAGAAGTCTACAAAGCAGCTATACACTTTAGAGGATCGATGCCTAGCCTCCTTGATCACCACACGAAGAGTAACGATGTGGTCGATCGTCTGGTGGTCTGGGCGGAAGCCTGCTTGGCCCTTGGCACTGAGTTGTCTCTGCTCAAGGAAATGGGAGTGTCCTGTGGAGTGTTGTAGCATATAGCTTGTAGAATGTGTGCCCAACCATGATTGTCCTGTAGTTGTTGGGGTCGGAAGTAGGCCCTGACTTGTGGATCGGGTAGAGAATATGGGGTGACCAACCATCCAAAAATCCATCCCGAACCTGGTTGAAAAGGTCCACCAGATATCCTACTAGGGGACAAAGTCCATGCTTGAAGAATTCTGCCTGGAAGCCTTCTTCGTCTACTGCCTTGCTGTTATTCATTGTCCATATTTCCTCTCTGATATCTTTGTCGGAGAAAAGGTGGCAAGAGGTGGGTGGGGGAAGTAACCTGAATCAGAGGCTGCCAAGAATGTCATATAGCTGGGAGGTGTGAGAGAACATTGAGGCAAGATCAAGGTCGACTAGGGTAGGAAAGCGTCGGGAGAGGATGGTCCCCTAGAAGTCTTTAGGGGAGCGAAGGAGGAGAGTAGAAAGAACCTGTCTCCTATGGGCAATGAAAAGGCGCTTCTTGCGGCGAAGGAAGCGACGATACCCTGGATAGAGGTCTGGGTATGTTGGTAAGGATTTCCGGAATGCGTGTCGGAGGTCCTAATGCATAGACTTGCATTCCTGGTCATACTATTTATTCATAGGGCAATTTCCCAGTTTGCGGGAGGTGGTGGCGGTACGGGTAGAATGGGGGAAGGATTGGAGCGCAGCTTCCCAGATTGCATATGAGAGGCACTAGTATTTGTCCTTGGCGGAGCTGAGAGAGGCGAACTGGGACTCCAATGGGAGTGTCTGTATGAGGATAGAGGAGAAGAGATCAGGGTCACCCTCCTCAAATCAGAGGGTGGTTATGGGAGGGCTGCGGGGAAGAGTAGGAGATGGATTTGGGAGGTTAAACTGCAGAGAGAGTGAGAGAAGTGCATGATCTGCGAGAGGGATGGGGGTGATCAAGAAATTTTTGATACAAGGGAGGAGATCTGGGTTTGCAATAGCGTAGTCAACCACACTTGCTTCGCCTCCAATGGTCTGCAGGTAAAGAAGTGCGAGGATGGGAAACATGATAGGCCATTCATAATTACCAACTCATGAGATTCTCCCAACTGTAGTAGATATCTCCCATAGGTTGTGGTGGGTCCCAAGTGATCCTCGGAGGTCCGATGCATGCCGATCGTGGTCGGGTCAATCCCCCGAGTGCAAAATATATCCTCCGTCCGTTCCTACATAGGAGTCTGGAGGTCTTTGGTCCGAGCATTGAAGTCCCCCGTTAGAAAATAACAGTGATATACGAGCACAAGAATCAATCACATCAACATAGTTGTTTTTGGACAATTGTCCCTGGAAAAACCCAATGTGGGAAAACTAGTGCGACAGATGAGGGTTTTATTAATCTTTAGCAACAATCGCTTTACAAGGAATGATTCCACGGAAAAGCTGAGACACTTCTGAGAGAAAACACCTAAGACAAATTTTCTCCTCCTCCTGGAGAAGTTCTGACACTTGGAGACCTTCACCCACCTTTGCGTCACTTCTGTGTCAGTCTGCGTGGGGACCGCGTCTCCAATGGAGCTGTCTCCCTACTCTTCCCTCTGCGCTGTCTCTCGAATGCCCTGCGTCACCTCCTCCTCAGTCACTGGCTGCTGCTAATGCCCTGCTCTTCCTTCACCCTACAACTCTTCCTCTGAAATTGAAATCCTCCTTGAGAATCGATTTCCCTCGGGGTACTGAGTAATTTTGCCCGGTTTATCTCCAAATCACTCTCAAGTCTTCTCTTATACTTTTCCTGTTTATGAATCAACGACTGAGATTAAGTCTCTAATCAACGGCTAAGATTAAAACAGACTTGATCCTCGTCTCTTAGAAGATTCTCACCCATATCTTTATTAATAGCCATTAATATGTTTATTTTCCTAAGTTTAGACTTAGGAACCCATTAAAAATATTAATTATTTTAATAACTCCTCATCCGGGTGGAATTTCTTCAAAAGATTTCTGGGTCATGGAGATCTCATGCGTTCTGGCCCCTCCACAAAATTTCAGAGCTAGAGCACATCCGATGCTACCAAAAATCAACATATCCCAGGTAGGGACCTTATTTTGTAACGTATGCCACATGAAAAGTCTGGCTATTGCAAGGCATTGCATTTTCCAGAGAGATTCCCCTCACCACTGCATGTGCTTGTGCCAACCAAGCATACCCTACCTTTTGGTGTGTAACATCCAGAATTGGTGTGTGTCCAAACTAGAGTGTCAGGCTGATTTGAGATAGCAACATGTGAATATGATAAGGCTTGGGTATACCGCTCCCGAAGAATAGCCTGTTGTTCATTTAGTCCCAAGTCACGACTGTTTGTCCACACCTGAGGTCCCAAACCCGACAAGTGCTTACAGATTGCTGCTAAAAAATATATGCTGCGATTGTTCAGATGTTGAATCAAATTATATTTGGAATCATGTAGTGTGGTGGCCCCCCCACCCGGGCAATTAGAAAACTGAACTCCCCCCCACATTCCAACATAAGCCTTGCCCAATGAGAAAGAAGGCATTTACAATGGCTTCCAAAAAATGGAACCCCCCTTATGGATCCTAATGGGGTCCTTGATCCAGTCTATAAGATGGATCTGGGGTCAATATATTTTTTATGCATGTAATGTGCCCAATAGCCCACTCCTTGAATAAGCCTCCATTCACTCTTAACTCCCAGAGCAATGGAGAACTAGGACAGATCTTTTGAGCCCCATCCACCTTGATGTTTTGGAACAGTGATTTGTTTCCAGGATGTAAGCGGAAAAGGATTTTTGTCTTCCTTCACAGCCGACAGGAAATGCAAAGGGACCTGTTTGATTTTGGCCAAAATCCCTTTGGGGATCCAAGCTAGAGTGGCCCATAAAACTAGAACAACTTCAATAATTGATTTTGTGAGAACCAACCGACCTGTACGAAAAAGCTATTTATGGCACCAGATCATTATTCTCTTCTCAATTTTTGCCAAAAGCCAGAACCAATTGGATTTAATTTTACGGTACTCATTTGCCTTCAGGGAGAAACCTAGTTATTTAAATCCTTCAACAGGTGTATCATTCCAAGCCTCTAAAATGTCCACAACCTAATTTTGAAGTTATTTAGAGAGATCCCATTATGTAAGGGTGGACTTTTCCTTATTAATCCTCATTCCTATAACCAAACCAAACTCCTCAAGGATATCTTTAGGGATCCGATAAACTGGAGAGAGGCTTCACAGAAATAAGGATATCGTCTTATGAACAAGAAGTGATTCAAGAAGCAATTTTCCCTAATCTGTATGCCTCTAAAAGAGCTGGAGTCTTGGGCATGTTTGAGGAGTTTGCTTACCAGTAGAAAAAGAAGAGGAGAAAGAGAGCACCGTTGACAAAGACCCTGAGATCCATTGAAAAAAGGTGGGGCTACATTGTTTATCAGAATGGAAAAGGAAGTAGAACTGTGTAATGTTCCAAATGGAAAAATATAGTAGATAACAAAAGCAAAGAACTAACTACAACTATAAAATTCAAGCATGCATAACTATACACAAATAAACACTGAAATGTGGGCAAAAAATCTGAGCCATTGTATTAATATAATAAATTATGAGTACAATAATTGTGATAAGGGAAACTTGGGCTTACTATAGCAAACAAGGCCAAATCCACTTGTCAAATCAATGGCTCCAAGTGTCGGAGAAGTTCCCAGAAGAAACTGTGCCCTGTGAAAATTTCTGAATCGAACAAGTTAGAAATCCTACTGCAGTAAACTGATTTGCATTACCTACTTGTGTTCTTCATTTAAGAAGTTATTTTTAGAAATATTCAGAAAATATTAAATGCAAATACACTGCAACCTACACCAATATACAGATCAAGTATTGAAAAATAAATGAGACAATCATGCAAAGGACACACTTATTTTTGAACTAAATGTCCTTGGAAAAACCCAATGCGGGAAAATCGGTGTAGCAGCGTTGAGGGTTTTCTTTTATTAAGCAGAAGTTCTGAATACAAATGCTGGATTCCCTCCCAACAAACCAGTGATAGACAAATACAATGGCGGAGAGTTTGAGTGAGTTTTAACACACGTCACCTGGCAGAATCCGGCTGATCCGGCAGCAAAACTGGCTGGCCCTGGCTACAACTTTGTTGCCCCTTTGCAGTAACTACGTGGGCCTGCGTGGAGCTCTCTGAGGCTCCGTGTCAGCACTTCTGCCCACTGCATTAGCTTTCCCGATTATTCTGACAGTTTCCAGCAGTTCCTCGACTTTTTGTGTGGAAGACAACTCTTCCTTTGCGCTGGCCCTCCTGGCTCTGAGTCAAGGCTGCGTGGGCCCAGATTGGGTCAGCGTCAGCTCTTCCGGCTACTGCGTTGCCTTCACAAGTTTCTCTCCGCCTCTCTGTCTGTATTCTCGAACTATCGCTACCCCTCAGCTGCAAGATCTCCCCAATCAATTTCCCTCTGGAGAACTTCTCACCTTAGAAAATCGATTTCCTCAATCTCTTTGTGTCTTCTCCAACTGACCCCAAGCCTCCATTTATACTTTTCCTATTGAGAAATCAACGGCCGAGATTAAGTCTGTAATCAACGACTAAGATTAAATTAGACTTGATCCTCATCTCTTAGAAGCTTCTCACCCATATTTTTATTAATACTCGTTAATATTTTAATTTTCCTAAGTTTAGTCTTAGGAACCCCATTAAAAATATTAATTGTTTTGATAAAATACAATCCGAGTGGAATTTCACCAAATGATTTCTGGGTCTTGGAGATCTCATGTGTTCTAGCCCCTCCACAAAATTTCGGAGCTAGAGCACTTCCGATGCTACTCAAAAATCAACACGCCTTGCCTAGTGTAAACTGCTGGCAGCTGCTGCAACTGGAAATAACCATGTATTCGACAGTGACCCCTCAAAAGTGCCCATAAATTTTTGCTGGAGGCTCCCCACATAAAAACTGACAAAAACCCAATAAGGGTTTGGGCAAATTTTACCGACAATCCAGGACCCCAAATTTAAGCTCTCTCCTCCCAACTGGTTGCCATTTAACTACGTAAACTTTTTGTTTTTTGGGGCACCAAAACTCCTCCAAAAATTTTGCAAAATTAGGAGCAAGCTCCTTAATGCTAGGCCAATGAAACCCAAAAATGTTTCAGGCTGATTCCAACCTCCCGAAATTACCCAATTTTGTGCTACGCCCTCCTTTGCTGGTTACGCGTCTCCCTCAAGCCACTGCTGCAATTCTAGTCTCGATTCCTCCCCTAAAGACTGTAGATCTCCCTGAAAAATTCTCTCGGAAGATGAGAGTGAATTCCTCCTCAATCCTTTGCACAACCTAGCTAGTAAACAACTCCACGAATTTCTGCCCAAAAAAGGATTGCGTAGGCCCTAGAAATGCCTAAGTTGGTTCTCACTGGAGCAACAATCTCCAACCCTGAAACTGCCCACGAAGTTTGGTCCAATGTCCAGGAATTTTCTCCTAATTTCTCCTGTTGAGATTCCCCTTGCAGACCCCACACCCAAGCAAAATGAATTCTAGCATTGTGTTCTCCTCGAGGTTCGAACTGGCTGAATTATGGCTGGAAATGACGCACTGAATTATGGCTGGAAATGACCCACAAACTCCAACAATATCCTCTCCAATAAGCTCTGACATTCTCTCCTAGGGTGGCACTCAACCCCTCGAAGAGAGAGCTGAGATCTTCGCCCGAAAATCGCCTTGTGCTAAGTAACATCGATAGTCTTGGCTAAGCAGTGCAAGAGTACTCTAAATAAAAAATTCAATTTGTCAAAAAGCCCCCAAAATGGTGCCTCTTCCTTCTATTTATCTTTGTTGCCCCCTTTCTCGCAAATGGAAAAATACAGTAGATAACAGAAGCAAAGAACTAACTACATCTATAAAATTTGAGCATTCACAACCATACACAGATAAACACTGAAATGTAGGCAAAAACTCTGAGCCATTCTATTAATATAACAAATTATGAGTACAATAATTCTGATAAGAGAAATCTGTGCTTGCTACAGCAAGCAAGGCCAAACACAGGTGTCAAATCAATGGCTCCAAGTGCCAGAGAAGTTCCCAGAAGAAACTGCGCCCTGCATGGTGTAAACTGTTGTCGCAACTGGAAACAACCCTGTATTTGACCCCTCAAAAGTGCCTAGAAATTTTTGCAATTTTTGTTGGAGTCTGCCCACATAAAACCCACAAAACACCAAAAAGGGTTTGGGCAAATTTTACCGACCACCCAGGACCCCAAATTTAAGCTCACTCCTCCCATCTGGCTGCCAATTAACTACATAAACTTTATGCTGTTTGGGGCACCAAAACTGTAAAAATTCTGCAAAATTAGGAGCAGGGTCCTTGATGCTAGGCCAGCAAAACCCAAAAATGTTTCAGGCTGATATGACCTCCTGAAATTACCCAATTTTGTGCTACACCCTCCTTTGCTAGTTCTGTGCCCCTGTCAATCCACTGCTGCAATTCTGGTCTCGATTCCTCCCCCAAAGACTATAGAGCTCCCTGCAAAATTCTCTCGGAAGATGAGAGTGAATTACTTCTCAATCCTTGCACAACCCAGCTAGCAAACAACCGTACGAATTTATGTCCAAGAAGGGATTGCACAGGCCCTAGAAATACTAAAGTTGGTTCTCATTGGAGCAACAATTTCCAACCCTGAAACTCCCCACGATGTTTGATCCAATATCAAAAAAATTTCTCCTAATTTCTCCCGCTAAAATTCCCCTTGCAGACCCCCCCCATAACCAAGCAGAGAAAATTCTAGCATTACGTCCTCCTGGAGGTTCGAACTAGTTGAATTATGGCTGGAAATGACCCGCAAAATCCAACAATCTCCTCTCCAATAAGCTCTGAAATTCTTTCCTAGGGTGACACTTTAAGTCCATGTTAGTTTTTGTAGCATCGGATGTGTTCTAGCCACAAAATTTGGTGGAGAGGCTAGAATATATGAGATCTCCAAACCCAAAAATCGTTTCTGGAAATTTCGCTTAGAAATGTCTCAATTAGATTATTAACTGAATTTTAAATATTTCTCAAGTCTAAGCTTAGGGAATATGGTTAGTTAATCAATATTAATTGAGATCAAGTGAGAATCATCAAGAAACTCACTCAGATCGATCCAGAGATGATCCTAGCCATTGATTAAGTTTTAATGTTGGCCATTGGTGCCCCAATAGTGGATTATAAGAGGAAGTTGATGTGGTGATGGAGAATACACTAGAGCAGATACTCAAATTCCCAGGCAGTTTGATTTTGTGAATAGCAGTAGAGAATATAGAACCAGAGGGTGAGTAGCAGGTGGAAGAGAAGGGCAACAACATTCCGGGAGGAAGTTTTCCAGTGCCCAGAAGAGGCAAAGGAAGAAAGGGCAAAATTTGCAGAGAGCCAGCGTAAGCTCTGTGTGGAGGGTGATGCAGGGGACTCAACGCAGAGGTTAAGGAGGCAATTTCGGAGGCAGAAAATAACTGTGGGGTGAGAGAAAATTCTCATGATATTTTTGCCAGTATTTTCCTCAGATTAGATTGCCAATTGGGCATCTAAATTATTGTATTCAGAACTGTTGCTGAAGGTTATTAATAAAACTCTCATCTGCTGCACTGGTTTTCCGAAGTTGGGGTTTTTCGGGGACTTTTGTCCAAAAATAATTGTGTTATTTTTGTGTGTGTGCTAGCATTTCTTCCAACATTTATTCTTTTGCAGTTTTATTTGTGTAGATTGTAGTGTGATTTATTCAGTATTTGCCGCAAAAAACAACAAATTAATTGTTAAATTAAATTAACAAATAGGAGAATAATTTTCAGTTGCTGCAATAGGATTCTAGTTTAGAATTTTCACATGGTATCAAAGCACAGTTGATCATCTGGAGAGCTCAGAGGCGAAGAGAGAAGGAATTTGGCTGCTCAGTGTGGGCAATAGGTCGAAATTCTCAAGGGGCAACACAGTCTTTTTGCCAGGAGGCCGAATTGCTTGAGGAAGACCGATTTTCCGAGAGAGAAGCAGAAAAATTCGATTCTTCCAGAGCAAGTGATTCCAAAGGTAGAGGGAGCAATACAAATTTTCTTATTGAGCAGATCTCTAGCTAAATGCAAAGGGTTTTTGCAGCAATTTGCTAGAGCAGAGCCAGTGTCAGGGTGGAAAAGAGGAATAACACACTATAAATTCTTCAACATAGCCATGGACAGAAGTAACATTCAGGAGACTTCAGATTTGTCATCCAGGTTGGAGGATGAATTTGGTTGCTTATCAGGATCAACTTAACAAGGAGTCTGGGATATAGACAGTGGAGCATCAACTCACATGACAGGGGTTAGAGAATCTTTCTCTAGCTACAAAGAGGAGCAGATGGACTTCTAGATTACTATGGGAAACGAAACGAAATGTACTCCAGTAGGGAGAGGTACCATAGATTGTCAAATTGAGTCAAGAGCAAGCACCAATGCTATAGATGTATTGCATGTGCTAGGATTGTGTATGAACCTAATTTCAGTATCCCAGTTACAGGATAATATGAAAATTCTTACACTAAAGGAACCCCTACTGCAACAAATCTGAATCTACTTGACATACTTGATTTTTAAATTACATTCATCAAGTTATTCATTTAAACACTGAAGCAAATTACTTTTGCAACCTACACTAATTAATTATTTGATCTCATGAAACAGAAAACAGAGCAAAGAACAAGATACATAGGACACTCTTATTTTTGGACACAAGAGTCTGTGGAAAAACCCAATGCGGGAAAACTAGTGCAGTAGTATTGATGGTTTATTATTATGCAGGAGAAATATATGAATACAAATCTAGGATGCTCACCTAGCAATCCTTTACAGAGAAAATACTGGCAGAAAATCTGAGTGACTTTTACCTCACTTCACTGGCAGAATTCCGGCTGATTCGGCACAACACTGGCTAACTCCGACTACTTCTGCGCTGGCCCTGCGTTAGCTTTCCTGCCCTTTGCGTTAGCTATCCCGACTATTCTGGCAGTTTTGGCTTGTAGTTCCAACTTTTGCGTGACTGACAGCTTTCCCCTTTGCGTTGGCCTTTCTGGCTCTGTGTCAAGGCTGCGTGGGCCCAGACAGGCCCAACGTCAGCGCTACCGGCTACTGTGCTGCCGCTTTGCAAGCTCTCTCCGCCTCTCTGTTAGTGTTCTCCGGAAAGTCCTCCCGGATTCTCTCTACACCTCTGCTGCTGAATGATCACTTAGTTCAAATTTCTCAGCTTCCTAGACCCAGAAATCGAACTCCAGATCAATTTGTTATCTCTGTGTGTATTTCCAAATGAACCCCAAGCCTCCATTTTATACTTTTCCTATAGAGTCTTCAACGATCGAGATTAAGTCTCTAATCAACGACTAAGATTAAAACATACTTGATCCGCTGTCTAGATCATTTTCACCCATATTTTGATTAATACCCATTAATATTTTAATTTTCTTGTATTTAGACTTAGGAACCCCAATAAAAATATTTATTATTTTAATAGAATACAATCCGGGTAGAATTTCACCAAACAGTTTCCGTGTTCTTTAGAACTCATGTGCCTTAGCCTCTCCACCAATTTTCAAGGCTAGAGCACTTCCGATGCTATCAAAAGCTAACACTTCCTCTTAGCAAGGAAAGTGCTCTAGCAACAATGTCCACTTGCATGCTGCTCTGTTTCTGAAGCACATCCTTTTTGCACTGGTGCTGCCACCAACACTGTGCTGCTGCTGCTACTGTACTGCTGCCCATGACATTGCCACTGCCATTGTTGCATCTGTACTACAACTCCCTCTCAAATGTTGCATCTGCTATGCTGCTAGCACTGCCACTGCTAACACTGCATTCATACTGCAACTCAATTGCTGAGAGAAGCAATTGAAAAACATCCAAAATTAACTGAACTTAACTGTGTTCAGCATAATACCATGAATGTTGGAATCTGATTGCTACTAGTCTCTGACCCTTTGAATCTTTTGTGTTGCTGCTGACAATTGCACTGTGCCAACTGCACTGCTGCCAACCTTGCTCTGCGCTGATCAGTGTCTGGTCTTCGACTACTGCATCTGTCCTCCATACAATCCACTTCATCATCTGACACTAAGTCCATCTCGCTATTGCTGAATCTTGGGCTCCCGTAGCAAGGAATTGATCCAAGAGGTGGACTCCTCAAGGATCATGCCCACATGTAGTGCTCTTGACTACAGCTCAATATCGCCCTATCTCCCTCCTGTAGACGCGTGGGCACTCATGGCATACTCTTCCTTGTCTATCTTCGCGACTGCAACCTTTGGAATCTGGATCATGCTTCTCGTCCTTATCCTTTTGCTTCAAAGGACACTGAGATGCAAAGTGACCCATCTCACCACATCTCAAACATTTCACCTTCGAAATGTCCTTCTTCTGCTTCGACTTCTACTGTCCCTTCGATGCTAGAGCTGCGTTTTCCTCCTCCTCCATCGTCTTTGTGCCACTCCCACTGCTGCCATTGAGGTTGACCTTCACTAGGTCCCTACTTAACTCCTCCTGTTGAAGATCTGCCCACATCTCCTCCCATGAAGGTAGTTTTTCCCTGCCTAATATGCGTTGGACAAAAACTTGCCATTCATCCGAGACTCCATTTAGGGCTATCCTCACCATCGCGGTTGGCTGAGGAGTGTACTCCACTGCAACAAGCTGGTCTCTAGTGTCCTAAAGATGTTGAAGATAGAGGTTCACCCCTTCTCCTTTGTACATCAAGGTCCACTGCAACTTTTACTCTAAATACATCTTCTGCTGTTCGGAAGAGCCTTCATACAGAGACGATAAGGCTTCCCACACCTCCCGGGCTGTGTCCTTGCCTTGCAAGTGTGAGACCACATGATCTCGAACTCCATCAAGAATGAGCCTCTTTGCCTTCCCTTGCTCGGCCTTGTTCTTCTTCTTTTGATCATTGTTAGCATGAACAACTACAACACTTCTGACGTAGGCCTTGAGATCGTATTCCTCCAAAACAACTAAGATTCTAGTCTTCCATATGGCATAGTTGGAGGCTCCATCCAACCTGTCATGATCTCTGAGCCCAAGCGATGCCATCTCACCCAACTGTCGAATGTTGATTTTTAATGTACCTTGGACAAGTGGTTTCCCATGGGTTAGTCTCTATCTAGGGAAAATTGTCCAAAATAATTCTTTTCTTAAGTATGACTTTATAAAGTAAAAGAGACTTTATAAGTGGTAAAGTCACTGTTAAATTATAAAGTGAAAAGTGACTTTAGACATAAAGTACAATATGGGTACCTTATTTAACGGGTGAGTTAAAAAATAGAAAGTGAGAATTAAAGCACATTTATTCTCATCCCTTGATCTATAAATGAATTTGAGCCATTTGATCTTAGGATTGCCCAAAAGTCATTTAGGGAAACAAAAGGGGGAAAAGAAAAGAGAGACTGAATTCATTCTTCATGAGCAGATTGGAGAAAGGAGGTTGAGAGCTAGAGAAAAGTTCTGAAGGAGAAATTTGTTGCAGCAAGTTGAAGGAGTGATTTTTGGGCAAAGTTGGGCACAAAAATCAAGGCATAGAAGACATCAGAAGGTATAGTATGAACACCATTTAATGCTAAGCGCTGCACGTTGTTCGAGAAAAGTTTTTGATTTTTTTTTTGAAAACAAATCTGTACAGTACAGTCCATACAGTATGTATCCATACAATACATATTTTTAGCTTCAAGTGGGCATGAAAATCGAGGCAAAGTGGGCACAGTTTTCAAGGAGTTTTGCGCTGAAGAGATAAGTTGTATTTTGTTGTTTTGTTTTGTTTGCAAATTTATTTTACCTGAACTTGAAAGATAATTAAATTTGAAGAGCTCTTTAATAGGTTTTCCCCGGAGAAGATTGAAGGGGTTTTGCCTAGGTCTAAGTTGACCAAAAATCTATGTGTATTTTATGTGTGTTGCTGGTCTGTTTATGTCCATATTTATTTTCAGCATGTGTTGATAGTGCCATGTGTTTTAATTTGAAAATTTCATTTCCAGAATTCTATATGTTGAATGTATGTTTATGGGAAAGGGCATTTAACTGAATGGGAGTGATAAGGTGAAATTAAAACCGGGTTGGGATTGTAGGAAACTAGTTAGTCATCAAATTTCAACATCGAACTGACTCCTATAGTCACTACTCAGATGCTCAGCAAGTGAGAAATTCGAACTTTCTGGAAGAAAGTTCTTGTAGGAGAAAAATCCCCTTCTACGTGTCTTCGTTCTTTTCTAGCGGATTTCTGATCCCACAAAAACCGCGCCCATCAAGCACTGCGCTGAGGCTCTGCGTCACTCCCTTTGTCTCTGTAAACTTACGAATTGGAAATCGTACCTCTGTTGTCTCACTCAAAGAGAGATTTTCTCAGATCTGCCTCCCGACAAGTATTGCGCAATCCCTTCAAGGGGATTTGAATTGTTGCCAAGTGCAGCTTTCGGCCTCATTTCTCAACACTGGATCTGCTCTTCCTATTTCAAATTCAACACTTTGATACCATGTGAAAATTCCTACACAAAAGGAACCCATACTGCAGCAAATCTGAATCTACTTCACTTACTTGATTTTTAAATTACATTCATCAAGTTATTCTTCTGAATACTGAAGCAAATTACTTTTGCAGCCTACACTAATTAATTATTTGATCTCGTGAAACAAAAAACTGAGCAAAGAACAAGATACATAGGAGACGCTTATTTTTGGACACAATAGTCCCTAGAAAAACCCAATGCGGGAAAATCGGTGCAGCAGTTCTGCGGGTTTATTATTATGCAGGAGAAATATCTGAATACAAATCTAGGATGCTCATCTAGCAATCCTTTATAGAGAAAATACTGGCGTAAGAGTTTGAGTGAGTTCTACCTCACTTCACCTGGCAGAATTCCGCCTGATCCGGCACAAGACTGGCTAACCCTGGCTACTTCTGCGCTGGCCCTGCGTTAGCCTTTCATGCCGTGCGTCAGCCTTTCAGGCCCTGTGTTAGCCTTTTAGGCTCTTCGTTAGCCTCTTAGGCTCTGTGTCAGCTCTCCTGTCCTTTGCGTCAACTATCCCCGTTGTTCCAGCAGTTCCTGGCAGTTCCGGCTCGCAGTATCGGCTTCTGTGCGACTGACAGCTTTCCCCTCTGCGCTGGCCTTTCTGGTTCTGCGTCATGGTTGCATGGGCCTAGACTGGCCCATCGTCAGCTCTCCCGGCTACTGCCCTGCCTCTCTGCAAGCTCTCTCCGCCTCTCTGTCAATGTTCTCCGGAAAGTCCTTCTCCCGGATTCTCTCTGCACCTCTGCTGCTGAATGATCACTTAGTTCGAATTTCTCAGCTTCCTAGCCCCATAAATCGAATTCCAGATGAATTTGTTCTGTGTGTGTGTTTCCAAATGAACCCAAGCGTCCATTTTATACTTTTCCTGCTAAGTCTTCAACGACCGAGATTAAGTGTCTAATTAACGACTGAGATTAAAACATGACTTGATCCGCCTTCTAGATCATTCACCCATATTTTGATTAATACCCATTAATATTTTATTTTTGCTAAGTTTAAACTTAGGAACCCCATTAAAAATATTAATTATTTTAATAAAATACAATCCGAGTGGAATTTCACCTAACGGTTTTTGGGTTCTTTAGAACTCATGGGCCTTAGCCTCTCCACCAATTTTCAAGGCTAGAGCACTTCCAATGCTACCAAAAACTAACAGATAAGGGGTATGATATTCACTTTGTAGGGAAGAAAGTGTATGTCAAACACTCGAGCTGGAAAAAAGGTAAGACATATTGGAGTTGGATGTAACAGATTGTACCGGTTACAAATCGATTCTCCAATGGCATGAATAAGTAGTGGCAGTGGTAGTGGGAAGGAGCTGAATGAGTTATGGGATAGGAGAATGGGACATCTACACCATGGAGCACTCACGATGCTCAGAGAAACGGTAAGAGGAGTTCCAGAATTTGGCACGGAACACGATGATGTGTGCAAAGGATGCGTACTTGGGAAGTATGCTAAGGCAACATTTCCAAGAAGTGACAACAGAGTTGATGGCGTGTTAGGACTCATACATTCAGATATTTGCGGCCCGATGTCCACTAGAGCTCTCAGCGGTGCCAAATATTTCATCACCTTTATTGATGACCATTGTAGGAAAACCTGGATCTACTTCTTGAAGACCAATGATGTCGTCTTCGATCGTTTCTAAGAGTTTAAAGCTCTCGATTAGAATGCGACAGGGGAGAAGATCAAGGTGCTTCGCTTAGATAATGGTGGAGAATATATTGATAAGGAGTTCACATATTTCTGTGTGAAGGAAGGCACCAAGAGAGAATGGACAACTACATATAATCCATAGCGAAATGGTGCAGTGGAGCGGAAAAACAGAGCCATTGTTGGAGTTGCAAAGGCAATGTTATATGACCAGGAGCTACCCAGAATTACATGGGCAGAAGCATGTAACATGACGATATATATTTAGAATAGGACTCCTCATAGAGGATTGGGGAAGAAAACGCCAGAAGGAGTCTTCGTAGGGAAGAAGCCAGAAGTTAGCCACTTCAAAATTTTTGACAGCAATGGTTATTGCCACGTGCCAGTTGATAAACAAACCAAATTGGATCAGACTGCAAAGAGACGGTTTTTCGTTGGGTATAGCGAAACCTCAAAAGCATACAAAATCTACATTCCTAGCAATAGGAAGATTGTAGTAAGGCGAGACGTGAAGTTCATGGAGGACTGAGCTTTCAGGAGATCTCTTGAGATGCCTGCCGGTGATCAGAATCAGTAAGGAGAAGCTCCTTTGGTGCAGTAGCAGGGGCAGCCAATGGGACAGGTAGGAGGACAGTCACAAGGATCAAGTACCGTGACCAACACCAGTGTTTCCTCAGGAGTTGGAAATCTAGGGAGTTCTCAATAGATGGAGCGACAGAGACATGATGAGGAGCTGGCAGAACCTCCGACGACTAGTGGTCGAGACAGTAGATAGGTTCGTCAGACATTGAGAGATGTATAAGAGTTTATTGGAACAACTAGGACGAGTAAAAGACAACGCAGACAGCCTGACAGGTACCAAGCATTGGTGGCTTAGGTTGCAGAACCTTCCAGCTTTCAGGAGGCTGCACAACATCAGGTGTGGGTAGATGCCATGGTAGAAGAATATAGCTCTATCATGACAAATGATGTTTGGGAGGTAGTGCCAAGGCTGGAAGACAGATCAGTTGTAGGTTCTAGATGGATCTATAAGATCAAATATGCTACAAACAACAATGTGGAAAAGTAGAAGGCTAGGTTTGTGGCAAAGGGTTATGCACAAAAATAAAGGATAGATTATGAGGAGACCTTTGCTCCAGTTGCCAGATACACTTATATACGTTCAATTATATTTATAGCAACTCAGATGGGATGGTAGATTCACCAGATGGACGTCAAGACAACCTTTTTGAATGAGGTGATAGAAAAAGAAGTGTACATAGAACAACCAAAGGGCTTTAAGACTCATGAGAGGCACACATGTGTGCAGATTGAAGAAAGCTCTATACAGACTGAAGCAGGCTCCTAGGGCATGGTATGGTGGGATTGACAACTACTTGCAGTAGATGGGTTTCGTCAAGAGTGACGTAGATCC
This sequence comes from Pinus tabuliformis, assembly GCA_031772625.1. Taxonomy (NCBI): domain Eukaryota; kingdom Viridiplantae; phylum Streptophyta; class Pinopsida; order Pinales; family Pinaceae; genus Pinus; species Pinus tabuliformis. Next base: position 53,006,118 of record CM062818.1, read on the forward strand.
CAACCTTTACTATTTGATGACGAGGGTGAGGCACTCATTCTAGTTTTATATGTGGATGATCTCTTTTTGACTGGATCATCAGGGCTCATAGAGGACTGCAAGAAGAACCCGACACCAGAATTTGACATGAAGGATTCAGGGTTGATGCACTATTTCCTAGGATTGGAAGTGTAGCAAAAGGATGGGAAGATCTTCCTTGGGCAAGGAAGATACGCTATAGATATTCTGAAGAGGTTCATAATGCAAGATTGCAAACCCATGTCTACGCCCATGATCACCAATTGGAAGAAGATAGATGCATCAGATGACAAGGATGTCGACCCCACCTTGTATAGACAACTTATTGTGTCTCTCATGTATTTGGTCAACACTAGGCCATATATTTTCTTCACAATCAATACCCCTAGTCAGTTCATGGTAGCGCCGAAGAGGGTACATTGGGTAGCAGTGAGGCATATTCTGAGGTATGTTTGCGGCATAGTCGTGTAAGGGTTGAGATATACTCGAGGGGATGATGTCAGACTTTGTGGGTACATACATGCAGATTGGGCAGGCAATTTGGTGGACAAGAAAAGTACCTCCGGGTATTGCTTCAGTGTTGGATCATGGATGGTTTCTTGGTGTAGCAGGAAGCAAAAGTCAGTAGCACTGAGCTTTGCAAAAGCAGAGTATATGGCAGCCAACACAGCTACGTGCAAAGCTATATGGCTTCAAAAGCTGCTAGTAAGCTTGTTCAGGCAGAGGATGGAGGCGACCAATGTCTATTGTGATAATCAGAGTTGCATAAAGCTCTTTGAGAATCCAGTGTTTCATGATAGGTCAAAGCACATCGATATTCAATGTCACTTCATCAGAGATTGCGTACAACGTGGAGTAATCTAGCTATAGTATGTTCCCACAGAAGAGCAGGTTGTAGATACACTCACGAAAGCTATAGGGAGAGCTAAGTTTTTCTATTTTAGAGAACAAATGGGTATGGTGGAGAACCCGTTCTAGTAGTAGGGACAGGGTATTTTGGATGCTTTTCAATTGCAGATGTTGTAGTTGCAACAACAACAGATGAGAGGGAGTTGTAGTGTAGATGCAGTGTTGGCAGCAGTATGGTACTGTCAGCAGCATCACAGATGCACTGTATATCAGAGTTGCGCAGTGGTTGGAGGGCAGTGTGGCTAGACATCAACAACATGACAGGAGATGATGCAGAGACAAAATGTGCTCTAGCAGTAGAACGCATTCCTCACTAAGAGGGAGTGTTAGTTTTTGTAGCATCAGATGTGTTCTAGCCACGAAATTTGGAGAGGCTAGAATACATGAGATTGCCAAAAGCTAGAAATCGTTTCTGGAAATTCTACCTAGAAGTGTCTCAATTAGATTTTTAACCGATTTTTAAATATTCCCTAAGTCTAAACTTAGGGAATATGGTTAATTAATCAATATTAATTGAAATATGGTGAGAGTCATCTAGAAACTCACTCGGATCGATCCAAAGATAATCCTAGCCATTGATTAAGTTTTAATCTTGGTCGTTGGTGCTCCAATAATGGATTATAAGAGGAAGTCGATGTGGTGATGGAGAATACACTAGAGCAAATACTCAGTTGCCTAGGCAGTTTGATTTTCTCAGTAGCAGCAGCTCAACAGAGAAGATAGAGCCAGAGGGTGAGTAGCAGGTGGAAGAGGAGGGCAGCAACATTCCGGGAGGAAGATTTCTAGTCCCCGGAAGAGGCAAAGGAAGGAAGGCCGAAATTTGCAGAGGGCCAGCGTAAGCTCTGTGTAGAGGGTGACACAGGGAGCTCAGCGTAAAGGCTAGGGAGGCAATTTCGGAGGCAAAAAATAGCTATGGGGTGAGAGAAAATTCTCACGATATTTTTGCCAGTATTTTCCTCAGATTAGATTGCCAATTGGGCATCTAAATTATTGTACTCAGAATTGCTGCTGAAGATTAATAATAAAACCCTCATCTGCTGCACCGGTTTTCCCAAGTTGGGGTTTTTCCGGGGACTTTTGTCAAAAAATAATTGTGTTATTTTATGTGTGTGTGCTAGCATTTCTTCCAGCGTTTATTCTTCCGCAATTTGATTTGTGTAGATTGCAGTGTGATTTATTCAGTATTTTCCGTAGCAAGCATCAAATAAATTGTTCAATTAAATTAACAATTAGGAGAATAATTTCCAATTGTTGCAATAGGATTCTAGTTTGGAATTTTCACAGGCCACCAAAGAGAGAGCTAAGATCTCCCCCCGAAAATATCTTTGTGCTAAGCAACACTGGTAGTCTTGGCTAAGCAGCTCAAGAGTACTCTAAATCAGAAATTCATTTTGTCAAAAAGCTCCCAAAATGGTGTCTCTTCCTTATATTTATTTTTGCTGCCCCCCTCTCTCTCCTTTTGGGCTCCACCAATTCGGCCTCCTTTCTCTCCCTTCTTCCCCCTAGCTCGATTTTCCTAAGGGGTTCAAATTTTGCCTTTGGGTGGTCCCCACATTCCCAATACTGATTTAATTTTCTTTTTCTCTAATGTTGGTGGCCTTCATTTCACCAAAAATTAAGTAGGAACTCCCTCAGCCCACTTTTCCTAAGTTTTACATGCCAAAACATTCCCAATGCCCAAATTGCAAAAATGGAAATTCTTTTTAACAAAATTAATTTAATTGGGGACATTACAAATTGATGCAGCTATTGGAGATACTTGGGGGGGGGGGTGAATCAATATTTCTTTTATAATTGTTATTTTACTAGTTTAGATCACTTATAAATAGAACACAAAATGAACAATATAGAATAAATAATTTTATTGATCAGAATTAATAAGGACTTCAATCCTCTCTTTTACAATAAATCAAGTACAGTAATGTTTAGGGATCCAACCCTAGATGAAGACACCAATTTTCAATCAACTAGGCTTCGACCTATCTGGTACCAAGTTCCAAGTTGGTCATTATAAGGCTCCAACCTCTAGGGCTCCAACCCTATCTTCTCAAGGCTCCAACTTTTTCTTTATGAGGCTCCAACCCTCTCCACTAGCACAGGCTCCAACCTGATCTTCTTGAGGACTCCTATCGTCTAGGGCCCCAACCCTCTACTTCAACTCTTCAAGCCAAGTACAATGGTTCTTCAAGGCTTCCTCAATACCTTCTGCAACAAGCCTTGACAATCTTTAATATCACTCTCTATCAATCTTCAAGAATCCTTCTTTCATCAATGACAACTTTATAATTCTCAGAAGGTGTCTCCACAACTCTTCGTCACCCAAACAATTTTCTTCAAGGTCACTTCATGACGGCCTTTAACAACACATCATGATCTCCAAGGGTGCCTTCAAGATCAGTATACGTCTTCAATAATGCTTTCCCAAGATGTCTTCCCAATATCTTCAACAAGCTTCTCCACAAAGTCTTCTTAGTCTTATCCAATGTAGCCTTCAAGTCTGCTTTGTTGTTTTTCTTTTCTGCTATACTTCTGCTTCACTAATCTCCCTTGATCCCAAAACACTGTCCTCAATAAACTGCTCTTCAAGACCTGCTTCAAGAAGTTGATGCAAAAGCATTCAATCCAAGAGAAAACCGTTGTAATTAAGTAGACATAGGGGGTAATGTGTTTTAGGGAAATTAGTTTCCTAAGTTTCAAGTTAATGTAATATTAGGCCTTTAAGTGATTTAATTAGATAATGAGAGGAAGTTGTAAATGCTCTCGAATTAAAGGAGAACATGAGTGGTGAATAAATGACAAGAGATAGAGGTCAATTAGGACTCTTAAAACAGTTTAAGGATTCGAGGAACGAGAGAGAGCTTTTAGAAATTAATTGAAGTAGAAGTGGACAGAGGACATTTAGGAGTTAGTTCAGTAGATCTAGGACTTGAACCAGAATTAGTTAAACAGAACTTTTTGGGATAAATGTAAGCCTACGAGTAGAGCTCAAAAAAAGAGGCCACGATATTGAAGAATAGGTCTGTGCGAGACACAGAGTCTCGAATATGTAATTGACTGTTTATATTTATATATATAGATGTTTATTCTTCACTGTGTCAGTGTGTTGAAGAGTATTTCATGAATGAACTACTTGTGAATTCGTAGGCTTTGTAATAGGTAGCAGACATAATTATGAAGGACGCAGAGGAGTAGAATGATTCAGAAGAATCATGAATGGATCCTTGAAGCCAATTGAGGGAACAGAGGGAAGCTCTGGGGTGAAATAGCAAAGTGAGATTTCGTAGAAGAGTAAAGATCAGAGGTAGTTGACTAGCGGAAGCAAAAGGTGGAGTTCTGAAGAAATACGCAAGAGAAGAGTAATTCAGAGGACCATAATGGGTCGTTGAATCCATTAGAGGGATTAAAGCCAAGCTTAGGAGGAATCTCGCAGTAAAACAACAGAAAGACCGAAACCTTTGAAGAAGAGCATAACCACAAAAGAACTGAAGACTTAGCGTAAAAACTAAGTAAAAAGGAGGAGTGAAGGAGTAAAGTGTCAGTGCTCAGCAGTTGTTGGATTTGGAAGATCAACAGTCTAAATGATGTTGTTGAGGAGCAAAGCGAAATATCGCATTGGCAGAGTTTATTACACAGTTTAAGTCCTGCAAGTGAAAAACCAACTTACACTAAGAATCGGCATAAAACATAGTTGGATTTGAAATCCGGACTTGAAATCCTATAAAGAGTGATCTATATCCATATCGGGTCCGTAAGGATATCGGATCGACACATGGAAGTGGAAGGGGTCTAGCCTTGAGTTTGAGCGAAATGCAATCGCGCGAGTTAATCACAGCCGTCAGATCGCGAACCAGATCGATGATCGCAATTTGATCGCTAATTCGCAATCGGAGGAGTTAAGGGCTAGCGATTATTGGAATGCCGATGCACCGATAGCAATAAAGCGTTGATCGACGATCAGAGGGTTCGGAGATTGGAGCTGCGGAAAGGGTCGTAGGGAAGAGCGGACTCGACGTATATATAGATCCGGGTGAATTGTTTTTGAAGTCCAAACAAAGGGTTTGATGGGGTTTTTCCTTTGTATTTGTGAAAGTGTTGTGCCGAGCCTTTTAAGGCTAGAACATATGTTAACTATTCCGATAGTCGCATATCGGAGTCGAAGAAGTGGTGAGGCATACATGTATGTATGACCCGCGGAAGAGCCGATAGCGATTGCGATAGAGGTAGCCTCGGGAAATGTGCAGAAGCCATACAGAGGTGGAAAAGGGTATGTTTGCGTAGTTTTCCTTTGTAAAAGGTGTATAAAGGAAAAGAGTGTCGATAGAGTATTGCATGCGACAAAACATATGTAACCAATGAGTAAAGGGGAAGGTTCCATATATGTGGGCATTAAAGGGATAATGAAGAGGTTATGAAGGTTTAAAGGTCCCGATAGGAAGGATTAATGAAAGGCTTTAATCAAAGTCTTAGTAGAAGGCTCGAGGGTTGATAAAGTTCCGATAGGAGGTTTAGGCGGGATGATTGAGTTTCGATATAAAGGAATGGATAAAGAAGCCTTAACCATTTGATGGTTGAAGCTTTGACTCCTTTGTGAGTTAAATTCCTGGGACAATGTATTTATGCATTTATATGCATACTGTGGGTGTAAGCAGGGGTAACCCTACATCATTAGTGGTATCAGAGCAGAATAAAGATGCTCTGTGTGAACATTTCTTTGAAAGAATTGAGAACAAAGTTCTGCGTTAAGGTGTTTATGCAGGCAAGAGGAAGGATCAGATTCTAATCTGACAGACAGTAAGCACACAGAGGGGATTTGTAGCAGAACTTGCGGATGCAAGAGATAGAGGACAATCCATTCAAGGTACAGGTGGAATGGTGAAACAAGATTATGTTGAGATCTTGAAGTTGAGGTAATATGTTCTGTTTTGATTTGAGAATGTGTGTTTATACATTGATATGCAGGGGACAACAAGAGAAGCTGTGAGAGGAGAACTAGATGTGTTCTTGAAGACAGAGTAAGGAAAACACTCTGAAGAAAAAGTGGCAGTGAACCTGAAGAATCCAACAAGAGGTTGGACAGACAGAGAAGACCACTGAAGTGTTCTTAAGAGAGAGTGAGAGATTGCAGAAGCCTAGAGGTAGCAAAGGTGTTGCTCAAGAGGAGGTTCCAGATAGAGGATCCGTGCTTACCAAAAGACTGAGTGAGGAGAGCTTAGTGAGGTAAGATTGCAGCGAGGAGGACTAGCTGTTGCAGAGGCTTGTTGTAGATGAATAAGGAGCTCATGAGGAAAGAGGAGAAGAAGAGGACTACTGATAGTCATAGCAGAGGTTCGGAGAGAAGCCACAACAAAAGAAAGATGAAGAAAGAAGATGCCAAGGCAACTGGCAAGAGGATGAGTCAAGAGGAAATTGACAAAGAGATTGCAGAGTTAAAAGAACAACTCCATGCATTAAGAAGAATACCTAAGGAAAACCAGAGACAAGGTTGGGTATTAAAAAAGAAGCCAGTGAAGTGGCATAAGTTGCAGAGAAGGCTACAACAAAAGCAAGTAAGGTGGCTGATGGAAAAACTTAAGGAAGTTGAGTTGAAAATGGAAGAGTCCATTTGTGAACCAGAACAGGGAGAAATTCTAGGAGAAAGTGAAGACTACACTGAAGATAAAGAATGGAGATCAAGTGAAGATCCCATGGACTATTGGGATAGTTCAAAACAACACGAGGAGATGTTGACTGAAGATGAAGACTTGAAGACTGAAACTTCAAGTGAGACCAAAGGGTCTGATGATTTTAAATCTGACAATTTGTGTATGTTTGCAGGTGAAAGATGTAAAGAAGGACAATTCGCTTATATTGTCATAAAGGAAGAAGAAGACAAGCAGAATCTAAATTCTGTTATGGAAGAAGATGAGATAGATAGATCTCATATACAATTGGGGGAAGATATCAAGCAACCAAGTGAATGGCTTGAGGAGATTTAAGAAGAGACCATCGAAAAATTTCTGAATCATATGAAGGATTTAGAACAGCAAGGAGATATGATGGCTGAAGCATCCAATGAGACCACAGGGTCGTATAAAACTGATAGTTTGTGTATAATGGCAGGTATTGCAAGAGAAAGCAGCCTTTTGAAGACATCTTCAGAGTAGATGAAGATCTAGAAGTAAAAGGTGACAAAGGAAACTTCTCAGAAGAAGAAGAATTTGACTGCATACAGAAGAAAAAGTCTTTGGATGAGTCTATAGAAGCTGTCATGGAGATGAGGAATCAGGATCTTATTCTGATGAAGAATGAAGGAATACTGTCTCAGAAAGGTAATCAAATGAGTTTGATTAATGTTATTGATGAAAAACAAATACAAGAGAATATTAATGAAGATGAGACAAGGTAACTCTGGGAGAAGAGTTACAGAGGGATAGCAAGACAAAATGTACTGAAGAAGAAGGACATCTATTGGAAGATGTTAAGAAGGAAGAAGTCTATGCAAAAGACTTAGCAAAGGGAGAAAGGACATCTGATGATTTATCAATAGCAAAGGAAGGTATGGAAAATTGTGTGAAATTTCCAAATTCTACTCCAATTGAAATTATTGAGTTATATAGAAAATTAGATTTTCAAAGAAGGGAGTTGGAAAGATAGAGAATAGATGTTCAAGAGAGATTGCTGAAGAGGGAAAACAAAAACATTGTCATGAATGACAATCATAAGAAAAAGGAGATGGATATGAAAGTTCAGTAGATTGACACTGCAAAGGAAGGAATTCACTATGGTGGACAAGAGCAGGAAGACATCACTAGAGCAGATGATGTAGAAGAGAGACTAGTTGACAGTCTCATGAGTTCTTTAGAGAATTCAACATAGCATACTGATGTGCTGACAAAGGAGAAAGAAATAGAGCAGCAAACTGAACTGTTGCAAAAGGAAGATAAGGCACAAAAGCCTTATGTTTTTTATTTTAACAAGTATTTTGTGAATGCAGGTTTTGTTGCAGATGCTGGAGGAAATTTGGCACAGATGAGCAGCCAAATAAAAATGAAAGAAGAAGATTCTGTGGAAGAATTCAATCCATGGAACAGAGATGCTCAATTGCTGGAGAGAATGCAGAAAGTCATGATTCAGTACAGACAGAAATAATCATGAAAGAGGGTAAGGATGATAGGGAGGTAGCAAGCATAGCAAAAGTTGGAACAAGAGCAAAAGTGGAAGAAAAAGTATACCAGCAACTACAAAGAGAAAGTAACCAGCAACAGTTTAAAGAATTAGTGGACATCAGCAACAACCTGAAGCAAAGAGAAAGAAGAAGAAGTAAGGGACAGAATATAGACCAGTCCAAGGATGTACTGGAGATGGAGATTGAAGAATTATGGCAGCTAATGATGAAACAGGTCATAGGGAGGAAAATGATAACAGCAGGAAGAATGATCAATCAGAGCATGAACCTGATTGACAAAGAGAAGAAGATGGAACAGAAGACAGTAGGAGTACAACAACAACAAAGGAACAAGACATTTGGACAATTACAAAACAAAGTGTGGGATCCAGGAAGACAAAGACCAGGAGACACATGATCAGGAGATCATGAATATTTTCTACTTTGGGAGTCTGATGCAGGAGCATTCAACCCAAGAGAAAACCGTTGTAATTAAGTAGACATAGGGGGTAATGTGTTTTAGGGAAATTAGTTTCCTAAGTCTCAAGTTAATGTAATATTAGGCCTTTAAGTGATCTAATTAGATAATGAGAGGAAGTTGTAAATGCTCTCGAATTAAAGGAGAACATGAGTGGTGAATAAATGACAAGAGATAGAGGTCAATTAGGACTCTTAAAACAGTTTCAGGATTCAAGGAACGAGAGAGCTTTTAGGAATTAATTGAACTAGAAGTGGACGGAGGACATTTAGCAGTCAGTTCAATAGATCTAGGACTTAAACCAGAATTAGTTCAACAAAACTTTCTGGGATAAATGTAAGCCTACGGGCAGAGCTCAAAAAAGGAGGCCATGATATTGAAGAACAGGCCTGTGCGAGACACAGAGTCTCGGATATGTAATTGACTGTTTATATATATATATATATATATATATATATATATATATATATAGATGTTTATTCCTGACTGTGTCAGTGTGTTGAAGAGTATTTCATGAATGAACTACTTGTGAATTCGTAGGCTCTGTAACAGGTTGTAGACAGAATTCTGAAGGACGCAGAGGAATAGAATGATTCAGAGGAATCATGAATGGATCCTTGAATCCAATTGAGGGAACAGAGGGAAGCTCTGGGGTGAAATAGCGAAGTGAGATTTCGCAGAAGAGTAAAGCTCAGAGGTAGCTGAGCAGTGGAAGCAGAAGGCGGAGTTCTGAAGAACTACGCAAGAGAAGAGCGATTCAGAGGACCATAATGGGTCGTTGAATCCATTAGAGGGATTAAAGCCAAGCTCAGGAGGAATCACGCAGTAAAACAACAGAAAGGCTGAAACCTTTGAAGAAGAGCAAAACCACAGAAGAACTGAAGACTTAGTGTAAAAACTAAGTAAAAAGGAGGAGCGAAGGAGTAAAGTGTCAGTGCTCAGCAGCCGTTGGATTTGGAAGATCAACGGTCCAGATGATGTTGCTGAGGAGCAAAGTGAAATATCGCATCGGCGGAGTTTATTACACAGTTTAAGTCCCGCAAGTGAAAAACCCAACTTACACTAAGAATCGGCATAAAACATAGTCGGATTTGAAATCCGGACTTGAAATCCTATAAAGAGTGGCCTATATCCATATCGGGTCTGTAAGGATATCGGATCGGTGCATGGAAGTGGAAGGGGTTTGGCCTTGAGGTTGAGTGAAATGCGATTGTGCGAGTTAATCACAACCGTCGGATCGCGAACCAGATCGACGGTTGCGATTTGATCGCTAATTCGCAATCGAAGGAGTTAAGGGCTAGTGGTTATTGGAATGCCGATGCGCCGATAGCGATAAAGCGTTGATCGACGATCAGAGGGTTCGGAGATCGGAGCTGCGGAAAGGGTCGGAGTGAAGAGCGGACCCGACGAATATATAGATCTGGGTGAATTGTTTTTGAAGTCCGAACAAAGGGTTCGGTGGGGGTTTTCCTTTGTATTCGTGAAAGTGTTGTGCCGAGCCTTTTAAGGCTAGAACATATGTTAACTATTCCGATAGTTGCATATCGGAGTCGGAGAAGTGGTGAGGCATACATGTATGTATGACCCGCGGAAGAGCCGATAGCGATTGCGATAGAGGTAGCCTCGGGAAATGTGCAGAAGCCGTACAGAGGCGGAAAAGGGTATGTTTGCGTAGTTTTCCTTTGTAAAAGGTGTATAAAGGAAAAGAGTGTCGATAGAGTATTTCATGCGATAAAACATATGTAACCAATGCATTAAAGGGGAAGGTTACATATATGCGGGCATTAAAGGGATAATGAAGGTTATGAAGGTTTAAAGGTCCCGATAGGAAGGATTAATGAAAGGCTTTAATCAAAGTCTTATAAGAAGGCTCGAGGGTTGATAAAGTTCCGATAGGAGGTTTAGGCGGGGTGATTGAGTTCCGATATAAAGGAATGGATAAAGAGGCCTTAACCATTTTATGGTTGAAGATTTGACTCCTTTGTGAGTTAAATTCCTGGGACAATGTATTTATGCATTTATATGCATACTGTGGGTGTAAGCAGGGGTAACCCTGCATCAGTAGTCTTCAAAACAATGTCTGATGAACTGTTCTCAAACAATGTTCAAATCAGCTCAATAAGTTTTCAACAAATCTGCTCCAACACAGTCTTCAAGTCAACAAAAAAAGTCTTCAATGAGGCTGCTCCAGATCTGCTTCAAGATTGCTTTAGATATGCCTCAAAAAGTCGTTCCAAGAGTCTGCTTCAAGTCCTCAAACATATTCCCAAGGCAACTTCAAAAATGTCTCCAATGGATGCTCCAAAGAAACCTTCTAAGTCAGCTCCAAGGGCAAGGATGTATGCTCTAAATATGATGCCCAAAACAAGTCCAAAGAGTGTGATGCTACTACTGTAATCTGAGCTTCTTCAAAGCAACAAGTCCAAGCCTTTTTTTCAAGTTGACTGTCCTTGAGTTAACTCCAAAGTTCTCAACAATGCTCCAGGACCTCTGCCCTTACTGCTGTTGTCTCCTTATTTCAGTGAGGTGACAACTTGGATGTGGCTGTCATATGATGCCACAAACACACATAAAGCAGTCCTTAAAACTTTGGCTTCCACAGCAGAAGTAACCCCAGCAAGTGGTGGTGACAGTCTTATGATGACCGAGCTTCTCTAGATGACTGTCCTGACTGTTCTGTATAGACCGAGCTCCCTAAACAAAGATTCGAAGTGTTATAGTGTGATACAAACACAGGTCTGAAGTGTAATCTCTGCAATCCAAGCTGCTGTAGGGTAGACACCTGTCTGAGCCACCACAGGTATAATTGTAGTTCCGAGCTCCTGTAGCTTTGAACCCTCCAACAGAATTGTCTAAGCTAGACAGGATAAACGAAATCTGCCCCAAACAGTAATCTTTTAGTCCTCCTTGGCCTCTGTCCTGCTTCTCTGCCTTTTGTCCGAATTCTGTGTCTTCTTCACTGAAAAATTGTTGATCAAATGAAGTGTTTAGACGTTTATATATACTGGTTTTGGAGTTATACGAATAGACACGTCCCTTGGAGGAAGAGCCGACTTGGACATGTAAGTTCATGTCGGCCAGCATAAAAATTATTATATTTTAACTTAGAAAATCATTTTCTCTCAAACTAGAAGGAGTTAGAGGGCGAGTGATAGCTCGTTAGAAAGGGAAAATTGTCCTCTACAAGATGGTGTCAATTTCATCCTTCAATGAGGTCATTTTCCCATCAAGAAAATTATATTTGTGAAACTGTCATCATTATTTCATTTATGGCAGCCTTTAGGATTTTATGTTTTGGACAGTGTTTAGGGCTTCTTCACTTGTGTTCTTCATTAGGATTAGGGCATCTTCAAAGGCATCATGGGCATCTAGGGCTTCATTCATTCATGCTAGGGATTTTAGGGCTTCATTGATTTATGCATGCATCATTCTAGGGCAAACCATCTAAGGTTTCATGTAGCTAAGAAATGTGCCTAGGAGGGTTTCATGGAAAAGGCTCCTTCATTCATCATTAGATCATGCATCATTAGATTAGGGAATTGTCATCATATAGATAGGGGTATATAACTAGGGAATTTGCATCATCTCATGCTTAGGGTTTTCTCCTAGGGATTGCATGAGGTTAGGGCAACAAGGGTTATTCATGTATCACAAGAATATTTGCCATCTCCAACAATGCCATACTGACATCAATGACCACTTTGACCAACAACAACTATGGATCCAAGCAACAAAGTCAGGACGAAATCCAAGATGGAGAATGAGGTGCTGGATATACAATCAATTCTCCCTACCAGAGTGTAATATCCCAAAATAAAATTTGGTTGATTTAACTCAATAAATGCATATGTAAAAAGTTCATTCATTTAACAGAAGATTGCCATGTAAAACACAATAGATAGAGCACTGCAATCTAATAACACATTGAACAGAAAAATCCTCAACTTATTATATTAGATAAAATGGGGGTTTACATGTTGACACAACCCAAGTAGCTGAGATGAGAAACTGGCCTCAAGGATCTGCTCCAATGCTGCATTGACCCTCCAAATTTGAACTGAAATACATCTGTTAGGCTCTCTTGTGAATTTTGGATGAATTCACCAAGGGGAGAGTTGAGTACTCGCCTACTCTCACTGAATCACCCGAGGGTTTCCATCCTGGGGCTACTATGGTAGAGAACTGAATTCTCCAATCCACACCAAAGACAAATGCTCAAATCCAAGATATCCTCAAATGGTCTCCTCCTCTTTTATAGATTTGATGGGCCCCTCTAGTAGTCTTATTTTATTATTATTTTAATCAATTGGTGCTTTTTGCCTCTTTAAATTTTGATTAAAATACCTTTTTAATTCGAGAAAATGGTAAATCAACCGCCATCCATCCTTAGGCCAAAGAAATTCACTTCCCACCATCTCATCCTATAGATATTCTCATTTGGTTCGAACAAGATATTACACTAAGGTGTTCCGTCAAGTATTTCTCCTGGAATGCCACCTTAAACGTAATTAATTGGGTTAGGCCCAGTAATAATCTTGTTTTTCAAAAGTTTTTGGAATGCAACGAAACAAAAGGCAAGTTGTGCAGATGATGAAATATGCCAAGCGAATGCCATCGAATCCCTTAGAAACTCCTCAAAACCCAATGAAACCCCTCTAGAAGCCCCCTGGGCCCACTGATGGAGTAAACTCCTCATGTGACCTAGCTACCTTCGACTGTGGAAGTCCATCCTGACCACGCCATAAGGGAAACTAGAAAATGGAACATGACAAATCCTCCCGCCCAGTGTTGCGGGGGAGCGCCCCCCCCCCCCCCGCTCCCGCTCCCGATTCGCGCTTCGCGACTCGGGAGCGGGTCGGGAGCGCGCTCCCGAAATCGCTCCCGAAAAGGAGCGATTTCGGGAGCGCGCTCCCTAAAATAAATTTCGCTCCCTGCCTTTTCGGGAGCGTTTTCGGGAGTGTTTTGCCTTTTTTGCATTTTTTTTTTGTAGTAATGTTCGAAATGCAATTTTTTTTGAAAGAAACAAATAGTTTTTGAGTGGGGCAACTTAATGATCAAGTCTAAGCCCTAGTATTGATATGCTATTCATGGTAATGTTAAATTCTTAAAGTAAAAGTGACATTTTCTTTAATTTTCATTTTCATCCTTTTACTTAAGTTTTTAACATTACCATGAAATGACTCAGGATGTTTGAGAGTGGTTTCGTCCTCATTGGATTTCATATGGAGAAAGTAGAATTTTAGATTTCATTCAAAATCCAGCAGACTTATCAGTTTTTCAGAATTTCAGGATTGGGGGATTGCAATGTTTCCATTGAATTTTGTCATGTATTAGGGTATGGAACTCATATTTAATCAAGAGTACCAATCCCTCTATGTACCTTGATGTTAGTGACATTGGTTGTCGAACTCCTCTATCATGACCCTTCTAAAAATGTACGCATCACTCAAACAAAATCTTGACTTGACATGCTATGCTTTTTCTATCTTATGTTAATGCTTAGAGGGTGATATTAATGACAAAGATCCCTATACAGATACAAAGGTAATGACAAAGATACCTCTGGATATTAATGCTTGGAGGGTGATATTAATGACAAAGATCCTGATTTTGCAACAAGACTAAAAAATTAGACATTTCTCGTTGTGGCAAGAGGCTCAAGCATAAGAAATAGATAATAGATTTACTTCTCTTTTCTAGTTTCTAGTAGCTTTTATAACTATTGACTCTTTCATATTTATTATGATATTTTTTTAAACAATATATAACAATTTAAGTTTGAAGTTGGCAATTATAACTCATTAGTGATGAATTATGAATATGATGCTTCATGAAAGTTGAAAGTTGTTTCATTTCATTTCATTTTATAACATTTCTTTTCATGTTAGATATTATTTGTTGTAATGGTTACACTTAGCTTACAAGTACAACTTTGGTGATCAATGACGATAAATGTTATATATTGAATTTTGAAAGCTTGAAACTTTAAGATTGATGAATCATGAGACTCAATATGTTGTATGTTACTATGTTACTAACTTGCGGACGTGGTTGATGAAGATTATAACTTCTAGATGATTGTTGTTATATGGTTCAATCTATGCTTTTTTGTTTTTTATATCTAATTCATCATTCTACATGTTTTTGTTGACATATATGTATCAAAAATTAAAAAATATAAAAAATATATATATTTTTAAAAAATCGCTCCGGGATTCGCTCCCAAACCGGGAGCTTCTGAAAATGGTCGCTCCCGCTCCCGCTCCCAAGTAACATTGCTCCCGCCCCAAGATTTCTTGCCCTCAAGCAATCGGTCTAGTGCAACTGAGAACAAATACCTGGATCCCATACAAACCACTAGGTGATACCATGCCTCTGTGCTACCCAACTATGAACAGATACCTTAATGCCCAGATCCTAGACTAGACCCTAACTCGTCGTTCCATCAATAGATCCTCTTGGATCCTAGTGCCACCATGGCAATCACCAACACCCCTATCCCATGGCTCTAACTGTGCTTTGCCTCGGGCCATAGATGCTGCTCCACTATTTGAGTACCAACATAGACCAAGGTCAACCCAACTATGCTGATGCAGGTATAACGCAATAGTATGTTGATAAATTGACGACCTACATCCCTCATCTGACTAGAAACTCCATAATCCTCCTGTCTACTAACCTCCTGCAAAACTATCCTGTTAGGCTCCAACACCTCCTGATGACAAGTGTCCGCAAATACTACCACCCTGCTGGCTGTCTGTACATCTGTATGCTCCTCATCAATGGCTGGCCCTAAGGATGGCTGCTCATCCTCCTCTATCACGGACTCATAATGAGCCACTAGCTAACTCTCTAATGATGGCCCATCATGCTCACTGTACTCCACTATGTGCTGCTCATGCTGAATGGGAACATTTTGATGTTAATCAATGCCCTCTACCAAACATGGCTGCAACTCTGAGTTGTTGTCTTCAACTCCCCATGACTATTCATGCTCCTTGGGGGTATCCTCATGAGTGGTCAAGTCCCGAAGGTTCCTTGCAAATGAAGCAAATACCGTTCCTCCTCAGCTCATTCTTGCTGCATGGTTGGTCACCAGAAATCCATTGCAACTACTTCTGGGTCAACCATCTCCTAAACAACCCAATGTTCTGCTCAACCAACCTTTTGGCTAGTTCATAAGAAACAGGTGAAACCAACTGTTCCTCCCTCCAAATGGCCAACGATTTAGAATACAACCTCCTGCAAATGGCATCATGGCCTCTTATTATCCACAATTTTGTCAACAACCCGAGGAAGCAGTGTGTTATCGCTCAGAGTGTACAGGCACGGTGCAACAACAACTCAAGGCGAGGGTTGTCACTCTGATCCCCGCCCACTCCATTCTAGCTGTCTCTCAACAACGGGCTATGGGGGGTAGTCCCTATGAAGGATAGAAATGCAAGATTCGTTGGCAACCAACAAGTTCGAGAATCACGATTGAATGGCCTAGCTACTTGGTTAATTTTAGCAAGACTTAAAGACTAGATTAAATTAAAATATGAGACCAGGGTTGCGAACAAAATTGCGATTTTTTCACCCGAACGATTTAATCGCCGATGTTTTCGGTGATTTTTTTATTTTCAAAAAATCGCGAGTCGATGCGAAAAAATTGTGGGGGTCTGAAACAACGTGTTTTTAAAGCGAATTTTGGGTTTTTATTTGTCATTTTTTTTGCAGACAATGAGTTTGTTTGAGAGATGAGGAGGAGAGGAAGTCGACTACAAGGGCGGAGGAGGTGAAAAATTAAAGATTTTAGCATCCCAAGTAAGACATTCGAGTTTGGACCAAATTTCTTCGGCAAAGAGTGGTTTCCAGGTATGGGCACCAAATTTGGCCATTTTCTTTGGTTTTTGCTTGTGTTTCTATAATGTATTGATTATCAATGATTTTTGAGTTGATTTGATTTTGCTTTTTTTCATTTTTGTTGCATAGAGTGGAGAGGGTTCATTTTGGTAAAAAAATGCAAAAATTTGATTGTTAAATTTATTAGTTTAATTTCTTCTTGTGCTCTATTTTTTTGCATCATTTTTGTTTGGGTTTGAATTTGCATTTTTTCTATTATTGTTGCATTGAGTTGAGTTTTTTTTTTGTTGTTGTAAAAAATTCAATGTGTTGTATGTAATTTTTTTAATTTGCAATTCTTCTTGTGCCTTAGGCTCAACTTCAAACTTCATCTTACATTAAAACTCAAGAGTTCAACCAAGTTACAAACATGCCAAGGAAATTGGACCCTCTATGGGAATTTGGTGAACTTGATAGAGGGTTTGACAGAGCAAACTTGTCTTGCAGGTTGTGTGCGCATCATATGACAGGGGGGGTGTATAGATTCAAGTATCACTTTGCACAAATCCCTGGACATGAGGTAGGGCTTTGCACCAATACAAATCCAGAAATCATCCAAAGAGCCTTCAGATCATTGGAAGAAATAGAGCAAACCAAACAGTCCAAGTCAGATCTGAGGAATCAACTAACAGGGAATAGGGTGTTAGGAGGTGAATATGAGAGTGGCACTGGTTCTACTTCAGCATTAATATCTACAACCAGCCCTATAACTACCTCATCATATTTTGTTCCTACAACCATGGCTGGTTCACAATCATCTATCTCTTCAATACTTAAAAAAAGGAGAAAGAGGAAGCTGACAAGTTGTTGGGCAAGTTTCTTCTTTGGAGTGATTTCCTTTCAGTGTTGCAAGGAATAATCCATTTTTCCAGTCCGCTGTTGATGCTATTGCAATTGTTGGGAGAGGGTACAAAGTCTCTTCTTATGATGACTTTAGAGGCCGCATTTTTCAAGATGAAAAGGTTGATTGCACCAAAAGATTGGAGGAGTTTAGGGCATCATGGGCACACATAGGATGCACTATGATGTCAGATGGTTGGACCGATCAAAAGGGGAGAAGCTTTATAAACTTCTTGGTTAATTGTTCTAAGGGGACAATGGTTATGAAATCCGTTGATGCATCTGCACATATCAAAGATGCAAAATTATTATGTGATTTGCTGGATGTGTTTATTTTGGAGGTGGGTCCAGAACATGTTATCCAAGTCATAACGGACAATGCTGCAAATTATGTTGCTGCTGGCAAGATGCTTATGGAGAGGCATCCTACTTTATTTTGGACACCTTATACTGCACTTTGCATTGATTTGATGTTGGAGGACATAAGAAAAATTCCTTTTGTCAAAGATATTGTTGACTCATTAAAAAACATTACAAAATGTAGAAATTTCTGTTTTCCCACCCCGGTTTTTAGTTTCTCCTTATTTCTCCCATATAGTTAAATGCCCTTTCCCATAACCATACATTTAACAAGCTTGAAAAAATAAATTTGCTGAAAACACAAATTCTGGAAATTTTATAGAATGCTGGAAATTGCAGAAATAAAATCAGCAGTAATAAACAACCATTAAAACACATTTAAACACTGAGATTTTTGGTCAATGTGACCCTGGAAAAACCCCCTACAACTCTTGGGGAAAACCAGTTCGAGAACTCTTCTTTATTTCTGAAAATGCCTTTTTCACAGTGAGAAATATTCAGCAAAAAAATCAGCAAGAAAATTTACAACTTATCTCTTTTCCCATGCCTCACAGCAAACTGAAAATTATAGCAAACAGGACAGCAATAAATGTTGTACAGCCTCCTCGATTTTCGTGCCCACTTTCAACATTAAATGTTGCTGTACGGCCAACATTAAATGCGCTGTACAGACTGCAATAAATGCGTTGTACGGCCTGCAATAAATGCGCTGTACGGCCCTCGTTTTGCCTGCAGAAAAATCAGCAAACTGCTCCTCGATTTTTGTGCAAACCACTCCTCGAAAATTGTGCCAAAATCTGCCTTTCACTGTGTGCTGAACCAGCTGTACAAATCTGCTCAACTGCTGCCTTGAAATGTGTGCCAAGCTGCTGTCTCCTTCTCCTCCCTGCTCAGAAATCTCTCTTGCTCTCTTGCTCCCAATTTGCTCATGAAAGAATTAATGACCTTTTCCTCCTTTAATCTAACCCCAAGTGACTTTTGGGTGATCCAAGTGACTTTTGGGTGATTCCTAAATCCAATGGTTGAAATAGATTGAGATCTAAGGCCGAGATTAAATGCTCATTTAAATCTCACTTTTTATTTTTTAATTCACCCCACTTTAATAAAGACCCACTTAGTCATTTATTTCCAAAGTCACTTTTCCTTTCTAATTTTTCATTGACTTTATAAAAGTCACTTTAAAATTAGACTTAGTAACTTTATCATTTAAAGTCACTTTTAAATCAGATTTAACTTTATAAAAATTATAAAGTTACTTTAGGAGAAAAATTAAGTTCTTTTGGACACTTTTCCCTAGGCCAAAGATCAAAGCCTAAGGGAACCACCTGTCCTCCGGTACCAAATTTCAACACTCCCTCTTACCGAGGAAGGTGTTCCTCACCACACCCATCTTGTCTCTGAAGTAGACATGCTTGCCCCGTGGTAAGGCTTTGGTAAGAATATCTGCAACCTGCTCATCAGTGGAAATATACTCAAGCTTCACAGCTCCCTTCTGAACATAGTCTCTGATGAAATGATATTTGATCCCGATATGCTTTGACCTGTCATGAAATACTGGATTCTCTGTGAGTTTAATGCAACTCTGATTATCACAGTAAATCATTGAAGGTCTCAACGACTGACCAAATAAGCCAAACAACATCTTGCGAAGCCAGATAGCCTCACAACTAGCTAGACTGGCTGCCATATACTCTGCTTCCGCTGAACTCAGTGCCACTGACTGCTACTTCCGGCTGAACCATGACACTACTGCTGAACCCAACCCAAAGCAGCACCCGGAAGTGCTCTTCCTATCAGAAGCACAACCTGCCCAATCAGAATCAGTGTATCCTGCCAATCTCACTCCATCTCCCTGCGTGTAGTCCAGACCATAATCCACTGTCCCCTGCAAGTACCGCAAAATGTGTTTTGCAGCCACCCAGTGAACCGTCCTAGGCTCACACATAAACTGACTCATCGTGTTGACTGCAAAACAGATATCTGGTCTAGTGTTAACCAAATACATCAAGGAACCAATCAGCTGCCTGTACAATGTGGGATCCACCAACTCGGAATCCGAAGCATGAAACTTCTAGTTGGTGATCATCGGTGTCGACATGGGTCCACAATCCTCCATGTGGAATCTGCTAAGGATGTCCACAATATACTTCCCCTGCCCCAGGAAGAAATGCCCCTCCTCCTGCCACACCTGCAAGCCCAAAAAGTAATGCATCAAGCCGATGTCCTTCATCTCAAACTCCGTCGCAAGATCTCTCTTGCAGTGCTCTATGAGTCTCTCTGCACCTGTAATGACCAAGTCATCCACATACAGCACCAGAATGAGAGGCTCCTCACCAATCACAATAAAGTAAAGGTTCGGATCTGCCTCACTCTTTGTGAAACCCATCTCCTGCAAATATGTATCTATCCTGGAGTACCAAGCTCTGGGAGCTTGCTTCAGGCCATAAAGGGCCTTCTTCAGTCTGCACACATGGGACTCCTTCCCATGCACCTCAAAGCCCTGTGGTTGCTCAATGTACACCTCCTCCTGTATGAAGCCATTGAGAAATGCAGTCTTCACATCCATTTGGTGGATCTTCCAACCCATCTCTGCTGTTATCGATATAATGAAGCGGATCGAAGTATATCGAGCCACGGGAGCGAAGGTCTCCTCATAATCAACTCCCTCTACCTGGGAGAACCCTCTAGCCACAAACCTTGCTTTGAATTTCTCAATGCTGCCATCTGCAGCATGCTTTATCTTGTAAAACCATCTGCAAGTAACCATGGATTTGCCCTCAGGCCTCGGCACCACCTCCCAAACATCATTCTTCATGATAGAAGAATACTCCTCCTGCATGGCCTCTCTCCAGACCTACTGGCTAGTTGCCTCCTCATAGCTAGAAGGCTCAGAGTCAAGGATGCTGGTAACCATCGCCATATAACTACAAAACCTCTTAGGTGGTCTACTCTCTCTGACCGGCCTCTTCAGCTCAACAACAGATGAGGCATCTCTCAAGGTGTCCTGAAGCCACTTGGGCTTCCTCTTCCCTGAGCGCACTTTGCCCACCGAAGAATGAAACTCCTCCTCATCATCTTAATGAGGAGCCGAACTCCTGACTGTCTGTCTGCTGTCCTCCTGCCTGCACCTGAACCCGTAGAAGCTGAGGTACCGTGTGAATTGTCCATCAGTGGACTCCCTAGTGAACTGCTCTGTGAATTGCTCTACATGCTGCCCGGAGCACCACCCCTCTGGCTCGGTGAGCCACTGCTCAATGATGGACCTGACATCCTCATAGATGTACCTCCTGATCCTCCTGATCCCTGCCCACTGGATCCTTGCGACTGACTCAACTGCTGCTGAGGGTCTGGCTGATCCAGATACTCTAACTCCCGTGACCTCCTAAAGGCCCTGTCCTCCTCGAACTTCACATCCCGTCTGACAACAACTCTCCTCTATGCAGGAATGTAAATTCGAAAGGCCTTTGAGGTCTCACTGTAGCCCACAAAGATACCCTTCTTTGCGGTGGGCTCTAGTTTGGTCCTCTTCTCCTTGGGTATATAGGAGTATGTAATGCATCCAAAGATATGAAGATGACCAATATCAGGCTTCTTCCCAGAGAAAGCCTCCTCTGGAGTCATGTGCCCCAAGGCACGATGCAGACTCCTGTTCTGCAAGTAAACAGCTGTGTTGCAGGCCTCTGCCCACAAGAACAATGGCAACCCCTGATCATGTAACATGGCTTTGGCAGCCCCTATGATGGATCTGTTCTTCCTCTCTGCAACCCCGTTCTGCTGGGGGTTGTAAGGAACAGTGAACTCCCTCCTAATGCCTGCCTCCGCACAATAGTCAACAAACTCTCCAAGGGTGTACTCTCCTCCATTGATCGACCTCAGGGACTTGATATTTCGACCTGTCTGTGTCTCCACAAGAGCTCTGAACTCCTGAAACCGCTTGAAGACCTCACTCTTGGTCTTCAAGAAATAAATCCAGGTCCTCCTGGAGTGATCATCAATGAATAAAACGTAGTACTCATATCCACTCAAGGAAACATGAGACATTTGACTGCTCACATCAGAATGAATCAAATCAAGTATCCCAGTCGCTCTGCTGTCACTGCCAGGAAAAGGGGATTTGGCAAACTTGCCCATCGCGCAACCTTTGCAAGTATCAAAGTGATCAGTACTGAAATCTGGCACACCTGTAGTGATCTCTCGCAATGTCCTCAAGGCTCCATGATACATATGTCCCATCTTGCGGTGCCAAATCTCACACAGCTCAGAACTGCTAGCTTTGCTGTCGGTACTACTGCTCAATACCAAAAGGGGCTGGAATGCAAACTTGTACACCTTTGCATGGCGTACACCTATCACTCTAGCTAAATCAGCTGGAGTGCCCCTGGGATACATCAACACGTGTCCTGCCCTGAACAGTACCTCATATCCTCTGTCCTCCAAAGCTGAGACGGATATGAGGTTCTTCCTCATCCCTAGCACATAAAGAACATCTGACACTTTCAAGGGAGGTTTGGACTCCCTCTGAAATGTCAGTGTCCCCACCCCGACTGCTCTAACAACTCTGTCATCACCGAGTACTACCTCTATATCAGTGCCACTCTCTGAAAGCTCTGAGAAGTACTCACGGACTCCTGTCATGTGACGTGAAGCCCCACTGTCCACATACCAGATACCTGAAGATGCTCCGCTAATCGAGGGAAAAGCATGCTCCCTCTGAACCTGTGTGGCAGGTGATCCTGCACTAGAGGACTCACACGTAGTGAACACAAACTCCCGGTCAAAACGACTTGCAAAGTCCTCAATCTCTGCTGAAGCTGCCACGTCCTGGTTCTTCCCCTTTTTCTTCTTCTCCGGACACACAACTGCATAGTGTCCCATCTTTTGACAATTCCAACACTTCACCTTGGAATAGTCCTTCTGTCTGTTTACCTTTACCTTTGCCTTTGCCCCCACCACTGCTTGTGGAAGCCTGCTTCTTCCCTTTGCCTTTCTTGCCTCCTGCCACCAGTGCTACATCCTCATCCTGCTCAACTGGCTTGGCTGCCCCAAGCTGACCTTTCCTGATCTCTGTCTGAATGCAATCATCCCAAAACCTCTCCCATGTGGGAAGGGTCTCACGTGCACAAACCCCATCAGCAAAGTTCAACCATGAACGGGGGAGGCCATTCACTGCAATCTGCACCAACTAAGTGGGTGGAATGGCTTCTCCAATCGCTGCCAACTCATCTCTCACATTAGTAATCTTTGTGAGATATCCAGCTGCACTATCATTATCCATCTTAATGTTCTTCAGCTTCTCCTTCAGGACCATTTTCCGGTTCTCATTGGTACTCTGGTAGAGATTGGACAATGCTGTCCACATCTCATGGGCATTGCTCTTTCCTCTCACATGAGGAATGCAATGGTCTTTGATTCCGTCTAGAATCAAGCCTCTTGCCCTTGTTGTTCTTTTTATTATAAGCTATCAACTGAGTAGCATCAGTAGGCACAACAATAGGGTTCTGTGTGGTATGCACCATGATATCCCAGACTTCTGCCTCCTCAAAGATACTCTGCATTCTCTCATTCCAAACGCTATAATTTGTATGCCCATCCAACCTATCCTCCACCCTCAATCCCAATGATATCCTACTGTCCTAAAACTGAAAAATAGCACCGTTGTAGTAAAGATAAAACTGCTGTTTATGAAAAAAATCAGCTTGCTGGAATTTTCTGAGTGAAAAATCAACAGCTGTAATTTTTCCTTTTGCTGTCCCAAACTGTCCTTCAGCACTCAAGCTCTGATACCATGTAGAAATTTCTGTTTTCCCACCCCGGTTTTCAGTTTCTCCTTATTTCTCCTATATAGTTAAATGCCCTTTCCCATAACCATACATTTAACAAGCTGGAAAAAATAAATTTGCTGAAAACACAAATTCTGGAAATTTTATAGAATGCTGGAAATTGCAGAAATAAAAATAGCAGTAATAAACAACCATTAAAACACATTTAAACACTGAGATTTTTGGTCAATGTGACCCTGGAAAAACACCCTACAACTCTCGGGGAAAACTAGTTCGAGAGCTCTTCTTTATTTCTGAAAATGCCTTTTTCACAGTGAGAAATATTCAGCAAAAAAATCAGCAAGCAAATTTACAATTTATCTCTTTTCCCACGCCTCACAGCAAACTGGAAATTACAGCAAACAGGACAGCAATAAATGTTGTACGGCCTCCTCGATTTTCATGCCCACTTTCAGCATTAAATGCTGTTGTACGACCATCATTAAATGCGCTGTACGGACTGCAATAAATGCACTGTATGGCCTGCAATAAATGCACTGTACGGCCCTCGTTTTGCGTGCAGAAAAATCAGCAAACTTCTCGATTTTTGTGCAAAGCACTTGAAAATCGTGCCAAAATCTTCCTTTCACTGTGTGCTGAACCAGCTGTACAAATCTGCTCAACTGCTGCCTTGGAATGTGTGCCAAGCTGTTGTTTCCTTCTCCTCCCTGCTCAGAAATCTCTCTTGCTCTCTTGCTCTCCTTCTCCCAATCTGCTCATGAAAGAATTAATGACCTTTTCCTCCTTTTCCTCCTTTAATCTAACCCCAAGTGACCTTTGGGTGATCCAAGTGACTTTTGGGTGATCCCTAAATCCAATAGCTGAAATAGATTGAGATCTAAGGCTGAGATTAAATGCTCATTTAAATCTCACTTTTTATTTTTTAATTCACCCCACTTTAATAAAGACCCACTTAGTCATTTATTTCCAAAGTCACTTTTCCTTTCTAATTTTTCATTGACTTTATAAAAGTCACTTTAAAATTAGACCTAGTAACTATATCACTTAAAGTCACTTTTAAATTAGATTTAACTTTATAAAAATTATAAAGTTACTTTAGGAGAAAAATTAAATTCTTTTGGACACTTTTCCCTAGGCCAAAGATCAAGGCTAAGGGAACCACCTGTCCTCCGGTACCAAATTTCAACACAAAATTTATATATAATCATGCATCTGTGCTTCATTTGATGAGAAAATTCACTAACAACAAGGAGTTGGTGCGCCTCGCCATTACACAGTTTACCACCAGTTTCGTATCTTGTTAATCCCTCTTGAATTCTATGTGGGATGTGAAGAGATTGTTTCTTTTAGATGAGTGGCGTGCTTTGACATTTAGCCACAAACAAGAGGGAGAGGCCATATGTAGATTAGTTTCATACCAGGAAAGCTTTTGGGTGGGAGTGCAAGAGGTGTGCAACATTACTGAACATTTGGTAAAGGTTTTTCGATTAGTTGATGGTGACAAGCCCGCAATGGGCTACTTTTATGAGACCATGGATAGGGCCAAAGAATCCATTCAGACCTACTATGATGATAAGGGATATGACGGGTTTCAGAAACAACTCCTCCTATGGGACGTGATTGATGAACGATGGAACAACACACTCCATCGTTCCGTTCATGCTGCAAGGATTTACCTGAACCCCGCATTTGCTTACTCCTGTGAGTTCTTATTTGATGCTGAGGTCATGGATGGATTCTTCTCCTGTGTTCAGAGGATGGTGCCATCTCCAGCAGAACGTGCAGAAATCTACAAAGAAATGGAGATATACAGATGACAGGTGGCACATTTAGCTTTGAAATGGTTGTGGTTGATAGGAAGACTAAAATGCCAGGTATTTTTTAGTTTGTTTTAAATTTCATTGTCTCTTCAAGTTCATAACTTCATACTTTGCTTCAACTTTCAAATTTCATTTTTTTCTTATGTTTATCTTATTTGTAATTTTGTTGTAGATGCATGGTGGAGAAGCTATGGTGGCAGAGTACCCCATCTGCGAAAGCTTGCCATTCGAATCCTCAGCCAAACATGTAGCTCCTCAGGATGCAAGCGCAACTAGAGTGTATTTGAAAAAATACACACTAAGAAGCGCAACAGGTTAAACTTAAAACTTAAAATATGCCAAATTTCCAATTAACTTTTTGAATTTATTAAATCATATTTTTTTTATAACTATTATTTTATGACCTTTGTACAAGTTGGAGTCCCACTGACTTAATGACATGGTCTACGTCTACTGCAATCTTCTATTGTGGGTGAGGAAACTTGAGACGACACCTGATATGGACGCCATCTCATTGGATGGGATTGACACCACTGCTACATGGAGGGTTGAGGCTGAGAGGCCTCTCATGGAGTCTGCTGATGATTGGTTAGAGCAGGAGGTAGTGGAAGGGGTAGAGGGAGCGGATGAGGAGGAGGCGCAACTGGAGGAGGAGGTGACACCACCTACCTAGGCTACCCCTGTCACTAGTAGAGGACGTGGTCTACCTCCTGTAGCTCCTAGTTCTTTAGCTTCTAGAGCACAACAGAGTCCACTGCCAACTCCACCGACATCTACATCTAGAGGGAAAGCTATTGCATTTTCGCGCAATAGGGGCAGAGGAAATCAATAGTATTAGTTATTTGGTTCATTTCATTGTATATGACATTATGACTCATGATATGAGATACATTATTATATTTTTTGTTGAAGTTTCTAATTCTACTTAGAAACAAGTTATTTGCGATGTAAATACTGGAAATAAACACTAGTTCATGCTCAACATATTATAGATCAACAACTGAAAGAAATAGAAACAATCACACCATATGACACCATTATTTTAGGACCAATGTCCAAGGAAAACCCAATGTGGGAAAGCTGGTGTAGCTATTTGAGGGTTTTCTTATTAAGCAATATTAGAGTACAATTTGGGTTTCGAAACTGGCCTACCCAACAGAGAATTTCCTTGGCAGTAATACCTCTCCGTTTGAGAAAAATATCCTGGCTGAAACCCTGGATAATCCTTCCGGCAGCTCCTCAGCATCAATCTGCCCCAGAAACCCAGCGTTAGCCTTTTCTGGACTACGTCAGCCCCTCTCTGCCCAGTGCTGGCCCTGCGTCACCCCGAATGGGTTTGCGTCAGCCTTAGGAGGCCCTGCGTCAACCCTCTGGCCCTTTGCGTCAGCAACGCTGGCCTCTCTAAGGCTTTGCGCAGCTCCCAGCTACCTCTACGTGAGCCCTGGTTGGCTCTGCGTCACACTCCCCAGCTACTGCGCTGCTCTTCCGGCACTATCTCTGCCTCTTTGTACTTAATGCCCCTCAGCTGCAACTCTCGATCACTAATTCTATCTCTCTTAGCAAACCCCGCTCTAGAGAATAGAATGACTGATCACTCTGGTGTATTCTCCAAGTGACCCTCAAACCTCCTCTTATACTTTTCCTGTTGACATATCAACGACCGAGATTAAGTCTCTAATCAATGGCTAAGATTAGATCTGGCTTGATCCATGTCTTTTCGACCATTCTAACATAGTGTCATATTAATACTCATTAATATTTTATTTTCCCTAAGTTTAGACTTAGGTACTCCATTAAAAATATTAATTATTTTAATATCTCCTGAACTGTTTAGAATTTGCCCAAACCCTTTCTAGGTATTAGAGATCTCATGTGCCCCAACCTCTCCACCAAATTTCGTGGCTAGAGCACATCCGACGCTACCCCAAATCAACACTCCCTCTTAGCGAGGACTGTGCTCTAGCAATACTCCTCACTGAGTATTACTCTGATCATCTGACATCGGTCCCTGTGCTGATGCTAGGCTTGCTGCCCACCATCCTCTACACTGCTGTATCCTATACTGCTGCCCATGGTTCTACCATTGCCACTGCTGCATCTGTACGACAGTTCCCTCTGCATCCGTGCTGCTGCTGGTCCTTTCCCCTAGCACTGCATTTGCACTGCACTTCCTCTCATCATGTTGCATCGCGCTGCCCACTGCTGCACTGCAACTCAGTTACTGAGAAGTAAGTAATTGATCTCAATCTGACCTCACTGTTGGGCTAGAGGCACCCATTGATGCTGAAGCTCCCTCTGTCGCTGACAAGTGCTCCCTCTCTGAGCTCTGCGCTGTTGCAACAACTCCCTGCATCTCGCACCATCGCACACCTCTCTGTGCCATCCTGCACTCGTGCAACACTCCTGTGCCTCTCGCATTGCTGCAGCTTGCTAGCCTCACGCTGTCTCGGGACTCTTGCACTGTAGCTCTCTCTGCCACTCCATCCGCATCCATCTCTACCCAACTCAGCCAGTCCTGTTACTCCTTTTCGGGGCTCCCGCAACAAGGTCTAATCCAACAGGTTGGGTATCTCGAGGATCCTGCCCCTCATTGCCTGTAGTCCAACTGACTACAGCTCGATGTCTCCCCACTTCCGCTCAAGTGGTACATGTGCACTCATGGCACAGTCATCGTCTGGCTCCACTTCCTTTTCTGCCTTTTTTGACGCTGCCTTAGTCTCGGAAGACTCTTTCTTACTCTTCTTCCTAGGACACTGGGTCGCATAATGACCCCGCTCCCCACAATGGAAGTACTTGATCTTCGAGAGATCCTTCTTCTTCCGTTTTTCTTGCTTTCCCTCAGATGCTGGGGAACATCTTCTTCCTCCTCCTTTTTGACTCGGACCCCCTTACTACTGCTTCCTGCCTTTGACTGCCGTCTGATCTCTTCTTGGCGAAGAGCCGTCCACATCTCATCCCAAGGTGGAAGGGTCCCTCTGCCTAGTATACTCTGGACGAATACCTCCTAATCTTCTGAGACTGCATTCAGGGTTGTCCTCACCATCAACTCCTGATCTGGTGTGGCCCCTATGGAAGTCAACTGATCTCGGATCTCATTCGGCCTGCCGAGGAAGGTGTCGATCGGTTCTCCCTTCTTCATCTGGTATGACCTCATCTGACTCTTTAGTAACATTCTTCTCTTCACAGAAGTATGCTGGTACAATTTATTTAGGGCCTCCCACATCTCATATGCCGTGTTCTTCTCGATTATGTGTGGTACTACATGGTCCTTGACCCCGTCAAGGATGATGCTTTTGGTCCTCGCCATTGCCTCCTCGTACTTGTCGTTATCAGATGGGTAAACTGGGATAGCTATTATCCTCAAGGCAAAGTGCTTGACACAATTTCTGTCAAGTACAGATAAGATTCTGGCCTTCCAGACTGCGAAGTTCGATGCTCCGTCCAGTCTATCCTGGTCTCTTACTCTGTGTAGTGCCATGATGCTTTTCTACTTCCCTCCTAGAAGTTCTCTGATCAACTCCTCCGAGTCAATGCTTCCCGTTTGGAAGTTCTCTTTTGGATTCCCTCTGAGTGCTGATTTCCCTCCTGGAAATCCTCTTGCCGCTGTCGAGATGCCCCCTTCTCTGATTGTCTTGTGCAACCACACCATTGATCCGGGTTCCTCAGCTAGAAACCCTCGGTAGCAACTCCCTCCTCTTGGCCTTGCTCTGTCAGGTACTGTTCTGACTACAGTACCTCACCAGCTCCACTCTGCAATGTTCCCACAACCTTCTAAACCCCAGCAACCTAAAGGTGAGAGCTCCTAGGCTCTGCGCAATCCCGACACCAGCAACCCGGCCTCCTCAGCGAACTGCGTCAACCCTCCTAGCTTCTGCGTGGCTCTGTGTGAGGCTCCCTTTGCCTTCCTTAGCCTCTGCGCTGCCTCTTCCCGACTCACCCTTGATGACGCAGGCACTGCGTCACCCTTCCCTTGTCGCTGCTCTGCTAGAAACTTCTGTCACCTCAGGATTCTGCTGCTATTGCTCCGCTCGGCTGATGTCCTCAGTCCTCAATCATCCTCTGATACCATGGTTAAATTTCTACTTTTACTTAGTTAGAAACCCTCCATGCACTTTATCTGATTTATTCCTACCTACTTGTTCCGTTACTTAACAAGTTATTTACAATGTAAATACTGGAAATAAACACTAGTGCATGCTCAACATATTACAGATCAACAGCTGAAAGAAACAGAAACAATCACACCATATGACACCATTATTTTTGGACCAATGTCCTCGGAAAAACCCAATGTGGGAAAACCGGTGCAACTATTTGAGGGTTTTCTTATTAAGCAATATCAGAGTACAATCTGTGTGCCGAAACTGGCGTACCCAACAAAGAATTTCCTTGGCAGTAATACCTTAGTTTGAGACAAATCTCCTGGCTGAAACCCTGGATAATCCTTCCGGTAGCTCCTCAGCACCAATCTGCCCTAGAAACGCTAGCGTCAACCTTTTCTGGACTGTGCCAGCCCTTCTCTGCCTAGCGCTGGCCTTGCGTCCAACCTTAAGAGGCCCTGTGTTAGCCCTCTGGCCCTCTGCGTCAGCAACGCTGGCCTCTCTGAGGCTCTGCGTAGCTCCCGGCTGCCTTTGCGTGGCCCTGCGTGTGCCCTGGCTGGCTCTGCGTCACACTCCCAGGCTACTGCACTGCTCTCCCGGCACTATCTCTGCCTCTCTGTACTCAATGCCCCTCAGCTGCAACTCCCTATCACTAATTCTCTCTCTTAGCAAACCCCGCTCTAGAGAATAGAATGATTGATCACGTTGGTGTATTCTCCAAGTGACTTTTCCTGTTGACATATCAACGGCCGAGATTAAGTCCCTAATCAACAGCTAAGATTAGACCTGGCTTGGTCCATGTCTTTTGGACCATTCTAACACAGTTTCATATTAATAATCATTATTATTTTATTTTCCCTAAGTTTAGACTTAGGGACTCCATTAAAAATATTAATTATTTTAATATCTCCTGAACTGTTTAGAATCTGCCCAAACCCTTTCTGGGTATTGGAGATCTCATGCGCCCCAGCTTGTCCACCAAATTTCGTGGCTAGAGCACATCCGATGCTACCCCAAATCAACAGATACCACCTACCTAGGCTACCCCTGTCACTAGTAGAGGACGTGGTCTACCTCCTGTAGCTTCTAGTTCTTCAACTTCTAGAGCACAACAGAGTCCATTGCCAACTCCACCGACATCTACATCTAGAGGGAAAGCTATTGCATTTTCTCGCAAGAGGGGCAGAGGAAATCAATAGTATTAGTTATTTGGCTCATTTCGTTGTATATGACATTATGACTCATGATATGAGATACATTATTATATTTTTTAGAAAATAGTCTTCCGAATTAATCACATTGTAAGGATTGGGTCGACGTTTCGAACCGGCTAATGTGGTTCATCCTCAGGACAAGGTGAGAAATCAAATCGATCTGAGAGAATAAATAGCATGGATGCATCATTGTTCAGTGTTAGCTGTTTAAAAATAGCCGTTGGTGAAATGAAATTTAGTTAGAAACTAGCTGTTATTTAATAAATAATTAATAGTTATCGGAAATTGTCACAATTTATTAATTTAAATAATAATAAAATCTAATAAAATTATATTATAAGCTTGGGTTGACCTAGTCAATGTGAATTAGGAAAAAACTAGCTGTTATCATGATATATTAAATAATAATAATATTAGTTTATTGGTAAGGGTTGACCTATCAGGTAGAAAACTAGCTGTTATAATAATTAATTTATATAATTAGGTTAAAAGTTAGTTATATGGTAATAAATTGGTTTTTATGTAATGAATTAGAAGGTGATAATATTAAAAATAAATAACTTATTCATCAATTCAAATAGTAGTATTATTCAAGAATGATTTATAATATTATTAGTTGGATATAATAAATTGGTTACTAGTATTATTAAATTACAAGGTTGAAAAATGTGTAATACTATGACCTAAACTAAAATTTTATTAAGAATATATTATTTAAACTACATTTGATTTTGATATATTTTATTACATATTAATTACCCAAAACCTCAATAAGGTTGTTAAGCAAGAGGAAAACTCACCTCATTGAGAGGAGGAAAGCAAAGAAGGTATAACCAAAAGCAAGAGGAGGGCAAATAAATCTAAGAGGGAAAACATATGAAGCCACAAAAGGACGGAGGTGTTAAGAAGCGAGAGCTGGAACCCAACTTTTACTTAATTTCTAGCCATCGCCCCTATTGAGGTTCTTGGGATGCCTCTCAATCTCAATTTCTTCCCTGAGTTTTCGGTGATGGAAATGACCAATTTTAGCAATGACCTTTGATTCTTCAATGCAGACATGGTGTTTTGATTTCTCAGCATGTTCTGCAAGGGCAGAAGTGCGGGAGCGATTGTGTCTGATGTCAGTAGCATGCTCACTGATCCTTTGCTTAATAGACCTACCAGTTTCACCAATGTAGGGGATACCACAGGAGCAGGGAATGAGGTAGACCCCTTTTGAGTCCTTTGGGTCAATAGGGTCCTTAATTGATCTAAGAGAATTCTTAATGGTCTTGAGAGGTTGGAAGGAAGAGGAGACATTATTCTTTTTGAGAATATGGGCAATCCTGTCAGAGGTTCCATGGATATATGGGAGAAAAACCTTAGAGATAGGATTAGCAAGGGCGCGTTTAACCATCGGCTCTTTGCTAGCTTTGTGGAAGGCCTTGAGGCTCTGAGATCTACTGTACGCATTATTTTCAAAAACCTCAAGAAGATGAGATTTCTCCTGATCAAGGTGGTCATCATCGAAGATTCTTAGAGCATAGGTAGCGAGAGTGCTGAGAACCCCGAATTTTTGAGCAGGGAAATGATGAGAATTGGCATGGAGGTACTGTTCCGTGTCGGTCTTCTTTCGAAAAACTTGGTGACAGAGGGAACCATCCTCCCTCCTAGATAGGAGTATGTCAATAAAGGGAAGGCAGCCATTCTCCTCAACTTCCATGGTGAACTTGATGGAATTAGATTGATAATTTAGGTGCTTGAGAAATAGATCCAGTTTCTTTCGACCATGAGGCCAAATAACACAAGTGTCATCGACGAACCTCTTCCATTTTTTAGGACGGAATTTGGCGGAAGCAAGGGCCTTGGTCTCAAAATCTTCCACGAACAAGTTTGCGACAATGGGGGAGAGAGGGGAGCCCATCACAACACCATTAGTTTGTTCATAGAACTCTCCTTGGAAACTAAAAAATGTAGAGGTGAGGCAAAGGCCAACCAACTTGGCAGTGTCTTTATTAGTGATACAATTAATGATATCAATGGCTTCTTGGATGGGGATTCTGGTGTATAAGGAGACGACATCAAAGCTCACTAGTAAATCTCCAGGATCTAACTTGATATCTTTCCACTCTTGAATAAAGGAGGCAGAGTCTTTCACAAAAGAATCAGTGCAACCAACAAGAGGTTTGAGCTTTTGGGCTAGGAATTTAGCAAGAGGATAGGTTGGTCCGCTTATGGTATTAACGATCGGTCTCAAGGGGGCACCAGATTTATGAATCTTCGGAAGGCCATAGATTCTAGGGGTAAGGGGGTTGCTCTCAATGAGTTTTTGGGACAAGGGATTAAGGGATGGATCTGCTTTGATCGCCGAAACAACCTCTCTAGAAATGGATTTAAGGACTAGTTTTCTACCTGATAGGTCAACCCTTACCAATAAACTAATATTATTATTATTTAATATATCATGATAACAGCTAGTTTTTTCCTAATTCACATTGACTAGGTCAGCCCAAGCTTATAATTTAATTTTATTAGATTTTATTATTATTTAAATTAAAAAATTGTGACAATTTCCGTTAACTATTAATTATTTATTAAATAACAGCTAGTTTCTAACTAAATTTCATTTCATCAATGGCTATTTTTAAATGGCTAACACTGAACAATGATGCATCCATGCTGTTTATTCTCTTAGATCGATTTGATTTCTCACCTTGTCCTGAGGATGAACCACATTAGCTGGTTCGAAACATCGACCCAATCCTTACAATGTGATTAATCTGGAAGACTATTTTCTAAATTATGGATCACAAAAGTCTTAGATCTAACATTATATTTTTTGTTGATATTTTGAGGTTGAGTTGGGACTCAGGAGTCAGGACTTGTTATTCAGGACATGAGTCACTGTTATGTGTGATGTAGCACTAGAAATGATATTACATATCCTATATATTAGTTCTTTTATCATATTTATGTGTCAATGTATTTATTTTATGTTGTAGATGCTTTAGATATTAAAAAAATTGAAAAAAATAAATATTTTTGTATTTGCTGATTTTTTCCCCTCGCCGATTTAATCACGATCGCGATGTTCACAACATTGTATGAGACCATTGCCTTATGGAATCAACTTCTTGCTTATTTCCAATTATATGCGAAGTAACTGAATGAACAGCCGCTGCTTAGATGCTTAACTATCCTGGATGAAGTGCAAATCCTAAAAGCTAGGACAAACGCAGAATCTTGGTTGATTTTAAGTTAAATGCCTATTCTGTAAAAATTTCTGTTTTCCCACCCCGGTTTTCAGTTTCTCCTTATTTCTCCCATGCAGTTAAATGCCCATTCCCATAACCATACATTTAACACACTGAAAAAAATAAATATTGCTGAAAACACAAATTCTGGAAATTTTTCAGAATGCTGGAAATTGCAGAATTAAAAATCAGCAATAAAAAACAACCATTAAAACACATTAAAACACTGATATTTTTGGTCAACTTGACTTTGGAAAAACCCCCTACAACTCTTGGGGAAAACCAGTTTGAGAGCTCTTCTTTATTTCTGAAAATTGCCTTTTTACAGTGAGAATTATTCAGCAAAAAAATCAGCAAGCAAATTTACAACTTATCTCCTTTTCCGTGCCTCACAGCAATCTGGAAATTACAGCAAACAGGACAGCAATAAATGCTGTACGGCCTCCGTTTTGTGTGCAGAAAAATCAGAAAACTGCTCCTCGATTTTTGTGCAAAAATCTGCCTTTCACTATGTGCTGAATCAGCTGTACAAATCTGCTCAACTACTGCCTTGGAATGTGTGCCAAGCTGCTGTCTCCTTCTCCTCCCTGCTCAGAAATCTCTCTTGCTCTCTTGCTCTCCTTCTCCCAATCTGCTCATGAAAGAATGAATGACCTTTTCCTCCTTTAATATAACTCCAAGTGACTTTTGGGTGATCCAAGTGACTTTTGGGTGATCTCTAAATCCAATGGCTGAAATAGATTTAGATCAATGGCTGAGATTAAATGCTCATTTAAATCTCATTTTCTATTTTTTAATTCACCCCACTTTAATAAAGACCCACTTAGTCATTTATTTCCAAAGTCACTTTTCCTTTCTAATTTTTCATTTACTTTATAAAAGTTACTTTAAAATTAGACTTCGTAACTTTATCACTTAAAATCACTTTTAAATTAAATTTAACTTTATAAAATTATAAAGTCACTTTAGGAGAAAAATTAAATTCTTCTGGACACTTTTCCCTAGGCCAAAGATCAAAGCCTAAGGGAACCACCTGTCCTCCGGTACCAAATTTCAACACTCCCTCTTACCGAGGAAGGTGTTCCTCACCACACCCATCTTGTCTCTGAAGTAGACATCCTTGCCCCGTGGTAAGGCTTTGGTAAGAATATCTGCAACCTGCTCATCAGTGGAAATATACTCAAGCTTCACAGCTCCCTTCTGAACATGGTCTCTGATGAAATGATATCTGATCCCGATATGCTTTGACCTGTCATGAAATACTGGATTCTCCGTGAGTTTAATGCAACTCTGATTATCACAGTAAATCGCTGAAGGTCTCAACAGCTGACCAAATAAGCCAAACAACATTTTGCGAAGCCAGATAGCTTCACAACTAGCTAGACTGACTGCCATATACTCTGCTTCCGCTGAACTCAGTGCTACTGACTGCTGCTTCCGGCTGAACCATGACACTACTGCTAAACCCAACCCAAAACAGCACCCTGAAGTGCTTTTCCTATCAGAAGCACAACCTGCCCAATCAGAATCAGTGTATCCTGCCAATCTCACTCCATCTCCCTGCCTGTAGTCCAGACCATAATCCAATGTCCCCTGCAAGTACCGCAAAATGTGTTTTGCAGCCACCCAGTGAACCTTTCTAGGCTCACACATACACTGACTCATTGTGTTGACTGCAAAACAGATATCTGGTCTAGTGTTGACCAAATATATCAAGGAACCAATCAGCTGCCTGTACAATGTGGGATCCACCAACTCGGAATCCGAAGCATGAAGCTTCTTCCAGTTGGTGATCATCGGTGTCGACATGGGTCTACAATCCTCCATGTGGAATCTGCTAAGGATGTCCACAATATACTTCCCCTGCCCCAGGAAGAAATGCCCCTCCTCCTGCCACACCTCCAAACCCAAAAAGTAATGCATCAAGCCGATGTCCTTCATCTCAAACTCCGCCGTAAGATCTCTCTTGCAGTGCTCTATGAGTCTCTCTGCACCTGTAATGATCAAGTCATCCACATACAGCACCAGAATGAGAAGCTCCTCACCAATCACAATAAAGTAAAGGTTCGGATCTGCCTCACTCTTTGTGAAACCCATCCCTTGCAAGTATGCATCTATCCTGGAGTACCAAGCTCTGGGAGCTTGCTTCAGGCCATAAAGGGCCTTCTTCAATCTGCACACATGGGACTCCTTTCCATGCACCTCAAAGCCCTGTGGCTGCTCAATGTACACCTCCTCCTGTATGAAGCCATTGAGAAATGCGGTCTTCACATCCATCTGGTGGATCTTCCAACCCATCTCTGCTGCTATCGATATAATGGAGCGGATCGAAGTATATCGAGCCACGGGAGCGAAGGTCTCCTCATAATCAACTCCCTCTGCCTGGGAGAACCCTCTAGCCACAAACCTCGCTTTGAATTTCTCAATGCTGCCATCTGCAACATGCTTTACCTTGTAAAGCCATTTGGAAGTAACCACGGATTTTCCCTCAGGCCTCGGCACCACCTCCCAAACATCATTCTTCATGATAGAAGAATACTCCTCCTGCATGGCCTCTCTCCAGACCTGCTGGCTAGCTGCCTCCTCATAGCTAGAAGGCTCAGAGTCAAGGATGCTGGTAACCATCGCCATATAGCTACAAAACCTCTCAGGTGGTCTACTCTCTCTGACCGACTTCTTCGGCTCAGCAACAGATGTGGCATCTCTCAAGGTGTCCTGAAGCCACTCGGGTTCCTCTTCCCCGAGCGCACTTCTCCCACCGGAGAATGAAACTCCTCCTCCTCATCGTCATTAGTAGCCTGAACTCCTGACTGTCTGTCTGCTGTCCTCCTGCCTGCACCTGAACCTGTAGAAGCTGAGGTATCGTGTGAACTGTCCATCAATGGACTCCCTAGTGAACTGCTCTGTGAACTGCTTTGCATGCTGCCTGGAGCACCACCCCTCTGGCTCGGCGAGCCACTGCTCACTGACGGACCTGACATCCTCATAGATGTACCTCCGGATCCTCCTGATCCCTGCCCACTGGATCCCTGCGACTGACTCAACTGTTGTTGAGGGTCTGGCTGATCCAGATACTCTAACTCCCGCGACCTCCTAAAGGCCCTGTCCTCCTCGAACTTCACATCCCGTCTGACAACAACTCTCCTCTATGCAGGAATGTAAATCCGAAAGGCCTTTGAGGTCTCACTGTAGCCCACAAAGATACCCTTCTCTGCGGTGGGCTCTAGTTTGGTCCTCTTCTCCTTGGGTATATAGGAATATGTTATGCATCCAAAGATATGAAGATGACCAATATCAGGCTTCTTCCCAGAGAAAGCCTCCTCCGGAGTCATGTGCCCCAAGGCACGATGCAGACTCTTGTTCTGCAAGTAAACAGCTGTGTTGCAGGCCTCTGCCCACAAGAACAATGGCAACCCCTGATCATGTAACATGGCTTTGGCAGCCCCTATGATGGATCTGTTCTTCCTCTCTGCAACCCCGTTCTGCTGGGGGTTGTAAGGAATAGTGAACTCCCTCCTAATGCCTGCCTCCGCACAATAGTCAACAAACTCTCCAAGGGTGTACTCTCCTCCATTGTCCGACCTCAAGGACTTGATCTTTCGACCTGTCTGAGTCTCCACAAGAGCTTTGAACTCCTGAAACCGCTTGAAGACCTCACTCTTGGTCTTCAAAAAATAAATCCAGGTCCTCCTGGAGTGATCATCAATGAATAAAACATAGTACTCATATCCACTCAAGGCAACATGAGACATCCGACCGCTCACATCGGAATGAATCAAATCAAGTATCCCCGTCGCTCTGCTGTCACTGCTGGGAAAAGGGGATTTGGCAAACTTGCCCATCGCACAACCTCTGCAAGTATCAAAGTGATCAGTACTGAAATCTGGCACACCTGTAGTGATCTCCCGCAATGTCCTCAAGGCTCCATGATACATATGTCCCATCCTGCGGTGCCAAATCTCACACAGCTCAGAACTACTAGCTCTGCTGTCGGTACTACTGCTCAATGCCAAAAGGGGTTGGAATGCAAACTTGTACACCTTTGCATGGCGTACACCTATCACTCTAGCTGAATCAGCTGGAGCGCTCCTGGGATACATCAACACCTGTCCTCCCCTGAACAGTACCTCATATCCTCTGTCCTCCAAAGCTGAGACGGATATGAGGTTCTTCCTCATCCCTGGCACATAAAGAACCTCTGACACCTTCAAGGGAGGTTTGGACTCCCTTTGAAATGTCAGTGTCCCCACCCCGACTGCTCTAACAACTCTGTCATCACCAAGTACTACCTCAATATCAGTGCCACTCTCTGAAAGCTCTGAGAAGTACTCACGGACTCCTATCATGTGACGTGAAGCCCCACTGTCCACATACCAGATACCTGAAGATGCTCCGCTAATCGAGGGAAAAGCATGCTCCCTCTGAACCTGTGTGGCAGGTGATCCTGCACTAGAGGACTCACATGTAGTGAACACAAACTCTCGGTCAAAACGACCAGCAAAGTCCTCAATCTCTGCTGAAGCTGCCACGTCTTGGTTCTTCCCCTTCTTCTTCTTCTTCTCCGGACACACAACTGCATAGTGTCCCATCTTTTGACAATTCCAACACTTCACCTTGGAACAGTCCTTCTGTGTGTTCCCCTGTTTACATTTACCTTTGCCTTTGCCTCCACCACCGCTTGTGGAAGCCTGCTTCTTCCCTTTGCCTTTCTTGCCTCCTGCCACCAGTGCTACGTCCTCATCCTGCTCAACTGGCTTGGCTGCCCCAAGCTGTCCTTTCCTGATCTCTGTCTGAATACAATCATCCCAAAACCTCTCCCATGTGGGAAGGGTCTCACGTGCACAAACCCCATCAGCAAAGTTCAACCATGAACGGGGGAGGCCATTCACTGCAATACGCACCAACTCAGTGGATGGAATGGCCTTTCCAATCGCTGCCAACTCATCTCTCACATTGGTAATCTTTGTGAGATATCCAGCTGCACTATCATTCCCCATCTCAGTGTTGCGGGGGAGCGCCCCCTCCCCCCCCCCTCGAACCCGCTCCCGAAGCGCGCTCCGGGCGGGAGCGGGTCGGGAGCGCGCTCCCAAAATCGCTCCCGGACGGGAGCGATTTTCGGGAGCGCGCTCCCTTAAAAAAATTTACGCTCCCTGCTCTGATAGGGAGCGTTTCAGGGAGCGATCGCTCCCGAGCTCCCGGAGCGCTTTTTAATGCCCGGGAGCGATCGCTCCCTGATCGCTCCCGGGCATTAAAAAACGCTCCGGGAGCGATTTTTAATCGGCCGGGAGCGGTTCGGCGGAAAAAAATTCCGCCGGACCCGAAAAATTAAAAAAATTTAACTAATTTTTTTTTTGTTTATAAGCCCAATGGGCCAAAAAAAACTCATTTCAACTTCATTGAGCTTGAGATTGAGAGCTGAGCAAGAGTAAAGGAGTAAGGAGCAAGAGCTGAGGAGCAAGGAGCCAGAGCTGAGGAGCGAGGAGCAAGTGCCAAGGAGCGAGGAGCAAGCTTGCAGAGGTAAGTAACTTAATCATTTAGTTAGTTTAGCTGGTTAGGTAGTTAATTTGGTTAGTTTCATTTACCTGTTTGAGTTTAAAGATCATTAATTTAAATTAAATTAATAAATTAAATGAATTAATCCCAATAAACTAAATTAATTTGCAGATTCAAGACTCAAACCCTACAAACATCAAACACGATGGACCTGGGGATTTTTATTGGCATTTTCCTCTTCCTGGTCCCCTTTCTGGTTATTATGGTGGTGGAGAGTAGGAAACGGAGGGGGCCTGAAACTGAAGAGGTGGATGAAGAAGCCGGAGGAAGTCAAATGGGTGAAAACCCCAGTGAGGAGGATGTGGAGGAGGGTGAACATGAGGGTCAAAAAACTAAACAAGACCAAACTTCATTGTGGAAATATGTTCACAGGGCTGAAACAGGGAGAGGGGGTGGAACCACTAAATTTCATTGCCCCCATTGCAACACTGATTACACAGGCTCATACACCCGTGCTAGAAGACACCTCTGCGGGAAAAGGCCATGGGATGGAGAGAAATAAATAGGAATCAAAACTTGTAACGCGGTGTCAACAGCAGATAGAGCCAAATACATAAAGGAAGAGGAGGACGCCCAATACAGAGCAAAAAGATCAAGGGGTTTCTTTGAACCAAGCTCACAAAGAACTCCTTCAGCATCCTCCCAAGGCAGTGGATATGCACATGGAGGCACAGGGTCATCATCTTTACGCCGTAGAACCATATCAGATTTCCTTGATGAGGGGTGTAGGAATGATGTGGATTCAAAAGTTTACAGGTTCCTCTATGCATGTGGGATACCATTCAATGTTCTACGCTCACCTTATTGGCACGAAATGGTTTCTGCCATAAATGATGCCCCTAAAGGATACAAGAGCCCTGGGTATGACAA
The DNA here is from genome assembly GCA_031772625.1 of Pinus tabuliformis. Taxonomy (NCBI): domain Eukaryota; kingdom Viridiplantae; phylum Streptophyta; class Pinopsida; order Pinales; family Pinaceae; genus Pinus; species Pinus tabuliformis. The sequence continues at coordinate 53,046,321 of CM062818.1, forward strand.
GGCAAGAACTGTTGGCCTTGATCATGAAAAAGCAAAAATATCACATTCTTTGAATAAAATGACAAGTTCTTGGACTGACAATGGGGTGTCCATTGTATCTGATGGATGGACAAATGTAAAAGGCAAGCCATTGATAAGTGTTCTTGCTGTGTCCCGAAGTGGTCCCATCTTTCTAGCTGCACATGATTACTCAGACAAGTTCAAGACCGCTATCAACATTGCAGAAGCATTGCTTGAAACAATTGAGCGTATTGGCCCATACAATGTCATCCAAGTCATCACTGATAATGCTCCTAATTGTAAGGCAGCGGGAGCAATTATTGAGGATAAATACCCGAACATATTTTGGTCTGGATGTTTGGTTCACACATTGAACCTTCTGTTGCATGATATTGTCAAAAACAAAAATGAACAATACCAATGGATTGGTGATTTGTACAAGAAAGGAAAAAAAATGATAAAATTTATTACAAATCATAGCAATACCCATGGCCTTTTTCGCAGTCACTCGAGATTGGAGTTGCTGAAGATTGCGAGGACTAGATTTGGTAGCTATTACCTCACCTTCAGGCGCCTTTTGAAGGTAAGAGAGGCATTAGCTAGCATGGTATCAAGTCCACATTGGCAGGTGTTAAAGGAAAGGGCTACAAATGTAGCTGACATTGCAGGTTTTGAAACGGTGGAGGAGGCCGCTCTTGATGGGCAGTTTTGGACAACTGTGAGACAGGTATTGGATTTCACCAAGCCAATTTATAACATGATTCGGTTTGCAGATACAGACAAACTAGTGATTGGCGAGGTGTATGAGCAAATAGATACCATGTTGGGGGAAATAAAAGACATTGTTCATAACAAAGATCCCGACTTGTACAAACTGATTCACGATTGTGTGTGTGAACGGTGGAATAGGCTTAACCTTCCACTACATTGCTTGGCGTATATCCTTACGCCAAAATACTACTCAGATTCTTGTTTGGGCAAACCTGCAGCAGGGGGTGGTGTTAGGACCAAACCCCATTTAGATCGAGAGGTAACTAGAGGGTATCTGGAAGCATTAGAAAAGTTGGTGCCTGACAGGGAGGAATGTGCAGCTGTGCGCCTTGAAATAGGCAGATACTTCACTGGCAGTGGTTTGTATGGTAACTTCCATGCAATGGATGACAAAGATAAATTTGATTCTCTCACATGGTGGGAAACATATGGCGGCCACGGACTTCTGCGAAAATTGGCAATAAAAGTTCTTTCACAGGTTGTAAATTCTTCTTCTGCAGAGAGGTGTTGGAGCACCTACAGTTATATACATAATGTGAAAAGAAACAGGCTCAACGAAAACCGAGCAGAAAGCTTGGTTTATGTGCACTACAACTTGAGGTTGTTGAGCCATTACTGTGATCGGGCTAATGAAGATCCCACATATAAAATTTGGGACAATCACCCTGAGGACGACAATTTGGAGGATGGCATTGTACATATGGAAGAACTAGAAGAGGAGCTTGTACGGGATGAAGCTGAAGCAGTTGCAGCAGCCATGGCACCTCCACCTCCACTATCCAGTAGCAGTTCTCGGGGCCCGAGTCTTGTTCCATTGCTGTCGCCACCTCCATCGACACCCTCGCGTGGAGGCTCTAGTTCTGGTCGTCGGTCTGGGCGGGAGACTCCTAGAAGACCACCACGACCTACTTATACTCCACCAGGACCTGGAGACTCTCGTGGCAAGGGCCACTTGTAGATTTACAGTTTACTTGTCTTTTTTAGTTTCTATTAGACTTGTCACTTTAGTTTTCATAACTGTTCAGTGTTGAGTTTTGAGTCCTTGACTCTTGTCTCTTGACTCTTTCATATCATTATGACATTATGATATTTTTTGTAAACATTATATCACTGTGACAATGAAAATTTGAAGTTTGAAGTTGGGCCTTGGCAATTATAACTCATTGGTAATGATTGTGAATTATGAATATGATGCTTTGTGAAAGACTAGTCACTAAAGTTGTTTCATTTCATCTCATTATTCATGTTTCATTTTATAAATTTTTAACATTTCATATCATGTTAACAGTTAGAAGTTAGGATTCAGGACTTAGAAATATCTTCGATATTACTTCTTGTAATGGTTAAACTTGGCTTACAAGTACAACTTGTTACTTTGGTGATCAATGATGATAAATGTTATTGAATTTTCAATTCTGAAAGCTTGAAGTTGAAACTTTAATATTGAATTTGATGAATCATGATTTATAAGACTCAATATGTTGCAGTTGTAATATGTATTTTAATTTTACTAAGGTTGATGACGATTATAATTTCTAGATGATTGATGTGATATGGTTCAATGATCAATTTATGTTTTTTATGTCTATTTCATCATTCTACATGTTTTTGTTGACATATATGTATCAAAAATTAAAAAATATAAAATATATATATATATTTTTAAAAAATCGCTCCGGGATTCGCTCCCAAACCGGGAGCTTCTGAAAATGGTCGCTCCCGCTCCCGCTTCCGCTCCCGCTCCCGCTCCCAAGTAACATTGCCCCATCTTAATGTTCTTCAGCTTCTCCTTCAGGACCATCTTCCGGTTCTCATTGGTACTCTGGTAGAGATTGGACAATGCTGTCCACATCTCATGGGCAATTGCTCTTTCCTCTCACATGAGGAATGCAATGGTGTTTGATTCCGTCTAGAATCAGCCTCTTACCCTTATTGTTTTTCTTTTTATACTCAGCCAACTGCGTAACATCAGTGGGCACAACAACAGGGTTCTGTGCGGTATGCACCATGATATCCCAGACTTCTGCCTCCTCAAAGATACTCTATATTCTCCTTCCAAACACTGTAATTTGTATGCCCATCCAACCTATCCTCCACCCTCAATCCCAATGACATCCTGTTGTCCTAAAACTGAAAAATAGCACTGCTGTGGTAAAGATAAAACTGCTGTTTATGAAAAAATCAGCTTGCTGGAATTTTCTGAGTGAAAAATCAGCAACTGTAATTTTTCCTTTTGCTGTCCCAAACTGCCCTTCAGCACTCAAGCTCTGATACCATGTAAAAATTTCTGTTTTCCCACCCCGGTTTTCAGTTTCTCCTTATTTCTCCCATGTAGTTAAATGCCCATTCCCATAACCATACATTTAACAGACTGAAAAAAATAAATATTGCTGAAAACACAAATTCTGGAAATTTTTCAGAATGCTGGAAATTGCAGAATTAAAAATCAGCAATAAAAAACAGCCATTAAAACACATTAAAACACTGATATTTTTGGTCAACTTGACCCTGGAAAAACCCCCTACAACTCTTGGGGAAAACCAGTTTGAGAGCTCTTCTTTATTTCTGAAAATTGCCTTTTTACAGTGAGAATTATTCAGCAAAAAAATCAGCAAGCAAATTTACAACTTATCTCCTTTCCCGTGCCTCACAGCAATCTGGAAATTACAGCAAACAGGACAGCAATAAATGCTGTACGACCTCCGTTTTGTGTGCAGAAAAATCAACAAACTGCTCCTCGATTTTTGTGCAAAAATCTGCCTTTCACTATGTGCTGAATCAGCTGTACAAATCTGCTCAACTGCTGCCTTGGAATGTGTGTCAAGCTGCTGTCTCCTTCTCCTCCTTGCTCAGAAATCTCTCTTGCTCTCCTTCTCCCAATCTGCTCATGAAAGAATGAATGACCTTTTCCTCCTTTAATATAACTCCAAGTGACTTTTGGGTGATCCAAGTGACTTTTGGGTGATCTCTAAATCCAATGGCTGAAATAGATTTAGATCAATGGCTGAGATTAAATGTTCATTTAAATCTCACTTTCTATTTTTTAGTTCACCCCACTTTAATAAAGACCCACTTAGTCATTTATTTCCAAAGTCACTTTTCCTTTCTAATTTTTCATTTACTTTATAAAAGTTACTTTAAAATTAGATTTAGTAACTTTATCACTTAAAATCACTTTTAAATTAAATTTAACTTTATAAAATTATAAAGTCACTTTAGGAGAAAAATTAAATTCTTTTGGACACTTTTCCCTAGGCCAAAGATCAAAGCCTAAGGGAACCACCTGTCCTCCGGTACCAAATTTCAACATATTTTAAGTGTAACCTTCCTCTTAACTATTTTGGAACTAGTCTCTAGAGTAGGTTGTGGGATGGAAGCCAACAGGAAGCAAGCAAAGGCTTGATTAACGATACCTCCCTTTGTGTTCTAACCCTTCGGAACCTTCAGCATTGCAGAGATTGTGGCTTTGACGACTTCGAGGTCACTGTGTTAACCAATAAAGAGGTACCAAGTCCCTCAAGCTAAATTGAGAAAGGGTGGCCCTAAATGTCTATCAACCAAACTTATGCTTGGAGGTAATTTATTAAGTGCAAGACTAGCTTAGAATGATATGCAAGGATTATGAGTGTTTCTTGAGTTAAGATTGCTTAATGTTTGAAGTACTTTAGTTATGATTAGCTTTATGACAAGAGTAGTTAACAATATATTGAAAGGCAACCTTAATCAATACTAAGTGCTTAATGATACAAGTGCCAACAATAAACAAGAGATCTTCACACAATAATTACCCAAGTGTTCAAGACAAAATTATCTTCCACAAGACACTAAATAACGATAGAAATCAAGGAAACTTAGAGCACTTATCCACTTAACAATTAACCAATGATTTACCAATGATGATTTTACAACAAGATTGCCAATGATCTTATGCCAAGACAATACCACTTAGATTTTACAATGATTACTACAATCCGAAATCTCCAAAGATGAATGCCAATGTTACTTAACTCCAATTGTCAAAATAGATTAGAAGCCTTTTAGCAAAGAACACTTATATGCCAAGATATTAAATCACAACCAGTTAGTGTCAACATTTTATTTGTAATAAACAGGGAAATCGTTGTCAGTGAGATTATCAACTTATTGATGGTTTTGCAATTTTTCTTCAGAACAATGCGCTGACAATGGGGTTATCAACATTTATTAGCTGTAGAAAAATGATTAACAGGAATACGCTGACAACGGGCTTATCAACTTTTTTATATAAAAATGGCCAGTTAAAACTCTGTTTTTCTTGTACAACACAATGATTTTAGTAATGCTTTCCAGACAAATGAAAATGAATTTTATGAAATTGAAAGGGGTTTTTGTCCACATGGACCCATTTAGAAAAACCTATCTCTTTTTTCTAATATGTGTTATGGTTTGAAATATTCGAAGGGATATTTGAAAGGTTGTTTTTCAAAATTTTACAATTCTGTTTTAGTAATTGTTTTCTAAATCATATCCTAGGTAAAGGACAACGAATTTTACAAAACCGAAAGAGGTTTTTGTCCACGACGGACCCATTTAGAAAAACTTCTCTTGGTTTTCTAACAACTATCACGGTTTTGTATTTTCGAAGGGATCATTGGACCTTATTTTTCAAGATTTCGTGAGGAAAAAGCTCATGGACAGTTGTTGACTTGGATGCCACCTCACCAAATTCGACTTGCTAATCCTTATCTCCAACCATGACTCCAACAACAACATGATCTTTAGATGCAGATAGGATTAGGAAGTTTTCTATATGCATGTATTTGATAAAGTACATTATTATTTTTAGATTTTGTAATTAAGTTTGAGACTATAATCTCGTGATTAGTTTATGTAAGTTCTATAAAACAGTTTATGAAGAATGAAGAAGGGTTGGAATTTTATTGAAAAACATATTTGCATTCTGGTATATTTGAGCAGTCTTGAATATATTTACAATTTTTAATGAACATTTTGTAGGAAACTCATGTGTTGTAGTTCCTTGTCAGTTTCCTCTTTGTTATACAAACTTTCTTTCATGTCTGAAAATGTTAGTATCTAAGATTGGTTTTCTTTTTTTGCTTAAGCGAGAGTGGTACCTTCTATTCAATTAATTAAAAGTTACATATTTGTACATAAAGAACAAAGGCGGTGTGGCCCACCAAACTGACAAACCAACACCAACCTTTGTTACCGAGCCAACATTACATATCCTGGGCCGAGGGCCCACAAAACAATACTATATCTTTTCCAAAGACCGAGAGATCATGCTCCATAGATCCAACGATTATAAAGCATTTCGGGTGGCCAACATGCACACCCTTTAACCAATAAATCGGACCCGATAAGACCATTGAACCACATTTAAAAGTCATTTCGGGTCCGTTTGGGGAGTTAACCCCCGAGCACCTTATCTGCCCGAAATCCACCATAAGCGCATGATTCCAGGATGACAGAGCAACAAGCATAGAACTTAACCTTCTTATTGGACTCGAAACTTGATAAAAATCCAGCGTAAGTAATTTCGGGTTTGATTTAATTGTTAAAGTTCTTGCTCTTGTCCTCGCGAAATCCATGGGATTGCTGCGATTGCGCCAACTTGCCACCATTTTAAAAGATTCCATGGCCCAAAAACTTAAAAGGCCCTTCTTAATGTTATGAGGGTCCATGCGAATACTAGGCCTGTTTATAATTTCCGGCCCAAGAACCATGATTGTGTATAGTTCTGGGAGTATTTCCTGCTCGAAAACCATATGCAGACTGTATGTGACCTCCTGCTCGCACTTTGCCATATGTTGTCTTCCCCCGTGGACCAAAAATCCTCTGTATCCATCAGTCTTCATCCTGCCTATTTTCCTTGTTTTGATAGAACTTTCTGTCTAAGGCTGCCTGTTTGGGGCATTCTTCCCCTAGACGTCCTTGGGGAGTCCTCATCTAGTCATATCTTATGTTGCTTTTGGAACAGAGCACACCTTCGTTTGCCAAAATATCTGCCAGTCTGTTAGCTGTTCTTCGCACATGGATAAAACTAAGGGTTCTCATGGTCTGCAAGTGTGATTGAATACGTTGATAAACTTGCAGTAACCTCCAGTGCCTCGACACTTTCTCTGGTATTGAGCCATTGCCAATTCTCTTGACCGAATTAATTATTAATTTGGAATCAGCTTCAATAATGGTGTTGTGCAAATTTGGGTCCCTTAAGATTTTTAGGCAATGCTCCATGGCCATGAGCTCTGCCATATTATTGGTGGCCCTCCCCAAGTGACTGTGAAAGATGGATTGTATGAAACCCTTTTCATCTCTAATGACTCCTCCATAGCCAGCCATACCAGGGTTTCCTTTTGAGGCTCCATCAATATTACATTTCATAAAACCCTGTGGTGGAGGTTGCCAGAATTCCTTATCAGCTGTAATATGACTAACAGTCTTGTTTATGCCCTGGGGGCAAAGCCCCTGCAATCCCAAATTAAGAAGAATTTGCTCATCCTGAACTTGAGGTTGGTTTTCAGGGGGGGTTTTTATGAGGGCTCCTACAGTCTCTTTGATCTGACTTAAAATTTGAGCCATGATGCTCTGGGGTGATCCAAACTTGTTCTTGAAGATTCTGTTGTTGCGTTCTTTCCATACATCCCAGATTATAAAGCCTGGAACCAAAGCCCATGCTTTGTTGATTATTTCATTTGCAGAGAAATTTTTCCTCCAATTCCTCAAAGTACTGGTGATGCTTCCCATGTCCCTGTCTGTTTGTCTAAAGATTGAAGCCATCCAATTCCACAAGATGGAGGTGAATGGGCAGAGGTTGAGAAGGTGTTCCATAGTTTCTTCTTGTGATTCACATAGCTGGCATCTAGATGGACTGGCTACCCCTCTTTTCCTAAGGTTTTCCCAAGTCAGAATCTTTTTATGCTGCACTAACCACATAAACAGTTTGATTTTCATCCAGTTTTGGTTCTGCCATAGGTCCTTCCATACCTTATCTAGGTTTGGGAAGTCAAGCCCCAGTGCTATTCGTTTGGCCTCTTTGAGGTTAAAGTTGCCTTCATTATTTTTACCCCATCTTAGTTGGTCTGAAGATGTTGATTTCATAATCTTTCTCTATTCCAAGATGACTGTAAGAGCTTCTGCCTGGGCTTTCAACAGAGAATCATCACTGTATACAAGGCTCTTCCATATTCTCCATTTTCTATCACTTCTGTTCAAATCCCAAAAATCCTTTACTTTGAGTAACTCTTTGTCATCAGTGTCATACTTGAGGTTGGCGAATTTTTCTTTTAATAGTTTAGGTTCCTGTTGCCAATTATCTTCCCAGAACCAAGCAAGGTCTCCATCTCTGATCTCCCAGAAACTGTGTTCCTGAACTAAGGCCCTATTCTCCCAAGCTTTGTTCCAAATGTGGGAGCCTTTGATGAGTCCAGACATCCTGATGTAGTCCCTTTCTTGCCAGTTGTTTGCATATTTCTATTTCCATACTTTGGCCCAAGGGGAAACTGATTCTTTTAGCCATCTCCACCATAGTTTTGCCCCCAAGACTTTGTTTAGTGTTTCGGGGTCATCAAGTCCCAAACCTCCGTGTATCTTTGGTTTACATATCTTATCCCAGGCTACCAAAGCCCATTTCTTTTTCTCTTCCCCCTTGCCCCAAAGAAAGTCCCTTTGGATATTTCTGATGCTTTGCATTACTTCTTTAGGAGCTGGAAGGGCTGAAAGCATGAAGATGGGGACAGTTTGAAGGATAGCTTTTGTAAGCACTAGCCTTCCTGCTAAATTCAAAGACCTGCTTGTCCATTTCTGGATTTTGTCTTGAAGTTTATTAATAACCGGCTCCCAAACTGCCTTGCTCAAAGGTTTGTCTGTCAGAGGTACTCCCAAATATTTGGAGGGTAGCATATCCCTTTGGAAGCCTAGAATTCTAGTGAGGTTTCTCTGAATAGCAATATCAGTATTAAAAAAGAAAATTTTTGATTTGCTTAGGCTTACCTCTGTCCCCGCAGCCAGAGCAAAGTCGTTCAGGATTTTCTTGAAGGCTTGCGCTTCCTTGACTGTGGGTGTACCTTGCAGCATGGTGTCGTCCACAAATTGTTGATGGGACAAGGCATCCCCATTTAAAGTGAATTTGAGGCCCTGGATTTTGCCTTCTTCTTTCGCATATTTAATTGCATTGCCTAGCCCTTCCATCAAGAGGAAGGGTGAGAGTGGATCTCCTTGCCTGAGTCCTCTCGAGGGCTTAAATGTCTTGGATGGTGAGCCATTTAGCAGGATTGAAAAACTTGGGGTGGTTACAAGGGCCATTACACATCTAATCCAGTTATGGTCAAAGCCATATGCTATCAGTACTTTCTTGATGTAAGCCCAGCTTATCATAAGCCTTTTCTAGGTCAAGCTAAATGATCATACTTGCCTGCTTATTGCTCTTAAGAGAGTGAACCACCTCGCGTGCTTGAATGTTGTTATTAAGAATTTGCCTGCCTTTCACATATCCAGTTTGCTCCTCAGATACTAGAGTTGGGAGCAGGGGCTTAAGTCTGTTTGCAATTTTGAAATAATTTTATACACCACGTTGCATAATGCTGTGGGTCTAAATCTCTGTGGTGTTATGGTCTTCTCCTGCTTTGGAATTAGGGCTATGAAAGAGGTGTTGAGTGCCTTTAGAACAATTTTGTTTTTCCTTAAGTCCTCCACCACATCAAGGATATCTTGCTTGACTATTTCCCAACATGCTTTGAAGAAGTCAACGTTGAAACCATCCGGGCCTGGAGCTTTCCCATTTTGCATTTCTTTGATGAATTCGCTGATTTCCTCTTCATTCACTGGCCTGTTAAGATTATAGTTGTCTTCTCTTGTCACTAGCTTGGGAATGTGTTTTGTGAATTCCTTGATGAATTGAGATCTGTCTATGAGAGGCTCCTCGGCTATGCCTTGGAAATGCTGAACCAGAACAATTTCTATTTCTTGATGTGTAGTGAACTGGTTTCCTTGAGTATCTTTGATTTTTGTAATCCTGTTATGCGACCTATGATCCATGGTAGATTTGTGAAAAAACCTTGTATTCCTTTCTCCTTCTTTTAGCCATTGAACCCTCGATTTTTGTTTCCAGAAAATCTCCTCTTGCTTGCATAAGTCTTCCCATTCTTGTTGAACATAATCCGCTTGTTCCTTACTCTCCTCGGTGAAGCCCTCTGAAATGAGGGTTTGGTTAATTTCTTGTAGTTTCCATTCTGCTACTTTTTTGGCTTCGAATATATTGCCAAATTCATTCTTGTTCCAAACTTTAAGCCTTTGTTTGACATGTTTCAATCTCTGATGTAGAAGGAACATTTTAGTACCCTGAGCTTGCGTATCTTTTGTCCACCATCTTTCAATGTTGCTGATGAAGTCAGGATGGCTAAGCCAAATGTTTTCAAACCTGAAAGGTCTATTTCTTGGAGTTCTTATAAAGGACGCTTCAAGTTGAATAGGCCAGTAGTTCGAGCCTCCAAAAGGAAGTATCGTTGCTACCAAGTTATTGTAGGAATTTACAGGGTAAGTTCCTCAGAAAGAACACCAAAAGGACACCGCTCACAACCAGATCTCAAATCAATACACCAGTATTTTTGACGTGGTTAAAACCCTCAAAGTGCAAGGAGGGAAACAGTCCACGACCTGTCCCAACGTGGGTACTACAGGCAATTTATTAATCAAAGAATGAAAATTTACATAAGCTTCTCTCATGCACGGATTACCCGAACAATGACCCTCCATGCGCTTTAAATAGAACTCATGGACCAATCGGGTGTCAAGCCACGGATCAAGTGTCGGTAATACCGAGGTGAGAGTGAACCGTCGGATCACTACATATCGTGACCGTCGGATTGTAAGTTACAAAATGTACAACGGTAAAGAAACACACTTTACCTAACTCTAACCTAACTCTATACTAGACAAAGTTGAACTTAACTATATCCTATGTGTCGGAATATCCTAACATCCCCCCTTAAGAACAACTTGGGATAGGATTGAAGGATTTACAAATATGACACAATAGGAGAAGGAAGGAGGCACTAGAGCCTATCCCCCCTTAGTGACAACTTCTTGAAATCCAAGCATATATCGAAGTTTAGTGAACTTCGCCTCTGTGAGAGCCTTTGTGAAGATGTCTGCAACCTGATCATCTGTTGGACAATATTGCACTTCAAGAACATGGTCATGAATGAGCTTTCTGATGAAGTGCATGTGTAGTTCAATGTGTTTGCTGCGCTGATGCTGGACTGGATCTTTGCATAGCTGAATGGCACTTTGATTATCACACCAAAGTGTGGTTGGATGCTGCTGCTCAAAGCCAAACTCTGATAGGATCTGACGAAGCCACAAGGCTTCCTTACTAGCTTCCACGGCACCACGATATTCTGCTTCTGCTGACGAAAGAGAAATGGCAGCCTGTTTCTTACAAGCCCATGTAATAGGTCCTGAACCAAGAGTGAAAACATAACGGGCAGTAGACTTCCGATCATCAGGGTCACCAGCCCAATCAGAATCAGTGAAACCAACTAACAGAGGAGCTGCTTTGGCACTGTAATGAATCCCAAACTGTACTGTACCTCGAACATAATGAAGTATTCTTTTAGCTGCTTTCCAATGACTTTCACGGGGGTTTTGCATAAAACGAGCAACAAGGCCACCAGCAAAGGAAAGATCAGGACGAGTATGGGTTAAATACAAGAGTTTTCCGACAAGTTGACGGTATAAGGTAGCATCAACTTCAGGAGAAGTACAAGAGACTGAAAGTTTGACTCCAGACTGAAAGGGAGAAGGGGCTGGCTTACAGTCTTCCATGTGAAAATGACAAAGAATATCACAAGCATACTTGGACTGGGAAAGGAAAATACCCTCCTGGGATTGCAAGACTTGAAGACCGAGAAAATAGTGTAGGTGTCCTAAGTCTGTCATTTCAAATTTCTTTTTAAGGCTGGACTGCACATGGTTTATAAGGTTGGGATCACTACCAGTAAGAATAAGATCATCAACATAAAGAACAAGGATGATAAGAGAGTTGCCCACTTTCTTGGTGTAGACAGTATTGTCATAATGACACCTAGAAAAGCCAGATTCTAAAAGAAAGCTATCCATTTTGGCATACCAAGCCCGAGGAGCTTGCTTGAGGCCATAAAGGGATTTCTTAAGTCGACAAACAAGGCTGGAGTCTGTTTGTATGAAGCCAATGGGTTGTTCCATATAGATTTCTTCCTGCAAGTCCCCATGCAAGAAGGCAGATTTAACATCCATCTGATGGACTTCCCATTTTAAAGAGGCAGCAAGGGAAAGAACAAGGCGGATAGAATTCATTTTGGCAACAGGGGAGAAGGTTTCAGTGTAGTCAATGCCTTCAACCTGTGAAAAGCCCTTAGCAACGAGACGAGCTTTATGTTTATCAACTTTCCCATCTGGTCCATACTTGGTTCTGTAAACCCATTTACATCTAACAAGTTTGCGTCCCTTTGGTAGAGGAACAAGATCCCATGTAACATTTGTCATCAATGAATGATATTCTTCATTCATAGCTGCTTCCCAATGTGGATGGCCTGAAGCTTCTGCAAAAGTGTCAGGATCATGATTTACTGGAGCTTGAGCCAGTAAAGAAGAGGCTCTTTCAAACTGAGAACGTGTACGTCGCTGATTTGTAGGATCACCGGCAAGATCACCTGCTGCATCCCGAGTAGCACGGACCCATCGTGGAAGTTGAGGATCCTGAGAAGGTGGGGGAGGATTATCATCCTCGCTTTCATCATCTGAAGAAGAAATGTTTTCAAAAGTAGAAGAGATAGGAAGAGGTGGCACATCCGCCGGACTAGGCTCGCAGGCCGATTTATTTTCATCAAACTTTACATCTCTTCTAATGATAACATTTTTGGACTTAAATGGAATAAGTCTATAACCTTTTACATCTTCAGAATATCCAACAAAAGTACATTTCTCACTCTTAGGTTCTAAAGCTTTATGCTTTTCATCTGGAATATGGGCCCATGCTTCACTTCCAAACACACGAAAGTGACTTACATCTGGTTTAATGGAACTCCAAGCTTCTTCTGGAGTGATATTCTCTAGAACCTTAGTAGGAGTGCAATTGATTATATAATTTGCACAATTAATTGCTTCGGCCCAAAAACTAAGACTGAGTCCTTTAGATTGCAGCATACAATTAGCCATTTCCTTTAAGGTGCGATTTTTCCTTTCAGCTACACCATTTTGTTGTGGAGTGTATGGAACAGTATGTTGCATTTGAATTCCATTTTCGGTGCAAAAGTTGATGAATGTGTTTTTAACATATTCTCCACCATTATCAGTTCTTAGCTTAAGAATTTGATGTCCAGATTGTTTTTCAACAAAGGCTTTGAAGGCCAAAAAGGTGTTAAATACTTCGCTCTTGAGTTTTAAGAAGTATACCCAAGTGCGTCTGGAGAAATCATCAATGAAAGTTAAGAAGTACTTGCAGCCAGAGAATGAAGCAACAGGAAGAGGACCACATAAATCACTGTGCACAAGCTGTAAAGGGGCTGAGGCGTGCCAAGAGGCACGTTTGTCAAAACTGTCCCGATGATGTTTTCCGAGTACACATCCGGAACAAACACCATCTTTGCAAGATACCATAGGAAGACCTGTCACCATGTTTTCTTTACATAGATGCTGAAGGGAGCGATAGTTTAGGTGACCAAATTGCTCATGCCAAAGTTTGCTCACTTCATCATTATGAGCAATAAATACTGAGGGAAGATTTGATGACCCAAAGTTGTGAAACTTATACAACCTTTTGGAATCATCAGCAAGACCAGTAGCCAGAATCTGTTTAGGATCTTTTAGATCCTTGATTACAACATCATGAGGTGAAAATTCAACAATTTTACCTTAACCTGAATGAGTTATCTGATAGACAGATAGAAGGTTGCAGGATAAGGTTGGAACACATAATACATCATTAAACTGACCATTGTCTAGATGAACAGTTCCAGTCCCTACAACATTAAGAGATCTATCATCACCAACATATATATTTTTGGTGTTACAATCATTTAAAGAAGAAAACATGGCTTGGTTTTTGGCCATGTGACAAGAGGCTCCAGAATCAATGAGCCACTCATGAGAATGAGAAGAAGAAGAAGATACATTTAATGCATAACCAGACTGAGATGATTGACAATGACATGCAGAAAGTGCCATTCCGGAAGTTGAAGTTGAAGTAGGCTCCACATGGATGTTATGTTTCTTCATTGCGGCTTCCAAGGCTTCCATCTTCTTAAAGCATTTAGATTCTAAGTGGCCATCTCGATTACAAAGTTACAATGTCTATCAGTCTTCTTCCATTTGTTGTTATTGGTCTTATCATTTTGCTGAAATGATCTTTCATTTTGAGGCTGAGATGGTTTAGGACCATTCTTTTGAGGATATGACTTCTTAGGATTCTTTGAATTTGGTTGCTGCTGGGCGGCTAACGCTTTCGTGGAAGAGTTTCCAAGATTAAGAAGACCAAGGTGTAAGAGTTTTTCTTGTTCTCTTATTAAGGAATCACAAAAGGAGTCAAAGGAAGGGGCCTTGTAGTCTTGTCCTTGACAAATGAAAGCTTCCCTTGTAGAATGGAAAGTGGAAACAAATATAGAGTAGGCTGGTCCCAACTTAGTAAGGATGGAATAAATAAGGTTACCATCTTCTTTCTTAACTTTAACACCTTCCAAGAGATATCTAAGGGTCTTGAATTTGGACAAGAAATCTTCAATGCAAGAAAAATTATTAGGATCCAAAGTAAGCAGCTCATTTTCAAGTTGATGGGCTCTAATTTCATTTTTAATCCCAAAAACTTTAGTGAGTTTTTCTAATGCTTCATGAGGAGTCTCAAGTTCTGCAATGTGGAATCTAAGATCAGGAGAAATAGACATCCCTATCAAACCACGTGCTTGATCTTGTCTATTTTCCCATTTTGCAGCCTTGTCTTCATCTTTTGGTTTCTTCTCTTGGTCTGTGGCTATTCTGAAGAGACCTTTACTTCTAAGTAAATCTTCTATGTAGGCTACCCATTGGAAGTAGTTAGTGCTGTCAAGAATGACTTGGCATGGACTTTCCATTTTAAAAAAAACTGAAGCTGAAGATGCTGAAAGTAAGTGTTCCAATGGATAGATCTCGAAAAAATAGGCGGTTTTAAAAAAAACGGCTCTGAAAAAGGCTTCCGGATGAAGAAGTTATGGCTTTTTGAAAAAAAAATTGTTGACGATGCCAGCAAAGTGCGCGAATGTGCGGGAATGAAAAAAATCCGCCCCCACAAAATGGAGACTTGAACCCAAGACCTCTACTCTCTTAAAATAGCTTTGAACCAATTGATCTATACAAAAAATTTGAGAGAGAGAGAGAGAGAGAGAGAGAGAGGGGGGGGCCTTGGTTTGCGTGCTTGCCTTGAGAAAGCTCTTTTTCCCTACAAAACACAAAACACAAAACCCAACACGAATATGCAAAGAAAAACGAACCTTGCGGCTCGAAGTTAGCTTTAGCCAAAAAACTAGAAATTTAAAAAAAAAATCTCAAAGTTAGCTTTAGCCGAAAAACTAAATATTTTTCTCAATGTTTCTGATTTTCCGAGATCACACTAAGGTGCAGGGAAAAGAGCATACGCATGAGAAAAATCCTTCCTTTCTGTTTCTGATTTGCCCAGATCGCACAGAGTCGCAGGGCAAAGAGCATACGTAGAAATGAAAGGTATAGATCCGGTTAAAAAAAAGGCTAAATAAACTGAGACCGAAATAAGCAGAGAGAAAATAACAGTAAACTGCAAAAAACACTGTATACCTCCCGATCTAAAAAATGACGCAGCTAGGGCTACCGGAAACCTTTTCGCGTGAAACGAAAGGGGTTCCTCACTGGAACAGATGCTCCGAACGCAACAGAGCAGTCCTCTCGGCCCGAAAGCAGTCAGAAACAACAGATCTAGGAAACGACAGCCGCATGCAGTTCTACCGGCTTCAGATTTGGATCACCAATGGACGCGGCCCTCAAATAGCTCTGATACCATGTAGGAATTTACAGGGTAAGTTCCTCAGAAAGAATACCAAAAGGACACCGCTCACAACCAGATCTCAAATCAATACACCAGTATTTTTGACGTGGTTAAAACCCTCAAAGTGCAAGGAGGGAAACAGTCCACGGCCTGTCCCAACGTGGGTACTACAGGCAATTTATTAATCAAAGAATGAAAATTTACATAAGCTTCTCTCATGCACGGATTACCCGAACAATGACCCTCCATGCGCTTTAAATAGAACTCATGGACCAATCGGGTGTCAAGCCACGGATCAAGTGTCGGTAATACCGAGGTGAGAGTGAACCGTCGGATCACTACATATCGTGACCGTCGGATTGTAAGTTACAAAATGTACAACGGTAAAGAAACACACTTTACCTAACTCTAACCTAACTCTATACTAGACCAAGTTGAACTTAACTATATCCTATGTGTCGGAATATCCTAACAGTTATGGCCTGTGAGGATAAGGTCCTCCGAGATAATGAATCTGTCAAGTTTAGAGGCGACTTGAGACTCTCCTCCTCTGTTATTATTCCAGGTAAAGATGCCATTACTAGTCTCTGTATCTACAAGCTTCATGTTGTTTATGAAATTTTGAAATGCTATAGAATCTCTGCCTAGTGATCTGGTCCCCCCTTTTTTTCCGATAGAGACTTGATCATATTGAAGTCTCCTCCCAGAATCCATGGGATAATCGAATGTCTTCCTCTTAACTCCTCCAATGAGGTTAGAAGTCTGAGTTTTTCTTCTGGCTTTTGTGGACCATACACATTTGTGAGCAAATAAACTTCCTTGTCTCCCAAAGGTTGGATGACCACTGATAAATAGTTCCTGGATGCTTCAGCATCTAGGATACCAAGTTTCTGAGGGTTCCAGAGTGTGAGAATTCCTCCAGCTGCTTTGTCTGCTTTAACTTCTAGATATTCATATTTGATAAGCCATTTGTTGTGTATCTCTCTTATTTTGTCTACTGAACATTTTGTTTCCTGGATGAAAATCATGTCTGGTTTTTCTTCTTTCATTCTATTGCTAAGATTTCTTTGTTTCCTTTTACTTCCTAGACCCCTAATATTCCATGTTGTGAGCTTCATTAAGAAAGATTTGTAAATGAGTAACTAGTTAGGTCTTTCATCTTACCTGAATTGATCATGAGTTTTCCACACTCTATCAGCAGCGCTTCCCTTGGAAGCTCCTGCTGTAAACCCTAGCTCTGCGAGTTTTTCCTCCTCAATCATCTCGTATCTAAGATTGGTTTTCATTTATGCTCCTTTCTTGTATTTATCAACCATTAATATTTGTTGCCTCAATCAGTTATAAACTCTGTTTCATTTCAGTTCTCTTCTTCCAATTTCTCAAACAGTGGAAGGATTTGCTACCATCATGCTTTTTATAGCTTGCTCATTAGATCTGTAACCTTATTTGTCTAGAATTGGACTCCATGCGCAACGATATGTTTTGTAAACTGCCCAACCAATTTTATCCTATGATCTAAATCTGGTCACCGAACTTAATTGCGAAACCTACTACCACAGTGACCATAGAGTAGTTGAGTTTTACAGAGAGATCCCTCTCCGGGTTGAAGGGCCAACTTTCAACCTAAAAGAGGTCTTAGGGTTTTTCTTGCAGCCAGGGTTTTCCCTAAGTGATAACATTTTGGTGCCTTTGCCGAGGACGCAAAATTTCATGTCAAATCATCCCTAGGAGAACGATAAAGATCAGACCTCTGAGGGCAAACAGAGATTTGGATATCAGTTTTGGCTGTAAGGTGTTTTCTTTGGCGACTCCATTTTCAAGAATCTAGAGTTAGAAACTTCCATGGCGACTCCATTGTCAAAAGGATTCATAGCTCAAATTATTCAATGGTTATTTTACTAGACCAATGAAGAATTCAGACGATGCTACTATTGTTTCAAGGTATGCAAGTTTAGATTTTACAGTTATTCCTGGTTTTCCTAATCATCTACCCAAAGATGAATGTTTTATGAGAAATGGACCAAAATTTAGCGGTGATGATTTGAGCTTGACTTTGAAACATATTGCAAATTTTCATGACTTTACGATCTTCTTAATGCCAAGTGTGAAGATGTATACATGAGATTATTTTATGATTCATTCCAAGGGAAGTGCAAAAATTGGATTGAATGTTTGTTTGCGAAGTCCATAACATCCATAACAAGCTTTTGGGTTATCTTCTTGGAAACATGGATGGAGAAAAAAGAATCTGTAGTAGATCATGTTTCCATTCAAGGTTTTAGAGAATGGAATGATGGGTATATTGATGGTGAAGTGGATAAATTTTTTTTTCTGCATTCTTGTCCTCTTATTTAAACTCATGCAAATGTAGCTCAAAAGAAAAGATTAATTTCTTAGAAGAGTATTCCAAGGAAGTTCAGATAGAGCTTGCAATCTTAGAGGATCAACAAATTTTTCCATATCAAGATCAGTGTTTTGGAATTTTTTCTCAACAACAACGAAAGGACATATTGCTTGCCTCTGTTATTGAGAGTGGGGAATTTTCTGTTTTAAATTATGAATTTGAAATAGAAAACAGATTTGAGAAATTCAACCATGATTATCTAGTCATTCAATACCTTGAGGGTCATTAGATAGATCATTTTTATGACTACATAGAGGGTTTTTTCAGTTTGAATTTTCAACAATTTTTTCGATGTGGATACAAATTACATCATGAGTTGCCTTCGCCATTATATTGTGCAGTTTTGATTTTGTTGAAGCATAGTAAAAAAAGCCATGGTATTTGAGCAACTACTGGATTGGTTGCATTGGCATTTTTGTATTATTTGATTGAGCAGTTATTTCAACAGTTTAGGATAGGTTGGTGTGCCAATAAGCTCAACGCTCTGAGCATGTTTTGTAGCAACTTTCAATTTCAGTTTTCAGTTTGCAGTGTGCACCAATGTGGTACAGTTTACAAGTTGCAGAGTTATTGGTTGGGAACTGCCCAATGGATCAGGCCTCTAGACAATGGGGTTCTTGCTGCCATCTATGACCGACAACATCCCCGTGAAGCCAACTGTTATCACATTAATTATGTTTTTGAAAAGTTTTTAGAAAACACTAATAGTGTAAGTGTTAGCATTTTATTTGTAATAAACGGGGAAACCATTGTTAGTGAGATTATCAGCTTATTAATGGTTTTGCAATTTTTCTCCAGAACAATGCGTTGATAATGGGGCTATCAACATTTATCAACTGTAGAAAAATGATTATTAGGAATACGCTGACAATGGGCTTATCAACGTTTTTTTTGTAAAAATGGCCAGTAAAAAACTCTATTTTTCCTGTACAACACAGTAATTTTGGGAACGCCTTCTAGACAAATGGAAACAAATTTTACGAAACTAAAAGAAGTTTTTGTCCACAACGGACCCATTTAGAAAAACCTATCTCTTTTTTCTAATAGGTATTATGGTTTGAAATATTCGAAGGAATATTTAAAAGGTTGTTTTTCATAATTTTACAATCTTGTTTTAGTAATTGTTTTCAAAATCATATCCTGGATAAATGAGAATGAATTTTACAAAATCGAAAGAGGTTTTTGTACACAACGAATCCATTTAGAAAAACCTCTCTCGGTTTTCTAACAACTATCACGGTTTTGTATCTTCGAAGGGATCACTAGATCCTATTTTTCAAGATTTCGTGAGGAAAAAACTCATGCACATTTGTTGACTTGGATGCCACCTCACCAAGTTCGACTTGCTAATCCTTATCTCCAGTCATGACTCCAGCAACAACATGGTCTTTAGATGCAGATAGGATCAGGAAGTTTTCTATATGCATGTATTTGATAAAGTATGTTATTATTTTTAGACTTTGTAATTAAGTTTGAGACTATAATCCTATGATCAATTTATGTAAGTTCTCTAAAATAGTTTATGAAGAATGAAGAAGGGTTGGAATTTTATTGAAAAACATATTTTCATTATGGTATATTTCAGCAGTCTTGAATATATTTACAGTTTTTATTGAACATTTTGTAGGAAACTCATGTGTTGTAGTTCCCTGTTAGTTTCCTCTTTGTTATACAAACTTTCTTTCATGTCTGAAAATGTTAGTATCTAAGATTGGATTTCATTTATGCTACTTTCTTGTATTTATCAACCATTAATATTTGTTGCCTCAGTCAGTTATAAACTCTGTTTCATTTCAGTTCTCTTCTTCCAATTTCTCAAACAGTCAAAGGATTTGCTGCTATCATGCTTTGTTAAGTTATGGTATGGTCTATGCTTATAACAGTTTACTTCTTTTTCTTATTATATTCCACAGATTAGCAATCACATGTACATAAAGTAAAGTGCAGATAGAACATTAAACGATCGACAGAAAACAAGCCAAGACAAGAGACACAAGATGTGGCGGGTAGCCATGGACAAACCCCACAATGTGTGGGGAAACCTTTTGATCAAATCTTCTTTTATCTTCAATAATTCAACAGAGAGAAATAGTACAATAAATCTGATTTATATCAGCAGTAGCAAACCTTAGATCAACGACATCAGCATTAGCGACTTCATCATCAAAACTAGGGCAGTCGATATCTCACAAACCGACCGTTCGATCGGCTTGATTCCACGACCAAAAGTTGCAGCCTTCAGAGGAGGTTTAGATGAACCTACAACACAGTTCAGATGAGGAGATCTTCTGGTCCACGCAGGTCAAACTTCACTTCTGCAGTTGCAGCTTCAGTTTCAGCAACTTCCTTCAAACTAGGGCAGTTGATATCTCGCAAACCGTCCGTCGGATCGACTTGATTCCACCACCAAAAGTTGAAACCTTCAGAGGAGGTTCAGATGAACCTACAACGCAGATCAAAAGAGGAGTTTTGATGGTCCACATTGGTCAAAGTTTGGATTTGTAGTTGCAGCTTCAGTTTCAGCAGCTTCTGGATTCACATGTGTGAGAGAGAGGGACCCTTTTCTGCGCAGTAGAGAAGAGACTCTTTTCTGCGCAGTAGAGAGAGAGAGATGTGATGAGATGAGTGAGTGCAAATGAGGAAAAGTCCTTTTGTATTGATACAAAACTGTTGATGTTTGAATAGATGCAACTGTTGGGCTTCTGAGCCTACATGAGTTGTAGGTCGGCTTGATAATAATTCCATAATCAAAATAAATTCATATCTCTATGAATACTTATCGGAATCGGATGATCTTTAGATCAATCCTACACCTCTCGACGAGAGGAATCTAATGAACATATTATCAACCATGAATAAGATCACCCACATGAAGTTTGGCCCTAGTTGCTAATTTTAACATGCTTTTTATAGCTTGCTCATTAGATCTGTAACCTTACTTGTTTAGAACTGGACTCCATGCCTAATGGTATGTTTTGTAAACTGCCCAACCAATTTTATCCTATGATCTAAATCTATCCACCGAACTCAATTGCAAAACCTACTACTATAGTGACTATAGAGTAGTTGAGTTTTACGGGGAGATCCCTCCAGGTTGAAGGGCCAACTTTCAACCTAAAAGAGGTTTTGAGGTTACCTTAGGCTTTTTCCCGCAGCCAGGGTTTTCCCTAAGTGATAACAGATTGGACAACATAAAATGATTATTATCTGCCTCTAACCAAGAGTGACCAAATTCACAAATTCACCTAAGAAACACACAATGACGCTCAATTATGGATTAAGTGCTTATATGAGTGGATTTAGTGCAAAGAGAAGGAATCTTAGAGAGTATGCAAGAGCTTACATGGGACAAGCAATTGTTAGATTCCAATGTTTAACAAGCTTCTTAAAAATAATACTTAGAACCATGAAACAAGTAACCAATAAGAATGTAAAACAATGAGAGCACTTATACTACTTGTATTCTGATGACAACAAGAAGTTAATTACATTTAGAGCATTCCTAGATACAAAGTAAGATGTCCAATGCAAACAATGGAAGTCCAGATGCCCTATAAACTCTACCAACACAAGATCTTGATTACTTTAGCTCTCTTATGGTGCATCTTTCACTATTGTATCAGATCTGATCATACTTATTATGTAGAGTTACTAGTCAATAAAATATGTGAAATTCCCTTAAACAAGATTAACCCAACTTATGTTGTTGATTCCTTAATATGTTAGACAATTTATGAATTGGTTTTAAGCTAGATAGAATGAGATATTACCACTGTTATGAACTAGATAAGACTGCTGTAGCAAACAATGAAATGAGCAAGGGTTTAGAGGTCAAACCAAAGGCATTGGGGCCTTGAAGGAATTAGCCCACTTGCCAAAATTTTTCCAATATCTATGGCACCTGAAAACACATATATGTAACCAAATTTCTCCGCAAAACCACCAAGAATTAGCTCATAAATCAAATGCCAAATCACAGAGGTAAGAAGAGGGTTATGAGGCAAGGAATGAGGGCTAGGAGAGAGGAGATAAGGCCTAATAGGTCCACGGTTAGGCAAGGAAGCCCAAATTAGGGTTGCGGCTAGAGGTTTAGGGGCTGCCAAGGCCACGACAAGCCTAAAGAAGGCTGCCAAGGCTTGTGGCAGGGGTCACAAAGGGAGGCCAAGGCCTCAAAAGGCCTGTGGCTAAGCTGCAAAAGGGAGATGGAAGGGGAAAGAGGGCTGAGTGCGCTGAGAGGAGGGTAGACGGAGAGTTGGAAGGCCTTTTCAAGCTTGTGGCAAGGCCAAAAGGGGAGGTCGAGAGTGATAGGAAGGAGGCTGAAGGCCCTAGGCCCCACGACCTGGCCTATAAGGACCAAAAATTCCCATGGCAGGGAGGATGAAGGTAAGCCGAGGCCTAATTAGGCCCACGACTTGCTGAAAAATGTGTAAGTAGGTTCGGTCTTCATATAGATGAAATGTACTTTTGATTCTTGTAAAGTGTAAAATGAAAGAAAAATTATTATTATTATTTTTGGAGCATGGGTTTCATGCTCAAGGTCTTTTATTTTATAGGTCAAGCACCCATTGAGTGCTTCTAGGGTTTGTCCTAGGTCAAGAAGTCAAAAGAGTCATTGTCATAAGTTGAGGACCCCATCGGGCACATTGTAACTTGTAAAGAAAATTATTTTTGTCTTAAAAAGTGTCTTGTCAGGTTCCTATACCAATAGGTGTCATATATCATGATTGACTTGGTTTAGCTCTGAAATATGTTCATACCTTTGCTTGTTGCAAAGGTTTTCCATATTTGTGAAAAAAAAAAATGAAAAGAGGGTATGTCCTAGAAAAAAAATAAAAGGACAAAAAGAATAAAGAAACGGTCAAAAAGGGAAAAAAATGAGCCCCAACAAAAAGAAAAGACCATGAAAGTGTGCAAATCTAAATGCCACTACTTTTTTACTTTTGTATAATAAAAGATTGTGTGCAGCTTGTCACCTATGCCACAATTCATGAGTAGTCAAACAGTTTAAGCTTGACTAGTTCATATTTTCAATTTCATGTTTTAGAAGTAGAGAATAAAGCTCTGGCCAAACAGTTTAATCTTGGCAGATAAGTAGATAGGTAGAGTAAATAAAAGGAGCTCAACAGTTTAATCTAAGCCCTTGGATGTAATAAGTGTAGATTTAGATAGATATCACTATGCAAAAGAAAAGAAAGTGTGAAAAGGGTTTGCCAGTCTAAGTGCACCCTAATAAAGAAGTGAAAATGCTAGGATAAAGTAGGTAGGGTAAGTAGATAATGGTTGCAGAATGAATGTGTGGTGAATGGTTAAGTTTAATGCTTAATTCTTTTACTTTCATCACTAGACAAGGGCATGTATCACATGGAAGGCACATCAAGCAAGCAAATTCAAAAATAATTAACTTCCCTACTCATTTCCCCCAAATTTTCACTAATTTCCCCTAAGTGCCAAGGTATCTATCAAGTTAGAGGGGCTCAGAGCATTTCTCTGACTATTTGAGGGACTAGAACCTCAGCCCAATAATTTGGAATACCTAAAGTGCTTAAGTCCCCTTCATCAACATTTACCCCTCCATAAAGTCACTCATTCCTATAATAAAGCCTTTCTTAAGTAAAATCATATTTTGCTAAGGGAAATTAAAACATTTTCCATATAAACCCTCATATTCACTTAGCCTAACTCTTAAATGTGTATGATGAAAACATTTTACACTTAGCGCGCATTCATATTACATAGGTCATATTAACCACTAATTAATATTATTATTTAATCCCCGAAAAAACACTACCCGCGCCCGTATTATTATATAAATCCCAAATATTACATATCCCATCCCTCAGTTCAATATAACCATAATAAAGTCGATAAACATAACTAATTAACCAATCTGTGGTTGATTAAGAACCCGACCCCCGTCATGCTAAAACAAGGATTAATTAATCCTCACGATTAATTAATAAACTTTCGGACCAATTGCTTTACCCCCGATATGATTAAAACTTTAATTAAATATTGGGCCCGCCCTCCGTTAACCTTCCGCCACTTCCCATTGCTGACCATCGTCTGATCGGATCCCTAAGATCCGACGGATATCGCTCATATTGCACACGCTTTTTAGTCGATTGTTAGCGTGCGATGTGGGCGGTTTCCCAAAGAGTGCTGATGCTACGTGTCGAAAGATGTGTGGAATCGCGCAGCCCCCCCTTAATACCAACTACCTCCCGAAAGCTGTGCGATGAAAACCAATACCGCTCCCGCATATCGCCTCCACTAAACGACAAAGCTGCCGCATCAGTCAGTTAAAGCCAACTTTCATTTTCGATTACCCACCAATATCAACAATTTACCCGTTTAAACACGAAAACCCCAGTTTTGCTCGTTTTCACCTGATTGTGTAGTGAAACGCTATGTAACCCAACTGCACCACCTGAAGCCTAAGTTAACCAATTCGAGCATGGTTTACCTTCCGAAAAGCACTTTGGACTCACTCCTCAGATCTCTCAAGCTCAAATGAAACCTTTTCAACCTCCCTTGCAAACCAATGATTTCTTAACAAATTGTTTTGTTTTACAGGTGATCAGAAGACCACATCCTTGGATAAACAGTTTTAATACTAGTCATAATACTTGTTTACTCCAAGATTGTTATCAAGTATATTCAAAGAGAGATGGAAAATGAAACACAATTAAAAGACAAGCAAAAGAAACATGGAATTAAAAGGATTTACTGTTGAAACAGAGAGTAAAAACCTAAAATATACAGTGAAGTTAAAAGGACACAGTAAAGAACAATCAAAGTGTATCAGGATTAAAGAGTATCAGATTGAAGACCAAGTCAAGTAAATCAACTAGCATGAAGATAAACAGCAGGGAAGACAGTTACAAAACAGAGCATACAAATTCATGTCAAAGTGAAGATAGATGAAAAAACAGAGCAGTAAAAGTAAAAAGTAAACAGTAAACAGTAAAAGTAAACATGAAGACATTAAGGGTTAAACAAATATGAAAACACTTTCACCAGCTACAATGAAGTTTTATCCAAAGTAAAAGTGAAAAACAGTTGAAAGGAATTTAAGGTTAAAAGATGAAATCAGAGCAGAAATGGTACATTCTTAAGAAATTTCCTGTTTAAGTCATAGTTTTTCAGAAACTATTGTGGCCAATCCAAGAAGTATTTTGAGAAACTGGAGGAGGTTTTTGTTTCCTAACAGGCCAATCTACAAAATCCTATCTCACTTTTTACACAGGTATTACCAAAAAGGAGATAAGTGCATGTCTTCATAGCCTATTTTTCAGTTTGTGCAAAGTCCTGTTTTTGACATCTTTTTGCAGAGAATATTGTGAACAGTTGGAGCTGAATTTTGGGAAACTGAGAGAGGTTTATCTCAAAAACATTCTTATCTACAAAAACTTCTTTCACTTTTTACATATCTATCACAGATTGAGATATACAAGCGTATCATTGGACCCTAAGTTTGTAGAATTTCTGGGGCAGAATGCACAAAGGAAGGATGCAGTTAGTGACTAGGATGCCTCATCATCAACTAAGAGTTGCTATCAAATTCGACTTTCTCTTCTTTGTCACCATAAATCCATAGAAATAGTGCCAAATAGATTCATTAGTTTTGAATGTCCTTTATTTAAGTTCTATTAATGTAAACAGTTGGAGATATTTGTGAAACTAATCTTGATATTTTTTCAAGATATTTCAGTTTACAATTAGTATAAATACTTCTTCATTTGAAGTATTTTGGGTGGATTCTTAGACATTTCCGTAAACTCTTTATTTTGTAATAGAAGTGCTATTGAACAACTATTGTATGGCTGGCTGGACAATGTAATAAAACAAAGGACTTTTATAGGATACCTGTGTCAAACGAGAAACAAATAAGTATTCTATATCTTATGTTTCTATAGTTTTCTTGTTTAAATATTCATATGTGTTCCATATCTGAATGATAAACGAAAAAGTATATTTCAGAAAGAGCTTTACTGCATTTTGTCTTTAAAATCGTTTATATTCTTAATGTTTTCTTCTAAGCTATCATAGGTAGGGAATTCTTAATTGCTTCCTGCTTTTTAGTTTATCACTGTGGCCATTTAACAAAGAATTCTTAATTGCTTTTTGTTAATGATCACCCACTTTCCCTCATATTGAACTTTGTTGAAGGATTCTTAATTGCCCTTCCTCTTTTTCAAGACCATTTCACCCTTTAAGCTATCATTTGTATCTTGTTTAGCTATCTTGCCTTATGAAGCCCTCCCTTGTTGAATCAACTTGATCCAGTTAAGCCATCCTCAGTTGACTCCATAGCCCAATGGCCTGAAATACCTTGTTCTATCCATCTGCTCCTGAAATCCACCACCAAACAAAATCGAAACCCCCAAGGTTCCATAACTAGCCTAATATCTCACAAAACAAAGCTAAATCATAAAGAGAGATCCCTCTTTGAGTACAGATTAGCTAGATTCTGTACTTAAAAGTTGTTTTGTGGTTACCTCAGACCCCTTTCCTTCTTCTTACAACTTCAAGGAAAATCTGAGTGATAACATAGTGGCGACTCCATTGGGGAAACCAATTCCTCAGTCAAAACATATCTTTAAGAAACTCAAAAGTTTGATTCCAAGCATCTTAAAGAATTTTTAGAAGTTATTTTACATATCCATATTTTACATACCTATATAAGAAAATGTTAAAAATTTTGAAATATGGCTTCCTGGAGAACTAACTTTTTCTTCAGAATTGTTTTACAGGTTTAGATCTGATCTATGATGGTGGATAGTGATCAGACACACAAATGTTAAAATCATCCACCTGGCGACTCCAAAATCAATTCTACAATGAAGACTCCACTGGAGGAATGAACTTGAAAGAACTATGTGAAAAGATCAGGCTTTTAACTTGGATTGTTATCCGAGACATTATGTTCTTTCTCATCAAGAAAATCTTTCAATATATATAGTATTTTAGAGAAGATCGTAGATTAGTTTTTAATTATTTTCTTTTGGAAATTGTAAATATAAAATATCCTTGCACATTTGAGCATCATTCTTCTAACTCTTTTGATGATCATTTTCCAATCAAGAAGCCCCAAACAATCAAGACTCCATTGTTCAAAGATCCAGAGCTTCAAATTTCAGAGAAATTCCACAACCAAATAATCCATATTCCAAAGCATTAATAGTGAGACAGGATGACCGGGTTTGTGGAAAATCTTTCATTTGATGAAATTTTAAATGAATTCAGGGATGAGTTATCAAAATTTCAGCTTGATGAAGATTTTTTAAGAGTTGTGTTTATAATTGTCAAAATAAGAAAATACTCTCATGAAACTAAAATGTGTTTTCTTAATTTAGTTGTTGAAAAATATGAAAATGAAATTAAACTTTTGCATTCTCAAATTCAATCATATAATTTCCGAGATCCTAAAGAATTCTTACAAAATCTTCCTTCTCCAAACGAAAAGGAAATTGTACTGCCTTTTGATTTACAGATTGAGGATGATTATGCTTTCAAGAGCAAGACTGAAGAAGTAGTTTCAGGGTTTAGTATTGAGGATACAACTGATCAATTAGACATTGAAGGCCTAGAAGAAACTATCATACTTTATGCTTTTGTTGATCCTATAGCAGATTATATGGAGGTTCTTCTCAACTCAAATTCTTTAACATGTTTTCTCTATGAGGACCAAATACATCAGCAGTGGCCTTTATATATCACAATTTTGATTATGTGGGTACATGATCAAATTATGCTTCTGATTTTACTGACAATCAGTCAAGCAGTTCATTTGTTTCTGCAGTTGCTTGATTGGCTTCATTGGCATTTTTGTATTATTTAATTCAACCTGATTTTCAATAATATAGAGTAGGTAGGATTTAATTAGATTATGAAATAAATCCTAAAAGATTTGAATCCAATCAAAAGGCCCTAAGATCTTGATGATTTACTAATTTGGTTTGAAGGTTGCAACACCTTTTAGTTTCAGGTCAGATCTCAAAGTTGTGCAGGAAAAGTTTAAAAAGATTTTTAATAAAAAGACCAAGGCTGAAGATTCCTACCTAAGTGACAAGGTGCTCAAGTGGGATTCAAGAAGGGAGAATAAAGGTTTGGTGTTGATTGGATGGTAATTTTGGAGTTGAAGCCTGAAGAGAAGGCCCTAAGCTCCAGAAACGTTACTGTCATACATACAAATAAAGCAGCAGGAAAAAGGAGATTTGCAGGGCATAATCACAGTTTTTCAAAGGCCGCTACTCTATTGTTCTTGACTTTCCCCAGCGAAAGCCATCCCCAAGTGGAGCCACTGTTAGGTTCCTATGCCAATAGGTGTCATATATCATGATTGACTTGGTTTAGCTCTGAAATATGTTCATACCATTGCTTGTTGCAGATGTTTTCCATATTTGTGAAAAACAAAAAAAAAATTAAAAAATGAAAAAGAGGGTATGTCCTAGAAAAAGAATAAAAGGACAAAAAGAATAAAGAAAAGGTCAAAAAAGAAAAAAAAATGAGCCCCAACAAAAAGAAAAGACCATGAAAGTGTGCAAGTCTAAATGCCACTACTTTTTTGCTTTTGTATAATAAAAGATTATGTGCAGCTTGTCAGCTATGCCACAATTCATGAGTAGTCAAACAGTTTAAACTTGACTAGTTCATATTTTCAATTTCATGTTTTAGAAGTAGAGAATAAAGATCTGACTAAACAGTTTAATCTTGGCAGATAAGTAAATAGGTAGAGTAAATTAAAAGAGCTCAACAGTTTAATCTAAGCCCTTGGATGTAATAAGTGTAGATTTAGATAGATATCACTATGTAAAAGAAAAGAAAGTGTGAAAAGGGTTTGTTAGTCTAAGTGCACCCTAATAAAGAAGTGAAAATGCTAGGATAAAGTAGGTAGGGTAAGTAGATAATGGTTGCAGAATGAATGTGTGGGGAATGGTTAAGTTTAATGCTTAAATCTTTTACTTTCATCACTAGACAAGGGCATGTATCACATGGAAGGCACATCAAGCAAGCAAATCAAAAAATAATTAACTTCCCTAATCATTTCCCCTAAATTTTCACTAATTTCCCCTAAGTGCCAAGGCATCTATAAAGTTAGAGGGGCTCAGAGCATTTCTCTGACTATTGGAGGGACCGGACCCTCGGCCCAATAATTTGGAATACCTAAAGTGCTTAAGTCCCCTTCATCAACATTTACACCTCCATAAAGTCATTCATTCCTTTAATAAAGCTTTTCTCAAGTAAAATCCTATTTTATTAAGGGAAATTAAAACATTTTCCATATAAACCCTCATATTTACTTAGCCTAAGTCTTAAATGTGTATGATGAAAACTTTTTACACTTAGCGCGCATTCATATTCCATAGGTCATATTAACCACTAATTAATATTATTATTTAATCCCTGAAAACACACTACCCGAGCCCGTATTATTATATTAATCCCAAATATTACATATCCCATCCCTCGGTTAAATATAATCATAATAAAGTCGATAAACGGAATTAATTAACCAATCCGTGGTTAAATAAGAACCCGACCCCCGCCATGCTAAAACAAGGATTAATTAATCCTCACGATTAATTAATAAACTTTCGGACCAATCACTTTACCCCCGATATGATTAAAACTTTAATTAAATATTGGGCCTGCCCTCCGTTAACCTTCTGCCACTTGCCATTGCCGACCGCTGTCTGATCGGATCCCTCAAATCCGACGGATATCGCTCATATCGCACATGATTTTTGGTCGACCGTTAGTGTGCGATGTGAGCGGTTTCCCAAATAGTGCTAATGCTACGTGTCGAAAGATGTGTGGAATCGCGCAGCCCTCCCTTAATACCACCTACCTCCCAAAAACTGTGCGATGAAAACCAATACCGCTCCCGCTTACCGCCTCCACTAAATGACAAAGCTGTCCCATCAGTCAGTTAAAGCCAACTGTCGTTTTCGTTTACCCACCAATATCAACCATTTACCCGTTTAAACACGAAAACCCCAGTTTTGCTCGTTTTCACCTGATTGTGCAGTAAAACCCTATGTAACCTAGTTGCGCCACCTGAAGCCTCTGTTAACCGATTCGAGCATGGTTTACCTCCTGAAAAGCATTCTGGACTCACTCCACAGACCTCTCAAGCTCAAATGAAACCTTTTCGACCTCCCTTGCAAACCAATGCTTTCTTAACAATTTGTTTTGTTTTACAGGTGATCAGAAGACCACATCCTTGGATAAACAGTCTTAATACTAGTCATTATACCTGTTTACTCCAAGATTGTTATCAAGTATATTCAAAGAGAGATGGAAAATAAAACACAGTTAAAAGACAAGCAAAGGAAACATGGAATTAAAAGGATTTACTATTGAAACAGGGAGTAAAAACGTAAAATATATATTGAAGTTAAAAGGACACAGTAAAGAACAGTCAAAGTGTACCAGTATTAAAGAGTATTAGATTGAAGACCAAGTCAAGTAAATCAGCTAGCATGAAGATAAACAGCAGGGAAGACAATTACAAAACAGAGCATACAAATTCATGTCAAAGTGAAGACAGATGAAAAAACAGAGCGGTAAAAGTAAAAGTAAACAGTAAACAGTGAAAGTAAACATGAAGACATTAAGGGTTAAACAAATATGAAAACACTTTCACCAGCTACAATGAAGTTTATCCAAAGTAAAAGTGAAAAACAGTTGAAAGGAATTTAAGGTTAAAAGATGAAATCAGAGCAGAAATGGTACATTCTTAAGAAATTTCCTGTTTAAGTCATAGTTTTTCAGAAACTATTGTGGCCAATCAAAGAAGTATTTTGAGAAACTGGAGGAGGTTTTTGTTCCTAACAGGCCAGTCTACAAAAACCTATCTCACTTTTTACACAGGTATTACCAAAAGGGAGATAAGTGCATGTCTTCACAGCCTATTTTTTAGTTTGTGCAAAGTCCTGTTTTTGACATCTTTTTGCAGAGAATATTGTGAACAGTTGGAGCTGAATTTTGGGAAACTAAGAGATGTTTATCTCAAAAACATTTTTATCTACAAAAACCTCTTTCACTTTTTACATATCTATCATGGATTGACATATACAAGTGTATCATCGGACCCTAAGTTTGCAGAATTTCTGGGGCAGAATGCATAAAGAAAGGATGCAGTTAGTGACTAGGATGCCTCATCATCAATTAAGAGTTGCTATCAAATTCGACTTTCTCTTCTTTGTCAACAAAATCCATAGAAATAGTGCCAAATAGATTCATTATTTTTGAATGTCCTTTATTTAAGTTCTATTAATGTAAACAGTTGGAGATATTTTTGAAACTAATTTTGATATTTTTTCAAGATATTTCAGTTTACAATTAGTATAAATACTTCTTCATTTGAAGTATTTTGGGTGTATTCTTAGACATTTCCGTAGACTCTTTATTTTGGAATAAAAGTGCTTTTGAACAACTATTGTATGGCTAGCTGGACAAAGTAATAAAGCAAAGGACTTTTATAGGATTCCTGTGTCAAACGAGAAACAAATAAGTATTCTATATCTGATGTTTTTATAGTTTTTTTGTTTAAATATTCATATGTGTTCCATATCTGAATGATAAACAAAAAAGTATATTTCAGAAAGAGCTTTACTGCATTTTGTCTTTAAAATTATTTATATTCTTAATGTTTTCTTCTAAGCTATCATAGGTAGGGAATTCTTAATTGCTTCCTGCTTTTTAGTTCATCACTGTGGCCATTTAACAAAGAATTCTTAATTGCTTTTTGTTAATGATCACCCACTTTCCCTCATCTTGAACTTTGTTGAAGGATTCTTAATTTCCCTTCCTCCTTTTCAAGACCATTTCACATTTTAAGCTGTCATTTGTGTCTTGTTTAGCTATCTTGCCCTATGAAGCCCTCCTTTGTTGAATCAACCTGATCCAGTTAAGCCATCCTCAGTTGACTCCATAGCCCAATGGCCTAAAATACCTTGTTCTATCCATCTGCTCCTGAAATCCATCACCAAACAAAATCAAAACCCCCCAAGCTTCCATAACTAGCCTAATATCTAACAAAACAAAGCTAAATCATAAAGAGAGAGCCCTCTCTGAGTACATATTGGCTAGATTCTGTACTTAAAAGTTGGTTTGTGATTACCTCGGACCTCTTTCCTTCTTCTAACAACTTCAAGGAAAATCTGAATGATAACATGTCTAAAATCCAGATACCCTCCAAGACCAAGTCGGCCTGACAACTGGCAAGTCGACCTAAAGGAAGAGCCACGTCCACCCTTGAAGAGCCTATAAATAGAAGAGAACTTGTCCTACTAGAAGCACATTCATTCACCACTCATTCTAGCGAAGGAAGAGGAAGAAGAAGGCAACGAAGGAGGATGAAAAAGGAGATTTGTCTTTGGGTTAATTTTCTCTCGCACGTGCTAAGCCAAACTAGGTTTTCTGAAGCAATACCTAGGGTTTCTATATTCAAGTTCGATCATGGAGAAAAGGAGACAAGTGGGTCAATCGAAGGTCACCAAGGGTAATCCTCATGCTCCTAAAGTGAGGGAAAGTCAAGCGAAGGTCAAAGGAGGGCTCAGAAGGCAGATCGAAGCTCACACGTGTGGCAGCAACAATTGCTGGGGAGGTCGAAATTTCAAATCTGAAGTGGAGGCCAAAATTTTTGTAGCTGGAGGTCGAAGAAGTGCTATTGGAAGAGATTTGACTGGGTTTGACAAGATCAAGGTTAGCACATCATCCGGAGAGGTTGGTCTTGGTCTTGGTCTTGGAGGGTTCTGAAGTCAATCTTAAGGTCTTGGAATTCGTCAATTAAAGAATCTATAAGGAAGAGAAGAGATTTGTGGGTTTTCCTCTCAAGTGGAGAGGTTTTGGCCCTGGATTGCAACCTATATTCTGTGTTCTTGTTCTTCTTGTTTTGGTAGTTGTTTGGTGATTCACACATATAATAATAAGTAACAAATCTAATAAGTAAAAAAACATCACAAGTACTTTTCAAGTAAAGAGAAATATATATAATCACTGCCATTTTGATTTCTCAACATGGTATCAAAGCTAAGGTTGACTAAGGGCATTATGAAGATCTCCACTACATTGAAGACTCAAGGATAGAGAATGCTAGAGTAATTGGTATCCGAGAAGGAAGACTCTACAGGATGATATCTCCTCTCGCACAAGCTTTTGTTCACATTGAAATAAGCCTGTGTGAACTTTGGCATAGAAGATTTGGTCATCTTCATTTCAAAATCCTTCCTACTCTAAGCTCCATAGTAGATGGAATTCCTGAATTAAAAGAAGATCACAAAGGAGTATGTAAGGGATGTGCATTGGGTAAGAATACCAAGAGACCATTTGGACATAGTGCTTTATAGTTAAAAGAAATCTTGGATCTCATTCACTCCGATGTATGTGGCCCTATGACTCCTAAATCACTTGGAGGTCATCTATATTATGTCACATTTATAGATGATCATTCAAGAAAGACTTGGGTTTACTTAAGAAAAACCAAGGACAGTAATTTCAAAATTTCAAGAATTCAAAGCTGAAGTAGAGAACTTTACAGAAAGAAGAATCATGGAGGAGAGTATACATCCAAGGAAATTATAGCCTTCTGTAAGGAATCTGGGATTAAGAGGGAGTTGATAGTCCCATATAATCCCAAACAAAATGGAGTTGTAGAATGAAAGAACCGATCCATTGAAGAATGTGTAAAGGCAATGTTACATGATCAAAATCTACCAAAATTTCTGTGGGGTGAAGCCACAAAGACAATAGTATATATTCAAAATCGAAGTCCCCACAGGTCATTGGACAGCATGATTCCCGAAGAAGTATTCACTTGGAAGAAACCAATTGTAAAATATCTCCGTATCTTTGGGTGTCCTGTATATATTCATATACCAAAGGACAAAAGAAAGAAGCCAAATCCATCAGGCATAAGAGGAACATTTGTTGGCTACAACAACTGCTCTACGGGTTATATGATCTACATAAAAGGACACCATATAGAAGTAAGTCTAAATGTCATATTTGACGAGAGTATTGCATTCAAGAAATCTAAGGTACTTCCCATGGACTCTGATGACGAAGAACTTCCAGTATTTGAAGAAGAAGTTAACAGGGAAGAAGAAGAATCTCATCACGAAGATGAGGGTCCCAATGAACCCATTCAACCCGTGGTCCTCGAATCAAGAAAGAGACCTAACTATTTGAAATCTACACTACTTGATGCAGAAGGTCATGGGGCAACGAAAGGCTCATTTAGAGAAAGCAAGAAACCCAAGAGATATTCTGGGTATGCTGCATACATGACAAAACTAATAGAAGAAGAGCCATCCACCTTTGAAGAGGTTGTCAATCATTAGGAATGGAAGTATGCCATGCATAAAGAATATCAATCTATAATGAAGGATTGGGTTTGGGAGATCGTACCTAGGCCCGAAGACAAATATGTGGTAACTCCCAAGTGGATCTATAAGATCAAACATGCGACAAATGGCAGTATAGATAAGTATAAGGCAAGATTTGTGGTTAGGGGCTTCTCTCAACATGAAGGCATCGACTACGAAGATACATTTGCTCCGACAACAAGATATACAACGATTCATTCATTGTTTTCTCTGGCATCATCGATGGGATGAAACATCCACCAAATGGATGTTAAGGCTGCATTTCTGAATGGCACAATATATGAGGAAGTCCATATAGAGCAACCCTTGGGATTTGAAGTTAAAGACATGAAGGCATATGTTTGTAGATTGAAGAAAGCATTATATGGCCTCAAGCAAGCACCAAGGGCATGGTATACTAGAATGGATGCATACCTACAAAGGATAGGCTTCACAATTTTTTTTGCTGATTCGAACCTTTATATGAAGGTTGTAGATGGAGAACTTGTAATCATTCTTTTGTATGTAGATGATATTCTCTTGACAGGTGTAGAAGGTTGAATTGAAGAATGTAAGAAGCAACTAGCAACAAAATTTGACATGAAGGATCTGGGGTTGATGCATTACTATTTGGAACTAGAAGTTTGGTAAGGCCCTGATGAAATTTATCTGGGTCAAGGAAAGTATGTGATCAAGATGTTGAAGAGGTTTGACATGATGGACTACAAACCTATGATCACTCCGATGATCACAAACTTGAAGAGACTAAGGAGTTTCGAATCGAGCCCTGTGGATCCTTTCAAGTATAGACAACTGATTGGCTCACTGATGTACTTGGTGAATGCTTGACCAGACATATGTTTTGCAGTAAGCATTCTCAGTCAATTCCAAGTGGAGCCAAAGCATGATCATTGGATAGCAACAAAACACATACTGAGATATCTGTAAGGAACTATCCACTATTGCCTAAAATATGATATGGGGAATGATGTCCACCTAATTGGATATGCAGATTCTGACTGGGGAGGCAACGAGCAAGATGGAAGAAGCACTACGGGAGGATGTTTCAGTTTGGGATCCTCCATGATCTTAGGCATGAGCAGAAAGCAAGACACAATTGCTTTGAGTAGTGTTGAGGCTGAGTATGTTGCAACCTGTGAAGTAAGCAGGGAAGTGGTCTGGTTAAGGAAGTTTCTATCCAACCTATTCAAAGGACCGATGGAACCTCCATTGATACGTTGTGACAACACTAGTTGTATACGATTGTCTGAAGACCCAATATTTCATGGAGAGACAAATCATATAAACAAGAAGTATCACTATATTCGAGAGCTATTACAAAATGGTGTGCTGCAACTACAATGTACCTCCACTGATGAGTAGGTAGCTGACATATTAATGAAATCTCTTCCTAACAAGAAGCTTATGTACTTGAGAGACAAGCTTGGCTTGGTTGATATATTGTCCCTAGTTGAGAGGGAGGGATAGGCACATCATTATTTTCTTCACTTGTGAAGATAGAATGGAGGATTGGGTAACCATCTGGCATTCGATACTCTTTGAGGACGAGGTAGGGTATCCAAGATAAGAGTAGTCGTGGACTGATATTCTTTGAGGACTAGCTATCCAAGACAAGAATAGTCCAAAGAAGGTCATACTCGGTGAACACTTGGGTGGAGTATACACCTTGAGAGATAATGATGATAGTGTCTATAAATCATTGGTCTCGCCAACATTGTGCTCTGATCTTGTGGAGAGATAGAACTGTTAGCCAAGGCCTTGCCATGTGACAATGCTATTTGATATGATGCTAGGCAAATGGGTTACCAATCTAACTCTTCTTATGAGATCTCTTCAGATTGAGAATGTCCATGTACCATGTATAAATACCTCCCTAGTTAAGGAGTGTTGAAAAATGTGTAACTAGGTTTGGTCTTCATATTGATGAAATGTACTTTTGATTCTTGTAAAGTGTAAAATGAAAGAAAAATTATTATTATTATTTTTTGGAGCATGGGTTTCATGCTCAAGGTCTTTTATTTTATAGGTCAAGCACCCATTGAGTGCTTCTAAGGTTTGTCCTAGGTCAAGAAGTCAAAAGAGTCATTGTCATAAGTTGAAGACCCAATTGGGCACATTGTAACTTGTAAAGAAAATTATTTTTTCCTTAAAAGGTATTCAGATACCCTCCGAGACCAAGTCAGCTTGTCAACTGGCAAGTTGGCCTAAAGGAAGAGCCAAGCCCACCCTTGAAGAGTCTATAAATAGAAGAGAATTCGTCCTACTTGAAGCACATTCACTCACCACTTATTTTAGCGAAGGAAGAGGAAGAAGAAGGCATTGAAGGAGGAGGACTGTCAGGCCAGGAGGTAACTCCTCAAATGAATTGCGTTTATTCATTAAGATTTCTCATGATTATATACATGAAGGGAGTGACTCTTGGGCTTCACCTCCCGATGGCTCTTTGTTTTCCATTATTTACTATTTACATTATTTACAGGTGTTCACTCAATCCCAATGATTAGGTGTCAACATTCCCCCCTTTAATCTGAAGGGATGTTGGTGAGTCCAAGTATCGTTTTGAATCTTTTAAGCATTTCTCTTCTAGGCGCTTTGGTGAAGATGTTTGCAATCTGCTCATTAGTGGAACACTGGCATAGATGGATTGTCTTGGCCTCAACATGATGTCGAATCAGATGGTATTTTGTATTGATGTGCTTCGTTCGATCATGGAACTTTGGGTTCTTGGCCAACTTTATTGCAGAGGTGTTGTCAATCATGAGTGAAGTCTAATGTACTTGTTTTACCTGCAAATCTTCCAGAATTTTCCTAAGCCACACAATTTCTTTTGTTGCCTCAGCTGCTGCCACATATTCTCTGTTGTGGAATCTGCTGGAACTAATTGTTTGCATGATCTCTAGGAGACAACTGCTGATCCAAGACTCATAGCATAACCTGAAGTAGATACCCCAGTTTATTTGTCTCCATCGAAGTCTGAATCAGAGTATCCAATCAAGTTGAAGTCGCCCACTTGTGTATACTTGAGTCCAAATTCTTAGGTTCCCTTCAAGTACTTTAGAACTCTTTTTGCAATAGACCAATGTCCCTCACAAGGCTTTTGCATAAACCTAGAGAGGGTTCCAACAACAAACGAAATGTCTGGTCTGGTAGTAGTCAGGTAGTTGAGACTTCCTACAAGCTGTCTATACTTTGTTGCATTCTCAAATTATTTTCCTTCAATGGATGTGAGCTTTAAGTTTTGTTCCATTGGAGTAGTCAGAGGATTGCACTCAACCATGCCAAACTTGTTCAACAAATCTCCAATGTACTTCTTTTGAGAGAGGAATATAGACTTCAAATGTTGAGTTACTTCAATACCAAGATGGTAGTGAACATAGCCCAAGTCAGTCATTTCAAAACCTTTCCTCACTTCCTTCTTTATGGATGTAATGTAGTTCTCATTGTTCCCTGCCATCAAAAGATCATCTACATATACCACAAGATATACAACTATTTTGCCAACTTTCTTGACAAACAAAGTTGCATCATCAAGATCATAATGTTTGAAGTTGAGTTTCAGAAGATGCTCAGTTAACTTTTCATACTAGGCTCGCAGTGCTTGCTTGAGGCCATACAAGGATTTCACAAGTTTGCATACTTTATGTTCATGTCCCTTCACAACAAATCCTTCAGGCTGGGACATAAAAACATTCTCTTTCAGATCTCCATTCAAGAAAGCAATTTTTACATCCATTTGATGGAATTTTTAATCGTTATGAGCTGCTAGGGAAAAGAATGTCCGGATGGTAGCCTATTTTGCTGTGGGGGCAAAAGTCTCCTCATGATCGACCCGTTCCTTCTGTGCAAAACCTTTTGCCACAAGCCTGGCTTTGTGCTTGTTAAGTGAGCCATCAACTTTATACTTGGTCTTGTAGACCCACTTGCCACCAATTGGTTTGGTTTCCAATGGAGGATCAACCAACTTCCAAGTGCCATTCTTTATCAAGGCATCATACTCCTTTTGCATCGCTTCTTTCCATTCATTGTGAGAAGCGACTTCTTTGAAGAAAGTTGGTTCAAAATCTGTAGACAAATTCAATTCACAATCATAAGAAACATCCATATCAACAGGTGAATCAGAATCATCTACATCACCTCCATTTTGCCTGGTTGAATTTCTTGTTCCTGTCTTTCCAACCTCATCAGGATGAAAACTTTCAAGTGTCTTTGTCAGCCACTTTGGGGGACCTTTCTGAGATGGTCCAGGCTGCTCAGTTGATTGAGTTGGGACTGAATCAAGATTGAGTCTCCCAATTCTGTCAATCACATCACTCAAAGTATCATCAGTGGTTGGAGCTTCATGTGGGGGAGAGAGTGCTTCAGAAGAAGATTCCACATATTGATCCAGTATAGGAATCCCCCCTTCAAGATGTGGAATCTGATTATCAAATTCTTGAAATGATTTTTCATGTTCGAATCTA
The DNA here is from genome assembly GCA_031772625.1 of Pinus tabuliformis. NCBI lineage: Eukaryota > Viridiplantae > Streptophyta > Pinopsida > Pinales > Pinaceae > Pinus > Pinus tabuliformis. The sequence goes on from CM062818.1 coordinate 53,085,375, forward strand.
TCCAAGCGATCAAGTTGCCGCTCAACAACATTGTCAGCTTTGGAAGATTCAAGAAAGATTACATCTCTAGATACAACAAACTTTTTATTAACTTCATCATAGAGACAATATGCTTTGGAGGTATTTGAATACCCCAAGAAGATACACTTACAACTCCTTGCACCAAATTTGTTTCTATGTACCTTTGTTATCAAGGCATAACAGGTGGAACCTAAGACCTCGAGATGCTTTACCAAAGGAATGTGTCCATACCACATTTCATAAGGAGTCTTGTTTCTAATAGCATCAACCCAAAACATCAATTTTACATTCTTGAAAAACATCATGGAACGTACCATATTTAAGATTGTCCTATTTATTCTTTCAACTACTCCGTTCTGTTGGGGATTATAAGGCACAATTGTTTGATGTTTGATCCCATGCTAGCGAAGATAGTTTTCAAATTCATTTGAAGTGTATTCTTTTCCATTTTCAATGTGAATAGATCCAATATGAGATTGTGCATCATTTTCAATCTATGTATGAGAGTTATTGAATGTTTGAAAAGCATCAGATTTGTTCTCCAATAAATAAATCCAACACTTCTGGTGTAGTCATCAATAAATGTCATCATATATTTATTTCCATTTGTAGAAGGAACATGCATTAGATCGCATAAATCTGAATGAACGAGTTCAAGTTTTCTATGTGCTCTAGAATGTGAATCATGAGAAGACTGTTTGTTATGCTTTCCTATAATACAAGCATCACATTGCTTAAGTTTCCTAGGAATTGTAGGCAAACTAGTAACACCATTTTTCTCCAACAGGCGAAGGCTGTCATAGTTCAAGTGTCCAAATCTAGCATGCCATAAAAGACTTGATGGAAATGTACCTTCATCATAATGAGAATTGTATGAGCAATTTTGTGCATGACCAGAGGTACCTTGCAGCTTGAGAAGTCTTTCTTCTTCTATCCCTATCATGACAAGTGGGTGATCTAATGCTTTTCTCACCTCAACCTTGCCATCAAAACATATGAATGCAGCGTCCTTGTTGGTGGATGTGGATCAAGGACAACAAGTTTCTCCTCAGCTGTGGGAGATATAAAACATCATGAAGAAGAAAGTTTGGAAGACCAGGCAATTTGAGCCTGATTGTGCTAAGCCCTGATGGCTTGAGTTTTGATTTGTCTGCAAAGTAGATTGCTCCATCAACACTATTAGTAAATTCTTCAAAAAAATCTTTTCTAAAAGTCATGTGGCAAGTTGCTCCTGAATCAAGAAACCAATCATTTTTCCAAGAAGCAAGTGAAGCATTAAACAAGTCTTCATTTACTTCAATATTACAATGTGCCACAACATAGTGAGCGGATTCAAGTACTTTACTTTTCTCTTTGTCATTGGTTTTACCTTTGGGTTGATTTATTTCTTGCTCAATTCTATCCCAAGGCAACTTGCATGTGGATGCATCATGTGATCCATCTCTATTGCAATGTATGCAATGAAGATCAGACTTTTTTCCTTGAGAGTGTTTGCGCCCCTCCCGCCTCTGAAATTTCTTCTTCCTCTTACTCTTCGACCACCTCTTCCTCTGGAAGAATCTTGAGCATGATTCTTTTCTCTATGTGCAAGACACACAACTTCTTCAAAACACTAAGGAATTGTCTTCTTCCCAAAAGCTTTCTCTCTCAACAAATTATTTACAAGGGAGTAAAAGGTAATTTCTTTGAGGTTTCCATTTGCTTGCAATGAATCAAGATAATTTGAATAAGTGGGATAAGGTGCCTTGACAAAAGCTATCAGAGGAATGCCTAGTTCAACCTTAGTGACTTTGATATCATGCATAATAGATTTTACTTCTGATGCAAGAGCAAGAGGATCATCATTTTGTAATTGAAGGCTGAACAATTTAATCATCAATTGGACAACTTCAAGCGCAGAGTGTGAGTCATAGAGTTCCTTCAATTTTTGTAAGGGTTCAAAAGCATTTGAAAATGGTGAAATATGGCGACTCGCCTCTTCATTGACAGACGTTGCGATCAAGGCATAGGCCTTGTTGTTCTTGTTTTCCCAAAGGCGAACTCCTTGTTTGAGGTAGGCTTTGCGGGTTCATTATCTCCTTCTCCTACACAAACTCCTTTGCACAGCTCATTGAAAATGAGAGTGTGTTTGATTTTCCGAAACCACTCAGGATAGTTCTCCTTCCCTGTGAGAACCACTTGCACAATAGATATCAATGAGTGCATTTTAAAATCTGTGTACTGTAAAAAAATACTTCTGCTGCCAATGTGTAAAATTTGCACTCCTAGTGGTAAAAAAAAGGCAGTTTTGATGGAAAATTGTAAAAAAAAATTCAGTGTGTTATGTAGGATAGAGGTAATATTTTAGGGAGTTATTACTTGGGGGAGGTGGTATGAGTGGAGGGTATTATATGGGGAAGGGCTTATATGAGGGAGGTGGGTTCAAGTCACACAATAATATATAAAAAATGAAATGTAGACAGCGTGATATGGAGGCCAGCGGAGGGTCAAAGTTAGATTCATTTTTGGGATTCAACTACGTTAAGTAAGTCATTCACGTATGACCATTTCCATGAGAGGTAGTCGTAACTGACTAATTTCTCATGATTTTTGAATAGTTCACTTAGCACTCATTGCATCGGGTGATGCTCACAGGGGTGAAGAAGTGGGATTGAAACTAGTGAAATGAATCACATAGCATCAATCATCACTTCCGGGGCTTGCACCCGGTAACCAGGACTTCCCAGGAGGTCACCCATCCCAGAACTCCTCTGGCTCAAGGGACGTTGGGCGTAGAGGCCCTAAAAAAGATTTCAAAACCGTCGCCAAAAATTATATTTGCTTCAGATCTTCAATTTCACTGCAAATTCTTCCGTCGCTGGTCTTGCAAAAAATTCTAGAGACTAGACCTTACCTCGAAGGGCCTAAATCTAGCTCTAATCCAACAAATCTTGCTGGATCTCACCTGCACAAATAAATTTACAAGTGCCCAAAACCCCAAATATATACAAAAATTCAAAACCCCAAACCCCAACTGCAAATGAGGGTTAGAAAAATAAAATTATTTACAAAAAATGATTATACAAAATGTATTTACAAAATATACAAGTGTACAATGCTTAGAAAGATTTTGAAGGATAGAATTTTTATAGACTTTGACAATGGCTAGATGTATTTTGAAAAATAAATGTTAAACCACAACATTAGCGAAGTTAGAAAATCACATAAAATATTCAGAATCCAAACATGGTCAACCTGTGCCCACAGTTTGTGAACTTGGAGACCAAGGGTCGGGGAACTTGCAAACTCTATATATTTTCTTAAGAAAAACCGTTAAAACATACAATGAATTGGATCACCTAAGATAAGCCCAAAAGTTACCAATAGAATGTTCCTATCATCTACAAATAAAATAACAATTTAAATGATATTTGAAGCACAATATAGGAATGCACATACCCAACACATACCACAAATCAATGAGACAAAGACACTATGAACTACACCCAAAAGTCTTTTATTATGATGATCAAAATGTTCTCAACAGAACAGTGGATTCACACTATTTTTTACAAAATTACATTAGACCATAGATCAAGCTAAGATGTCTAATAGAAGCAAAATGTTTTCTATTTATAGGGAAATTCCTCCAAGTGGAAAATAACAACTAGTTGGCTTAATGCTTCTATTTATAGAGAAATTCCTCCAAGTGGAAAATAACAGCTAATTGGCTTGATCCCTATCAAAATATTCTTGATCGTCGATAAATGCTTGATCAACTTTTAATTTCTGCTGTCAAAAATAATTAATTTTTGAGGAATTTTCGAATTTCTCATTAAAACTATTTTTTATTAGCCCAAAACTTATTATTTTGTGCTAATTTCCTCAAAAAATTGACTTTGATTTAACCACCAAGGTCCAAAGGTCCAAATTTTCTTGAAATTTCCAATATTTCCTTGGTGGGGGACTTCCAAAAATTCATTTCTTTTAGACCCACGAATTTTTCCACTTAGATAAATTAATTTCTCTAACATTTTAATTTTGACTCTAAGTTAATTAATATTTTGGCTTATGATTTAATTTTATTTTTTCTAGAAAAAATTAATTAATTGACTCATGAGGGGATTAATTATTTTTCCACCCTCAAATATTTTAGCCATGGTGTCTAAGTATGAGAGACCATGCACTAAAACATTTTTTACATAAGATTTTACAAATTCAACCCTCAAAGGGGGAATACCCGTTCGTTATAGACCCTCATAAAATATACCCAATTCTGCGACACAATATGATCTAGTAGACCAAGTGATTTGTAATAAAATAATTTAGCCATTTAGCTTAAATTATTCCCAAATCACTTTTACAATAGACTCAACTAAAACACTAGGACTCACCTAAGACCTTGACGATAAATTCCACCTTAGGTTTGGGGTGACGCTAGAGGGAAAAACTTTGCCGATTATTCGTGTTTAGAAACACAAATAATTAGTGAGACGAAAAATATCCTAGGATGAAATTTGTCGCCAAAATAATAGGCTTACCTCGGTTGTTACATAAATACATGGTCTCACTAGCATCATTTACATTACAAATTTGCATAATGGGTTTACAATGACATGACAAGTGGCTAACCAATGATTTTGACTTTGAAAAAATTCCTTCAAGACTTTGGATCCTGCTTCCTTGTGAAAAGTTGAAAAATGGGCGCAACATCTGGCTCCATATGGGGACACGTTGCTTCAATGGAGCAATGTGAGAATCCAAAATCTTGTAACCAAGAAAACATAAGTCTATCAAATAGATATCCATTCAAAATCGAAATCATTATGCATACATAGAATATCTGCTAAAATAGAAAAAATCTACTCTAACAAATTGAAATGAAAGATCATATAATGTAATATTCCTAGGGAAAATTTACAGTAAATATACAAAGCAAACATAGACAAAAAGCCATAAAACAGTAAACACACAATCAGACCATGAACTGCACCAAAAACTGCACTACTGAGCTCTTTTATTGATAAATAAAGGGTGTACAATATGGTGTTGGAGGGAATGCACCTAGGGTTGCTCAAGGCAAGCTTAACAAGGCCCCAAATGATAGATAAGTCACCTCTCTCCAATATGCTGTTGCGCTGCTCTAGCTCTACGCGGAAGATGCCCAGAAATACGTTGTTGGCTGAATAGAATTGTTTCTAGGGCCCTCTTTGGTGTTCAGAAAATTCTGAGAAATTAATCCCGCCCTCTCTACCAAATATCTAGAATCCCTTCGGAAATTCGACCCTATTTCCCCTCAATGGTTCAACTGCTAAGTGATTTGACCCACCTGTAGATCCTACTGCAAATGGCCTCCAAAATAGCCGCAATCCTCACCAACATACTTCCCCAGCCTTCTCCCCAAGTTTCAACCTCAACCACACCTCACTCCTCAACCTCGTGGAGTGCCTCTACCATGAACTGCGCAATCCCTCCGCTGCTGTAGCTAAATCTCTCATTCTCTTGTTGCTGATACAAACTAATAAGGGTAGAACTCCCTACTTGGGATGGCACTCGAAGTCCATCGAAGCAAGGGTTGAGATCTCCGCTCGGAGACACTCGTGTGCTAAACAACACTTGTAGACATGGCTTTAACTCAAGCGTGCTATTGTCAAAAGATAGTTTTGCAAATGATGAATGAATGAGGAATTGAGTGTGTCTTCCACCTTTTGTCAAGGACCCTCCAAAATGCCCATGTGGGCCCAACTCGAATTCTCCACACCAAATCTGCTCCAATGAGAGCGTATTCCTCATGTGGGCTGAAATTCCCATGAGGTGGCCCCCACGCTCCACTAAGGCCGCAATATTTCCTCCAACTCTAATGTTTGGGTGTGCTCTAAGCCAAAAATCATGTGTGGGACCTCTAAACCCACATTTCCTAAGTGCAACCATGCATTATAGCAAAAATGATCAAAATTGATATTTTACTTAGCAAAATGCTAAGTGGGAATATCACAGTCCTCCTTGCCAAAATGTTGCTTGTCCTCAAGCAACTGCAATGAAGGATGCTGAAGTATCTGCTTTCCCTCCCAGGTGGCATCCTCATTTGGCAGATTCCTCCATTTGATAAAAAACTCCTTGATGATCCGGTTTCTCAAGTGCCTCTCTCGGGTATCCAAAATGGCCTTTGGTTCTAGCACTAAATGCTCCTCATCGTCCATAGGGGGTAGTTCTGTAGCTGTTGTAACCTACTGCCCCAACGCCTTTTTTCAGGTAAGACACATGAAAGTGTTGTGCACCCGACTCCACGGGGTAGCTCTAGCACATATGCTACCTCCCCAACCCTCCGAGTGACACAATATGGTCCATAGAAGCGGGGTTTGAGCTTCTCGGTCCCCTTCTACTTGAGCGATGACTGTCGATATAGTTGAAGCCTCAAGAAGACCAAGTCCCCTACTTCGAACTGCCTCTCAACTCTGCCCCTGTCTGCATAAAGCTTCTGTTGGTTTTGGGCCATCCACATGTTGTCTTTAAGAGCCCGCAAAATGTCTTGGCTCTCCTGTATCCAATCCTTGGCCCTTGGGGCCTTGCTGTCTCCAAACATAACGTCAGCAAAAGGCAATGCATTGTAACCATACAAAGCTCATAATGGAGACATACCTATGGACATGTGGTATGTGGTGTTGTAGCAGTATTCACCCAAGTGCAACCACCATATCCATGCTCGTTGTTGACTTGTCACATAGTTACGCAAGTAGCCCTCCAACCACTTGTTAACTATCTCCGTCTGCCCAATCTATGGTCGGGTGGTTCATGGAAGTCCCTGACTTGGTTGGCTTATGCATACATTAATCAGAACTCTTTCTCCTTTGGTATTTCATGTGTAAATGTACTTGTTCATATGTGGTCTTCTGGCTATTATATCCTTGTTATTTCTGTTGGTTATATGCTAGTTATAAGTATGGTTTATGACAGACTTTGGTTATGGTTCTCATCATGATTTGATTAGTACATGAGATGTGAATGAATATATGACATAATAGATGATAATGCATCTTGTTGAAGAATCTAGGGCAATTAGAGTTAATGTGATTCTTCTTAGCTTGATAACTATTTGTGAGGTGTTTTTAACTTTTCTTCTTATCATAGTCTTCACTTGTTATTATTAGAGTATCTCTTCTTAGTTCATCAAATAACTACCAAAACAAAGAGACAAGAAGACAAAATCTTGGCATTCTACCAGGGCCAAAACCTCTCCCTCTTAGAAAGGAAAACTTGCACAAAATTCTTCTTATAGAGATTCCAATTGACGAACACCAAGACCATGACCCTTGACCTACTATGCCACTCCAAGACCAAGACATCAATCCTCTTCTTTGTCATTGTTGAGATCATCATCATTGCTACACCACTGAGATCATCATTACTGCACTATCGAGATTTACATTGCTGCACCTTCATGGAGGACTTCATCATAACGACGAGATCATTGTTGCTGCACCATTGTTCCATCTTCACATAGATCATTGCTGCATCTTCTCAACAACACCATCATTACTACCACAAAGATCTTCCTTAGAACATTACCGAGACTATATCTAGAAGGTATGCCGAAACTGTATAATCCTCTTCATCATAGATACACCAGGACTGGGAGACCAAGACTGTGACTGTGTTTATAATGCATATAAGCCGAGATAGAGTATGACTAAGATCCTCCTTATAGCATGTATGCCAAGACTGTAACTTCCGAGGTAGCTGAGACTGTAGTCACTGAAACCGTGAAGAGACTATGGTCATGAGGCTGTTGTAATTCACTGTAATCATCACCGAAGATAGGAGAGGCATCCGAAGTTCTTCATCACACAAGAATCTAAGATTATGTGTCATTGTGTTTGTTCGAGATCTATACTTACTGTGCCATCCGAGATTTCAGAGTAATTCGAAGTTTTGTGCTTCCTGTGGTGACCCCAGCGGGGTATTTATAGTTGTCACGTCTCCATAAATAAGTCGACATTACAGTGTGAAACGTTGTGTCTATTTATTGAGCCAACATGACAGTTATATATATATTTTGAGGCCGACATGACTATTCTCCTTATCGTTTTGCTTGCAGACTTCTTTGTGCTTGTCTTGGAGGATTGTGCTTGGTCTTGGAGGGCTAATCTAGTCACTAGGTAGACTCATATACATTACATATATGCTCAAGAAGAGCTCTCTAACTCTTTGACTTTCCTAGACCTAAGAAATGAGCAAGAAACTCATTTTTATAATTTACAAAAATAATATTCCTTTTTCTTGACAAGTACAAAGATCAAAATTACATTTGTAAATACCAAACCTAGTTACACTTTCTTCAACACAGCGATTGTGATAAGGCATCAATCTTTCTTTACGAATCTCAAATAAGTATGGGACCCCTATGCTCAGATATGTTGTTATGACCTGTAGATTTCATATTTGTGATATATTTGACGAAATTCCTGTCATGGCTAGTAGGGGTCCTGTCAAGTCCTTCTACCAATGTTTGCATTAGTAGCTTTAATTCGTGGTTATTTAACATTTCTGGAAGTTTCATGAAGTTCTGGGTAGTGGCCTGAGTCTTGGCCCTGAAAAGTGGCACAAAATCCGGGGTCACTAGCACATAATTGCCTGAAAATGGCCACAGTCGCTGGCATGCCTTGCTGTGGGAGTGACTGAAGGGCCTTAGTCGCATGCATGGCTTGTCATGGGAGTGGATGGGGGTCTAGCTCAGCAAAAAGACAAGTTGTCTTAGGGGTTAGGCACCTGGAAGGGTTGGTTGTCTCCTAAAGAGTTTGTACTTCTTGAGTAGGGTTAGATTGGGTTTGTTTTGCTGGGTCCACTTCCTTAACTGTACATGGCGAGTTGAATCACATCATAGTATCCTCTCGTCATATGTTTACCCCATTGGACCGGTTAACTTGGGTAAATGTGGGAGGAGGGTGTTACACTCTACCATGACTGTAATTTGATCTCCTTTCTGCAACAGATGCCCTAGATTCGGCTGGCACTTGTGAGATATTTAACCCAAAAACACTCCTTGAAATATGATACTTTCTCTTCGCTTAGTCTCCTTCTTCCTTCACTGATTTCAGAGATCTTGGTCGACTATTTCTTGTGTGTTATGTTCTACCCAAATGTGATTGACTAGTCTTATATATATCGCCTTCTAGCTCCTTCAAAATAGGTTGACATCTCCCAACTTCTAGGTCGACTTGACATATTTGGAGGACCGACTTGATGCATGCATTTTGACTTGATCTTGGAGGGTTTCTTGACTTTATTTGACTGAAATAAATTTCTTACAATATGTAACATGCCCAAATGGGTCTTCAATACATGATAGTGACTCTTTTGAATTTTATAGACTTAATGACAAATCCTAGAAGCTCTTAATGGGAGCTTGACCTAAAATAAATTTCCCTTGAGCATGAAACCCATGCCTCAAGAACAATAATTATAAATTTATTTTTCTCTTTTCATTGAATACATAAAATTGTCAGGCCAGGAGGAAACTCCACAAATTGAATTGTTTATTGCATTCGCCATATCATGAATTTATACATGAGTGGAGAGACTCTTGGGATTCCAATTCCAAGGTCTCTTGGTTTGCTCAAATGCATAATTGACAATATTTACAATATTTACAATAATCCTTTCGGGTTAGGTGTCAACATTCCCCCCCCCCAATTTGAAGGGATGTTGGTGAGTCCAAGCATCATTCTGTATCTTTCAAACTTTTCTCTTCCAAGTGCTTTGGTGAAGATGATTGCAATCTTCTCATTTGTGGAACAATGGCGTAAATGGATTGTCTTGGCCTCAACATGATGTCGAATCAGATGGTATTTTGTATTGATGTGCTTCGTTCGATCATGGAACTTTGGGTTCTTGGCCAACTTTATTGCAGAAGTGTTGTCAATCAAAAGAGGAGTTGAATGCACTTGTTTCTCTTGCAAATCTTCCAGAATTTTCTTGAGCCACACAATTTCCTTCGTTGCTTCAGTTGCTACCACATATTCTGCCTCAGTTGTGGAATCTGCTGGAACTGACTGTTTGCGTGACCTCCAAGAGACCGCTCCTGATCCAAGACTCATAACATAACCTGAAGTAGATACCCCAATTTCTTTATCTCCATCGAAGTCTGAATTAGAGTATCCAATCAAGCTGAAGTCGCCCACCTGTGTATACTTAAGTCCAAAGTCTTGAGTTCCCTTCAAGTACTTTAGAACTCTTTTTGCAGCAGATCAATGACCCTCACAAGGCTTTTGCATAAAATTGGAGAGGATTCCAACAACAAATGAAATGTCTGGTTTGGTAGTAGTCATGTAGTTGAGACTTCCTACGAGCTATCTATACTTCGTTGCATCCTCAAATTATTTTCCTTCAGTGGATGTGAGCTTTAAGTTTTGTTCCATTGGAGTAGTCAAAGGATTGCACTCAGCCATGCCAAACCTATTCAACAAATCTCCAATGTACTTCTTCTGAGAGATGAATATAAACTTTTGATGTTGAGTTACTTCAATACCAAGATAGCAGTGAACATAGCCCAAATCTGTCATTTCAAAACCTTTCCTCAATTCCTTATTTATGAATGCAATGTAGCTCTCACTATTCACTGTCATCAGAAAATCATCTACATACACCACAAGATATACAACTGTTTTGCCAACTTTCTTGATAAACAAAGTTGCATCATCAAGATCATAATGTTTGAAGTTGAATTTCAAAAGATGCTCAGTGAACTTCTTGTACCAAGCTCGCGGTGCTTGCTTGAGGCCATGCAAGGATAAGCTTGCACACTTTATGTTCCTGACCCTTCACAACAAATCCTTCTGGTTGGGACATAAAAACATTCTCTTTCAAATCTCCATTCAAGAAAGTAATTTTTACATCCATTTGATGGACTTTCCAAGGCAAAGAATGTCCGGATGGCAGCCCATTTTGCTGTAGAGGAAAACGTCTCCTCATAGTCGACCCCTTCCTTCTGTGCAAAACCTTTTGCGACAAGCCTAGCTTTATGCTTGTCAAGTGAGCCGTCTGCTTTATACTTGTTTTTGAAGACCCACTTGTAACCAATTGGTTTGGTTCCCAATGGATGATCAACCAGCTTCCAGGTGCCATTCTTTATCAAAGCATCATATTCTTTCTGCATCGCTTCTTTCCATTCATCATGAGAAGCGACTTCTTTGAAGGAAGTTGGCTCAAAATTTGTAGACAAATTCAGTTCACAATCATAAGAAACATCCATATCAACCGGTGAATCAAGATTATCTACATCACCTCCATTATGTATGGTTGAGCTTCTTGTTCCTATCTTTCGAACCTCATAAGGACGAACACTTTCAAGTGTCTTTGGCAGCCATTTTGGAGGACCTTTCTGAGATGACCCAGGTTGATCAGTGGACTGTGTTGGGGTTGAATCAAGATTTAGTCTCCCAATTCTGTCAATCACATCACTCAAAGTGTCATCTAGATCAGTGGTTGGAGCTTCATGCAGGGGAGAAAGTGCTTCAGAAGAAGATTCCACAGATTGATCCAATATAGGAATCCCACCTTCAAGATGTGGAATCTCATTATCATATTCTTGGAAAGACATTGAATGTCCGAATCTATCCAAGGATCATGCTGCCGCTCAACAACATTGTTAGTCTTGGAAGATTCAAGAAAAGATCACAGCTATAAATGTTATAAACTTCTTATTCACTTCATCATAGAGACAGTGTGCTTTGTGTTGAAGAATCTAGGGCAAATGAAGTTGATGAGATTCTTCTTATCATGATAACTATTTGTGAGGTTCTTTAACTTTTCTTATTAGTGCAATCTTCTCTTATTATTAGAGTGTGTCTTCTTAGTTCATCAAATAGTTACCAAAAACAAAGAGACAAGAACACACGATGTTGGCTTTCTGCCAGGGCCAAAACCTCTCACTCTTTAAGAGGAAAACTCGCACAAAATTCTTCTTATAGAGATTCCAATTGATGAATACCAAGACCATGACCCTTGACCTATCAAGCCACTCCAAGACCAAGGCACCAATCCTCTTCTTTGTCACTTCTGAGATCATTTTCATTATTGCTGCTATACAAAGGTCAACTTTATGCATCACAGAGGTCATTACACTTGTATCATTGTTGTACCTTCATCTACACTTCTTTAATGAGATCATTACTGCACCTTGAGATCACTACTGTGCCTTTTCTGAGATCACTGTCATTATAACGAGATCTATATTGAGATATGTATATATGGGAGCTGCACTGAGATAGTGATCTTGTAGTTATGCCTTCCTCATGACTGTGTTTATATGATTATGTTGAGACAAAGAGTATTCCTGTAGGCTCACCAAGATCCTTATCCTTATCATTATACTGAGAGTGTATCTTCAGAACAAGTGTTGTCGAGACTGTGTACACCACTGTGGGATCATCGTGATCCTTCTTCATCACAATTAGACTGAGAGAATATTACCTTCTTCTTCTTGGTAAACCCACTTACATAGTAAAAGCATAGTAAAAGCATATTTGATCTGGAGGGGACAAACCCACTTACATAGTAAAAGCATATTTGATCCAGGTGACAAGCTAACAACACTGACACTAACAACTTCAGAGGCACAGTAAGGTACAATCTCGGTGATGATTACAGTGTCTTGGTGCAGGAAATTACAGTGGTCTGTATCTCTGTGTCTCGGCCTCCTCATGGTCACAGTCCCGAAAAACTGAACACAAACATGATAAAAATGCAGTCATTGGGTAGCAACACAACTGAAAGGAGAAATTGCTGCCATTGCTGGTGTTGAGTTCAGTTTCTCAGTGGCCTCCATCTCAATAGCAACTGGGTTACCGGACAATGGCGAATATTGGTTCAAAGGAATGAGCCTAGATCTTGAAAACTACAAGCCTTTCTTGAAGACGCCATACAGAGATACACATACTCACCTCATGCCTTTCAGATATTTATTGGAGAAATATGCCCCTTTGATGAAAACTGTCATGAGGTTCTTCACTTGTGAAGGTAGATTCTCTAGGTTGTATGCCTATCATATTCGCCTCTTGATGCATTTCACCTCTCAAAAGCCACTCAACATGTGTAATTATCTATTCAGGAGCATTTCCAAAATGTTTGAAAAAATACAATTAAAGGACAAAGAGCACTCCCCAAGCTTGTTCCATCACAGTCTCATCAAAACCATTGTCCTTCACCAGCTGGCAGAGAGAGGTATGGCTTGGGAAGCCTTTTTGGAAGCAGCTTTGAAATGGCATGAGAAGAATGCAACATCTCAGTCTCCTAGTGCGCCAAAACAACAAATAGAGGTGGGGTCATCTAGAAAAACAGTGGAGAAGACTCAACTATCCAAACCTGAGGTGACTAAAGTGTATAAGAAGGGGCAGAGGCTTGTGTTTTCTTCTCACAGAGAGAAAGGGGCCAAGCCTTCTTCATCGACAAAGCAGGAATTGACAGCAAAGGATAAAGACATAGTTGAGCATGAGTTTGAACTAATTGATCCAGAGACTGAGGATCAAACCACCAACATGAGACAGACTATCAGGGATAAGGACTACCAAATCAAGGAGCTAGCAATCAATTTGGAAAGGGCAAAGTATGTTATATCATTCCTTGAACAGGAAAATAGTCAACTCAAAGCAAAGGAGTTGATCCTAGAAAAGGAAAAAGCCAAGTTAATGTAGCAAGTTGGCAAAGGTAAGGAGATCATGAAATCAAGCGAGCCTGAAGCATCAGAGGTGAGAGGAAAAATGAAAAGACCAAGGACAAGAGGCCTCAAGAAAGCTTTGCAAGAGGAGCAAGAACAAATTCTGCTGAATGAGGACCTTGACCTAGAAGATAGGATTGCCCTAGAGGTTCATCAAGATAAGGAATATTGGCTCAATAGAGTGAATGAACATTTGGAGAAGCTCCTTGAGAAGGCAAACAGAGACAATTAGTTGCTCAGACACATGGTGCACCACTACCAAGCTCAAAACATGATCGCCAATGTCAAGGTAAAGAAACTTGAAAATAAGCTCAAGGAAGCCAAAAAAGACCAAAAGGATGAGGGAAACTTGGAGATGCTTGCTGAAGCATCCATGAAGCTATAACAAACCTATTTTTACACCTTCCCTCCAATTTTGAGCAAATTCTGAGCATTTTGAGTTTTTTGAGAATTTTTGGTCTAAGTTCAGAAATTCAGCTGCTCCAGAAGGCGCTGCGCTTTTTCCTCAGGCCTCCATTTGAGGAAAGGTCTACATTTTTGGAAAGGTCTTGCCATCCTCTAAAAACCCATTTGCCCAGATTTTGCAGAGGTGGCTTAGTTTTGGAGAAAAATGCAAAAAAGTGGCAAAAAACTAGCATTTTGGACCATTTTTTGACAGGCGCTGCGCTTCTGGAGTGACCTTGGGAGAATGGATTTTTGAAGGTCTTCCCATGCTCCAAATTCAGAAATTCAAATTGTTATGGAAACTAGACTTGAAGGGCTAGTTGACTGTTCTCTCAGATTTGCATTTTGACCCCTAGAAGGCACCTAAAAATCAGCTCAAAGTCAGCGTTGTGCTTCTGCACTTTTTTGTGTTTCAAATTGTAAAATTCAGTGTGTAAATTTCTAGTTTCTAGTTTGACTTAGTCAAATTCAAGATTCTCTATGTAATGGCACTAGTTACGAGGCTAGGTGATGTAGGCATGAATAAATGTACATCATAGGTTGTTTTTGATGTTTATTAGGCCTTGTTGTCGCACAGATTGACACGACAACGCTCAGACCGGGGGCTGTCACTCTGATCCCCGATCCCTTCGTTTAAGCCTGTCTCCCACGGCTAAGGGGGGTAGACCCTATGATATGACGAAGACCAACTGTCGACCAATTGGTTGGGAGACACGATATGATAAGCACTAAAAGGATTTAGAAGTTAAAAGATCAGTGCCTTGTGGAGTTAATGTTTAAACGATTAATTACCAGATGCTGCAGAAATATGATCTCATTAGGAGCAATCATTTATCATTAACTTTTATCAAATGAGAAAAATGCTTAATGACTTAGTGATACTCCAGCAAATTAAGATTTCGAAAGATAAAGTGCTTTGAACAACCATGTAAAATAACAACAAGAGGCCACATTCATGCAATTAATCATCAGATGAAAATTGAATCAAATTAAACACTAATTCCCACGTTAAAATTTTCAACCTCAGCATAAAAGATGAAACATAGGTATTTCCCGAGCCAAGACTGAAACTGGCAAAAATATTTCCCAAATTTTTTTTTTTTTTTTTTTTTTTTTTAAAACTTATATATATATATCTTATAAAATAAAATCAGAAATTTATGAAACAAAACTAATTAAAACAAAACAAAATTGAAATCTAACTAAAACTATGCTAAATCTAAAACATCAAAATCTATTTAAAGCGTAATGTCAAAACCTAATACAAAAATAAGCCTAAATTTAAAATCTTACAAAACATATTACGATTTTTTGTTTTCTGATAAAATAAATGAAGGCACATAAAAATTGAAAACGATTGAATCTAAAAAGGAGAATTATACCCTAACTAATGCGTAAAACCAAAATAGTGAGAAAATACCTACGCGTAAACTCTAAAAGGAAAGCGTGCTACCTCACGGGTCGAGAGAAATTTCACAGGTGATGGCGCAGCAGGGTTTTGCAATCGCGTGATCGAGGGTAGATGTTAGATGCATACGATGACCAGATGCATGGACAGCCTTGGTGCACAAATGCACAGTCAACGGGCGAATGGAAATCGATTCAAAAAATTACCTTGCCTTGATCGCAGTCGAATATGGCGCGTATAGAACTGCTTGCAGGTATCTCGTCTGGTTAACCCGGAGCTTGACGATGTTGCCTGTTCTGAATGCATTTGAAACACAATCTACAGATTTACTGTGCGTAAGACATATGGTTCCTTCCACGTTTCTGAGAGATGATTTGCAGTAATCTCGTCCTCCGTCCCAAAAAACGAGTTGTCTCCCACGTATATTTATTCTCTGTGTTCCCGTCTGAGCATTTGAATGATCCACGCATAAAAAATTACCTGCCCACAACGATGGATTTAAACGCTTAACACCTGAGACAAGTCTGACGTGATGACCAGCGTGAACTTTGCTTGAGCCGACGGAGAATAAGGAGATAACTTGCGGTTTGATCATGACAGTAATATGGCCTTTTGTTTTGTTTCAATCTCACCGAATCGCTTGACCAGCCTGTCGGCTTTCTTGAAGTCGGTTTGATTCTCTGACTCTGAACGCACCATCAATCTGGAATTTATTCACGCTAAGGAATTCTGATTTGCAGCTACGCTCTGACAGATTTTTCTGAATACCCTGTACAAGAAAACAAAACCCTAATGAAAACTACATAAAGCAAAAAATTAAAACCCTAGATCAGCTGATTGATTTACAGATTTGGCCCCTTAACAGCCAGATTCAGCAATAAGCACAGAAATATTTTAAAGAATAAAAATTTCAGGTTTTCAATGTGAAGAACTTCATAAAATCTCTCATGCAAATTAGAAAAATAAACTGAATGATAGACCCAGGATCAAATCCAACTGGGCTCAGCAAAAAATGCTTGCGGGAGTTGGCTGGTTCAGCCGAGAACTTCCCCTAACGCCCGACAATCTTCTTCAGTAAGAGTTTTCCTGCACAGCTCACTTCAACCATCAGTAAAGAGGGCAAAAATGCTGCTAGATCTCAAAAAGTAATGGAGATACCTGCCATTACTTCAGAAACCGTAACACCACTCAAACCCTAGCAAGTGAACAAGATACCTGTGCTCACAATACTCTACAATAAGCTATTATTAATGGCTGAAAAATAAAGTATGCAGAAAATTAAACTGTTGGACACCTAATCCTAAAGGGTTAGTGTGGAAGCCGAAAAGACTAAGCAGTCCAAGAGACCTTGGGATCTGAATCCCAAGAGTCACATATGTTGTACTATAAATGTATATCTTATGGTAATAAAAAAAGGTACTAAATGTTTTATCTTTCATATGTTTGAGCTGTCCATGTGTGTTTAACATGGTATCAGAGCCATGATGTGTGGCCTGTGTAGTTTTTTCATGTGTGGCCTGTGTAGTTTTTTCATGGTTTATTTTAGCTGAGCGCCTCTGTCTTGCGTGCCTCTGTCCTGACACTGAGCACTGTCCTGAGACTGCGTGCCTCTGTCCTGAGCACCTCTGTGAGACTGCGCATTGTCCATAGTTATGCGCTACTGAATGGGCGTTTTTGATATTGAATGCACCTGAGAAGCATAAGCGTTCATGCAGAAAATATACCCTTGATAATCTGCCCTGACATCGTATAATCTGCTGCCATGGGTGCCAAATGGTGTATCAATCTCGGGTGGAATTGAGAAGAACGTTCAGGCAACGTACAAAACGCTGCTCTCTGCACACAAACGCTCCTTCACCCAGCGAAATTTGTGCCATTCCTTACCTGCGCCTGACATTCACTTTACAGAGGAACGTTTGCATTCTATTTTCTATTGCTGCTGTTGCTCGAACCCCTGACATGTCAGATATAATTTCTACCACTGAATTCGCTGCCCCACTGAATTTCTGAATGTCAGATATAATTTCTACCACTGAATTCGCTGCCCCACTGAATTTCTGAATGTCAGATATAATTTCTACCACTGAATTCGCTGCCTCACTCATTTGCCCGTTTGGCTCACTAGTTTCCTTCTGTAAAATCACGAATTGTATTACTGATGCGCCTTTTCTCTCACAGTCTTCATGACCTGTGCATAGTAAGACACTGCTTTTGGAGTCAATAGGCTATTTGCAGTCATGCTTTTCTTACTGTTCGGGCTAAATAACGTTTGTTGTTGGCTTTTCGTCAATCATATACGTTCATGAACAAGTCCAACCTGAAACTGGTTTAGAGCGATGTTGCAATTTGCATTATATCATATTTATTATGCAGGTTCATATGCTTGGCTGATCGTGGAATTGAGAGGACTGAGGGAATAGCGGCTTGTGTCTATTCTGAATGGAAAAATAGGTCGAGATATTGCGCACAGATAGTATTGCGCAGAGATAGTATAGGGTATAAAAGATACAGGCCAAGGACTTCCGACGGATTCCCATGCGGTAGGGAGATAGCCAGCCCACTGCGGCACCCCCGCCAGCCACTCTTCATCTCTCTAAAAATCAATTTCTGAAGGTGAATCTTGTGACTGCGTTTTTTGGTAAAAAAAAAATGTGTGACTGCGTTTTTTTGGGAGCACGGTCTTTAGAGACATCCGCCGAAGGTGAAAACCCTCTGTAATAGTGCCCAAGTCGGTCGCATGCAGATGATCTGTTTTTCTAATGAGATTGATATCCTCCGGGGCAGCGAAGTTTCTGATGCAAGAATGGGTGACGCAAGTGGGCTTCTGAGTCAAACCCACACAATTCGACGAGTCTAACTGCAACATTGACAACGCTTCCACTCTGAATACCTGTCTATTGAATGAGTCGGCATATTGTACGCACTCCCTCGTGCTCGATCCTTTACTACTTTGTCTTCTACCGTCTGTGCATTATAAATGGTTGAATTTTGCTTTTTAACGGTGGTATTGAAGCGCATTCTTGTGTATCTATTGCATCCATAAAGCTGTGGTATAGCTGCGTTTTGCATAGCTGTGGTATAGCTGTGGTATAGCTGCGTTTTGCATAGCTGTGTTATAGCTGTGGTAAAGCTGTGGGATTTAATATATCAAGCATTGATGTCTGAGAGTACATAAAAACCTGGAGAATAAAAGGCCTTGACACACCAATGCTTCCGACATAGATAGACGACGTGGCTTCTATCTCTTTTGCATATTGGGAGTAGATCGTATGGTATGGTATTGTATGTTATGCGGACGAATGCATGTTTATCAGTTTTGTGGAGTTTATGCGCTGTGCGCTGTTTTGAAGTGATATATATATATATATACCGTGATATATATATTGGTAGCATGATATATATTATGCGCTGTGCGCTGTTTTAAAGTGGTTATATACAGTACCCAGTTTTAATATTGAATGTGCGTTGAATTTCATATGCAGTGGTGCGGTTGACTGAGTTGAATGGTTTTGAAATTCACAGTGTTGTGTGATGCTTGCGCAGAAAGACCCAGTGAAATCTGAGAAGCCAGATCGTCATTCTTTGTTCTGCAGGTCTGAAAATTTTGAGATACAGTTAGCTTCATTGTTGGCCATCAAAGTCTTGTGTTGTGGTGCTTTCTGTTTGTAAAAGTGCGAGGATTTTATATGCCTACGAGTGGAGCTGTAAAATGCTTGGCATCGTGATTGAATTGAAGCCATTCTGACAGTCATAGACGATCAAATCAGGCCAAGTGAATCCCCTGTACAATTATCTCGAGGTTTCCTCTTAGATTAACAAGAAGCAGATTTTAAGAGCAGTATTGAAGCCACCTCGAAGCAGATTTGGTGTTGTCCATGGAACAATTTGAAACAACCTCTGAGTGAAGTGATTCGTGGAGAAGTGATCAGCATTGTGAAGTGAATTTGAAGCATTTTTGAAGACATTTTTGGAAGTCATTTTTTTTTGCAGTTTCTTGTAGAGATTTTGCATGATTTCCATAGCAGCTAGATGCTCTGAAGTTTGAAGTTGAGGACAGCGCTCGTCTTCACATTTATTTATTTTTTTTGCATTGGTGATGTTATGCTCCAGTTCATTCTTGAAACGAACTGTGGACTGTTGATTTACCATGTGCCCAATTGTACCAATGTTTATTGTAGCTTGACGAGAAATGTTTATTGTAGTTTAACTTGGTAACATCCAGCTTACTCAGGTCCTGCTTCATCAACCATTTTCGCGACACTGTTGCCACTTGATAAGCCCTTACAATATCTTGTAGTAAGAGTACAATATTATTTTTCTGTTGCTGTTGCCTCAGTTGTGTTTTTTAAGTGACATTGAAGAAAAATGGCCAGACTTGAAGATGCATTAAAGTTATTGAATATCCTAATTCATTCCACTGTTGATGAGATGGTCAAAGTTAACAAAGAAACTCTCTTTGACATCCAAACCTCTCTGCAAACTGCACATGAGAATATTGAGTTTTTGCAGCTTGAAACAAAGCTACAGCAGGAAGAATTACACCAGTGGAGTCATCATTCTGAACCTGTTTTTGTTCAGAACAATGAAGCAGACTCCCATAAACAGCAAGTCAATAATGTTACAGTTCATTCAGATAAAGCAGCAGTTGTACATGCAGATGCAGAAACTCAGTCTGCACTTCCCAAGCCCATCATCAAACCTTGGGAACAGCTTGTCCACAACAAGCACAGAACTGGTCTTGGATATGACAAGGACTTGTCCTTTCATATTCCAGACTATGCCAAGCCCATTCAGTTTCAGAGTGCTGGATTCATTTATGACAGTTCAGTTTCAGCTGTTCCAGATTCTACTCCTTATGACAGTTCAGTTTCAGCTGTTCCAGATTCTACTCCTTATGA
The DNA here is from genome assembly GCA_031772625.1 of Pinus tabuliformis. Classification (NCBI taxonomy): domain Eukaryota; kingdom Viridiplantae; phylum Streptophyta; class Pinopsida; order Pinales; family Pinaceae; genus Pinus; species Pinus tabuliformis. The sequence continues at coordinate 53,105,836 of CM062818.1, forward strand.
CAGTTCAGTTTCAGCTGTTCCAGATTCTACTCCTTATGACAGTTCAGTTTCAGCTGTTCCAGATTCTACTCCTTATGACAGTTCAGTTTCAGTTGTTCCAGATTCTACTCCTCTTCCACCGCAGCAACAACAACAACAGATTGTGAAATGCCAACACTGTGACCGAGTTGGCCATCTGAAAGATCACTGTTTTGATCTTCATCCATGTAAGCACTGTCATAAAACCAGCCATTCTTCACACAAATGCTTCAGAAACAAACATCCTGCAAGAACAAAGATTCATCTAGGATGGATCGCTTCTTGGCAATGGGCATCAACAGCCAAGAAGATATTCCAAACACATGTCAGAACTTGTTCCAGAGTATTGAACAGTCTTGCAGTTGAGTTTTCTCCATCTTCTCACCTTGTACCTGACAGGGGGGGAAATGATGGTCATCTACAAGCTTCAAAGTCACATCAAGCGAGCCTGAGCCACAACCTGCCACACCAGTTTCAGAGTTGTAGCCAGAGATAAGATGCCTGAACATGCCTTCAGTTGGCAATCTGGGACACTTCCTCTAGCAGAAGACTCCAGCTTCTTGCCAGTTTTGGAAGAGTTCCAGGAATCACAGAGTTGTTGGTCATCCTTAAACCATCACAGATTAAGAACACTTCCTCTAGCAGAAGACTCCAGCTTCTTGCCAGTTTTGGAAGAGTTCCAGGAATTGCATTAAGCATTCCAGAGTTGTTGGTCATCCTTAAACCATCACAGATTGAGAACACTTCCTCTAGTAGAAAACTTTAGTTTCTTGCCAGTTTTGGAAGAGTTCCGGGAACTGCACTAAGCGTTCCAGTGTTGGTGGTCATCCTTAAACCACCGCCCTTTTTACCAACATTTCATAGAGCACATTCAGCCTAGTGCTGCCATGCATTTTTGCATATTTTGTATTACAGCTCTCTTCTTGGACTCATACATAACCCTTCGGATTAAGGGGGGGAATGTTGGACACCTAATCCTAAAGGGTTAGTGTGGAAGCCGAAAAGACTAAGCAGTCCAAGAGACCTTGGGATCTGAATCCCAAGAGTCACATATGTTGTACTATAAATGTATATCTTATGGTAATAAAAAAAGGTACTAAATGTTTTATCTTTCATATGTTTGAGCTGTCCATGTGTGTTTAACATAAACAATCTCACAGCATTTCCAGAGAGTAACACCAGCTAGATTTGGACCCCAAAGTCTTCTTTTATTAACCAGAAACAGTTTACAAGAGAGCTTCTTCAGTGCAAGACTCACAGATCCTATTCATCTGAAATGACCCCTAGCACCCTATTTAAAGGAAATGATCCCAACGGCTAGTTCGAGTGATCCATGTCGAAATGATCTCGACCGTCGATGAGGATCAAGACATCTCTTAATCTCATCCGTCGAAATTGCTAACTTATTATTAAAAATAATATTTTGCATGCATTCACTCAAAATATTATTATTTTATTATTTAGGGTTTTTGCTTTATTTTATAATTTTTTATAATTTTTTTTATTTATTTCATTTTTTAATTTTTTTAATTTTTTATTATTTTATTAAATGGATCATCGAACTAAGCCTTTGGAAACATCACCCAGGACCTAGGACTTAGGACTCATGGGGGGATTTAAAACATTTTTTCAACCCTCAAGACACATTACATCATGACTCTTACAATTTACATCTTAAGGGGACAAACCCACTTACATAGACCCTCACAAAACGCCCAATTTCTGCGACACAACTATAATCTAGCAGATTAACACACTAGGATTCTCCTAAAATTCGAATGATAAAATCCATCCCGGCTTTGGGGTCAGGCTGAAGGAAAACTCTGCCGATCATGGATCGGTGAGACGAAAAACTTTCCGGGACGTAGATTATCATTAGAAAGTTAGGTCCACCTAGGCAATTTACATAAACGACTCATATCTGCTAAGATTATTTACAATTCATACATGCAAACTGGGTTTGCAATTAAAATGATTAAGCTGCTGATGACTGCAGGCTGGCACGGACACGTCGATCAGGTGCTGCCCCTTTCTGCCAAGAAAAGAGGGGGAGTACTGCATGGGTAGTTGACCGGTAGTGATCAACATCTGGCTCTACTTGGGGACACGTTGCTGCTCTGTAGGAATGTGAGAATCCAGAATCTGCATCCATGCAACACACAGCAAAATATAAGTAGCGTCCGTCCAAAAATCATCATATAACATTGAGCACAGGAAAGATATAAGCTCTTCATTTATTAACTAATCTAGAAAAGCAGATCTAATCCTAAAACCGAAATGAAAATGCTGAAATGACAAGTAGGGTTAGAAATACAATACAAAGGATGCCCCATGGCATCAGATGTGTTCAATATATTGTATACTGAGCATTTGCCTGCTTTCAGGCAAATCTGTTGGCTGCTTGTCGGATGTGCCATGTCCAATTCTACATATGGTAGGACTTTTTCCTATCCGAAAATCAAGCTGCTCACGACCGTCTGATGCATCAAATCTTCTTCTCGTTTTCTTTCTCTTGCGCTTTTTCTTTGTGGCAGGTTGTATTACTGATGATATGCAACTTTCTGTTTCAAAGCTATCAGATGAAGTATGTAAGATATGCGTGACATGTCTTTCTTTATCCTGCATCTGATCTTCATCATTTTTAAGTTTATCTGGATCACCTTCAATTAACCATCTTTCAATTGAACGAATGACCTCCTCATAATAAGATGGAACTTGTTGCGACAAATGAGAAGGCTCCTGATCTGTTGATGTCCCCTGGTTTCTTTCATCCTTTGACGATTGTTGAAAGTTTTGAATCTGTATTTTAATGGCATCCATCTTACTAGAGTGTTCAACCTTTATAGCACTGATTTGCCTAGCATGGTGTTCTTCCATATCTTTTATTACTTTATCATTCTTTTCCTTTATGTTCATCAAGCAATGTTGCATGGAGTTTATTTCTTCTTTGTGATTTGCTTGCATGGTGTCCAACTGATTATTATGATTGAACGTCGTGATAGTCATTTCTTCATCCATAGTTAATAACTTGTTTTGCATAAAATTAATTTCCCTATCATGATCAGCTTTCATGGTCATCATATTTTCCTCTAATCCTGACATTTTGCTTTGCATGCTTCTAATTTCTGTTTCATATTTAGTTTTCACGGCCTCAATTTCTTTAGCATGCTGATTTTGCACAATCTCCATCTCCCTATTATGTTTTTCCAGGTGGGTGCATAAAGTTTTGACATCATTGACATAATTAGTTTGATTGCTTTCCATATTTTTCACCAGCGTCATTAGATCTTGTATAATTTGCTTTTGCTCCTCCTTTTCATTGTCATTTGTCCCTGCTTTTCCATGGACTTGATCTGAAATAGTACAGGTGGATGACACATTCTGACCTTGAAATCTTTCTTCAACAGCTGGACCTTTTATAGGATCACTTTCTTTCTGTTGCACAATTTTAGGGGCAGAAGGCAAGCTGTTTGGATAACCATATCTATCTTTAAAAGCATCGAAAATGTCTTGTAAAGAAGTGAAAGATTCCTTAGGAAAATTGTTAAACCAATTCAAAGCTTCATCTTCTAAAGAAAGGACAAATAGGCGCATCTTGATATCTTCATGATTAAACTAAGGGGGTCGACAATATATGATCATTATGCGAGTAAACAAGCCTAGATGACTTCTAACAGCGATTGAATCACCACCCGAAAAAATAGGTAATTTAGGAATGGCCTCCTCCGGAAAATCATGGAGACGGTCAGTAAAACGACATGGTTTAAATGAATAATCCATGATGAATGATAAGGGATTAAAAGGATGATAGAACGAGACCTCTGCTCAAGAAAGTCAATAGATGAAAGAAGTGGAGTCGCCACTTGAACAATGAATCTGATTCTAACATCCAAAAATCAACCAACAAGCAGATATGAAGACGGCTTCTTGTCTGGGAAAAATGAGAAAATGGAGTTGCCACCCAAACAAGAAACAAACCGAAAAGATGCTGTTGATATGACGAAAGGCAATAAAAGATCCAAATGATAATCCCAAAGGTTGAATCTGCCAGCTCAAAATGAGAGATGAGAAAGATGAGAAGATAAATGTCGATGAAGCTCCAGGAACAGAAAAACTCTGTCCCCGGCAACGGCGCAAAAAAATGTTGTCGCATAGATTGACACGACAATGCTCAGACCGGGGGCTGTCACTCTGATCCCCGATCCCTCCGTTTAAGCCTGTCTCCCACGGCTAAGGGGGGTAGACCCTATGATATGACGAAGACCAACTGTCGACCAGTTGGTTGGGAGACACGATATGATAAGCACTAAAAGGATTTAGAAGTTAAAAGACCAGTGCCTTGTGGAGTTAATGTTTAAACGATTAATTACCAGATGCTGCAGAAATATGATCTCATTAGGAGCAATCATTTATCATTAACTTTTATCAAATGAGAAAAATGCTTAATGACTTAGTGATACTCCAGCAAATTAAGATTTCGAAAGATAAAGTGTTTTGAACAACCATGTAAAATAACAACAAGAGGCCACATTCATTCAATTAATCATCAGATGAAAATTGAATCAAATTAAACACTAATTCCCACGTTAAAATTTTCAACCTCAGCATAAAAGATGAAACATAGGTATTTCCCGAGCCAAGACTGAAACTGGGAAAAATATTTCCCAAATTTTATTTATTTATTTATTTATTTTTAAAACTTATATATATATCTTATAAAACAAAATCAAAGATTTAGGAAACAAAACTAATTAAAACAAAACAAAATTGAAATCTAACTAAAACTATGCTAAATCTAAAACATCAAAATCTATTTAAAACGTAATGTCAAAACCTAATACTAAAACTAAGCCTAAATTTAAAATCTTACAAAACATATTACGATTTTTTGTTTTCTGATAAAATAAATGAAGGCACATAAAAATTGAAAACGATTGAATCTAAAAAGGAGAATTATACCCTAACTAATGCGTGAAACCAAAATAGTGAGAAAATACCTACGCGTAAACTGTAAAAGGAAAGCGTGCTACCTCACGGGCCGAGAGAAATTTCACAGGTGATGGCGCAGCAGGGTTTTGCAATCGCGTGATCGAGGGTAGACGTTAGATGCATACGATGACCAGATGCATGGACAACCTTGGTGCACAAATGCATAGTCAACGGGCGATTGGAAATCAATTCAAAAAATTACCTTGCCTTGATTGCAGTCGAATATGGCGTGTATAGAACTGCTTGCAGGTATCTCGTCTGGTTAACCCGGAGCTTGACGGTGTTGCCTGTGCTGAATGCGTTTGAAACACAATCTACAGATTTACTGTGCGTAAGACATATGGTTCCTTCCATGTTTCTGAGAGATGATTTGCAGTAATCTCGTCCTTCGTCCCAAAAAACGAGTTGTCTCCCACGTATATTTATTCTCTGTGTTCCCGTCTGAGCATTTGAATGATCCACGCATCAAAAATTACTTGCCCACAACGATGGATTTAAACGCTTAACACCTGAGACAAGTTTGACGTGATGACCAACGTGAACTTTGCCTGAGCTGACGGAGAATAAGGCGATAACTTGCGGTTTGATCATGACAGTAATATGGCCTTTCGTTTTGTTTCAATCTCACCGAATCGCTTGACCAGCCTGTCGGCTTTCTTGAAGTCGGTTTGATTCTCTGACTCCGAACGCACCATCAATCTGGAATTTATTCACGCTGAGGAATTCTGATTTGCAGCTACGCTCTGACAGATTTTTCTGAAAACCATGTACAAGAAAACAAAACCCTAATGAAAACTGCATAAAGCAAAAAATTAAAACCCTAGATCAGCTGATTGATTTACAAATTTGGCCCCTTAACAGCCAGATTCAGCAATAAGCACAGAAATATTTTAAAGAATAAAAATTTCAGGTTTTCAATGTGAAGAACTTCAGAAAATCTCTCATGCAAATTAGAAAAATAAACTGAATGATAGACCCAGGATCAAATCCAACTGGGCTCAGCAAAAAATGCTTGCGGGAGTTGGCTGGTTCAGCCGAGAACTTCCCCTAACGCCCGACAATCTTCTTCAGTAAGAGTTTTCCTGCACAGCTCACTTCAACCATCAGTAAAGAGGGAAAAAATGCTGCTAGATCTCAAAAAATAATGGAGATACCTGCCATTACTTCAGAAACCGTAACACCACTCAAACCCTAGCAAGTGAACAAGATACCTGTGCTCACAATACTCTACAATAAGCTATTATTAATGGCTGAAAAATAAAATATGCAGAAAATTAAACAATCTCACAACATTTCCAGAGAGTAACACCAGTTAGATTTGGACCCCAAAGTCTTCTTTTATTAACCAGAAACAGTTTACAAGAGAGCTCTCACAGATCCTATTCATCTGAAATGACCCTTAGCACCCTATTTAAAGGAAATGATCCCAACGGCTAGTTCGAGTGATCCATGTCGAAATAATCTCGACCGTCGATGAGGATCAAGACATCTCTTAATCTCATCCGTCGAAATTGTTAACTTATTATTAAAAATAATATTTTGCATGCATTCACTCAAAATATTATTATTTTATTATTTAGGGTTTTTGATTTATTTTATAACTTTTTATTATAATTTTTTTATTTATTTCATTTTTTAATTTTTTTAATTTTTTAATTTTTTATTATTTTATTATTTTATTAAATGGATCATCGAACTAAGCCTTTGGAAACATCACCCAGGACTTAGGACTTAGGACTCATGAGGGGATTTAAAACATTTTTTCAACCCTCAAGACACATTACATCATGACTTTTACAATTTACATCTTAAGGGGACAAACCCACTTACATAGACCCTCACAAAACGCCCAATTTCTGCGACACAACTATAATCTTGTAGATTAACACACTAGGATTCTCCTAAAATTCGAATGATAAAATCCATCCCGTTTTTGGGGTCAGGCTGAAGGAAAACTCTGCCGATCATGGATCGGTGAAGACGAAAAACCTTCTGGGACGTAGATTATCATTAGAAAGTTAGGTCCACCTAGGCAATTTACATAAACGATTCATATCTACTAAGATTATTTACAATTCATACATGCAGACTGGGTTTACAATTAAAATGATTAAGCTGCTGATGACTGCAGGCTGGCACGGACACGTCGATCAGGTGCTGCCCCTTTCTGCCAAGAAAAGAGGGGGAGTACTGCATGGGTAGTTGACCGACAGTGGTCAACAGGCCTCATAAAAGAAGCAAACTCCTAAACAAACTCTCCATGAAGTGTTTGAGTTTCACCTTCTCACTCTCACCTGTTGGTTGAGAGAATCTTGGAGTTAGTTCTTCCACCAAGGAATTCAACTCCTGAAGGTGGGCAAGTGATCTAGGAGTGTCTATATGTATCACTTCACTTCAAGAGAAGAGGGTTGAACTTTTTGTGAAGGAGACTTGCATGCAATCATCTTTCAGCTAATACAGAGACATGTTGCAACTATTTTCAAGGAACTCTAGCCAGTGAGTTCATGGTGCTTGTGCTTCATTCTTTTTGTTTTCTTATGGTATAAACATCTTTATATACCTTATATCTCTTCTTTCTATGAATGCTTTGTCATAAAATACTCAGAATTCTTGTTTTTCATGCTCTGTTATCTGGTTTTCATAGTTACGTGTTTTGTCTTCCTTAGCTAATGAAATCATGTTTATTTATGCTCATTAGTTTCTTCCACACTATATCCTCTATACTACACTAAGAAATACTCAAATTACACCATGGCTTCTAATATCTAGCTCCTTATGTTTGCTCTTGCATTCCCACAACCTAGACCTACTTGTGGCTCCAAACCCTAAGTTCAGCAAATCCTTAAAAAAAACAAATTTTCACAAACAAACAAACAAAGACTCATATCTAGTCTAAAATCCATTTGCTTTAAAGTCATATCACTGATAAGAGACTTAGAGAGATCCCTCTCATGCTTAGTAGGGCTAGCTACTGAGCTGAAGTGGTTTGAGGTTACCCTTCTCGATTTCCTTTTCAGCCTGGGAGATTGTAAGGACTAACAAAAGTTACAGAGGAATCCGAAATTTTGTGCCTCTGTCATCTTTTGCAGTTTCAGAGAGATCCGAGAATCTGCCTTTTGGTGGTGACCCTACACGCCTATTTATAGTAGTTAGGTGTCTGCAAATAAGCCGACATGTTAGGGTGAACCAATGTGTCCCTATTTCTGAGCCGACTTGTCATTAATATTCATTTTGAGGCCGATTAAACTGTTTTTCTTCATCGTTTTGCAGGTAGACTTCTTCGTGCTCGCCTTGGAGGATTGTGCTTGTTTTGGAGGGTTGTTCTAGACTTGTATACATTTCATATATGCTCCAAAAGAGCTCTTTACACATGTCATTGACTCTTTGACTTTCCTAGACCTATGGAATGAGCAAGAAACTCATTCTTATAATTTACAAAAATAATATTTATTTTTCTTGACAAGTACAAAGATCAAAATTACATTTGTAAATAGTGAACCTAGTTACACTTCTTCAACACTTTGGAGGTGTTTGAGTACCCCAAGAAGATACACTTGTGACTCCTTGAACCGAGTTTGTTTCTTTGTTCCTTAGGTATCAAGGCATAACAGGTGGAACCAAAAACCTTGAGATGCCTCACCGAAGGAATGTGGCCATACCACATTTCATAGGGAGTCTTGTTTTTGATAGCATTAGATGGACACCTATTCTTTATATAAACAACACATAGAATTGCATCAACCCAAAACATCAGTTGAACATTCTTGAAAAACATCATGCAACCTATCATATTTAAGATTGTCCTGTTCATTCTTTCATCTACTTCGTTCTGTTGGGGGTTATAAGGCACGGTCGTTTGATGTTTGATCCCATGCTGGCGAAGATAGTTTTCAAATTCATTTGAAGTGTATTCTTTTCCATTATCAGTGCGAATAGAGCCAATATGAGATTGTGCATCATTTTCAATCCATGCATGAAAGTTATTGAATGTTTCAAAAGCTTCAGATTTGTTCTTCAATAAATAAACCTAACACATTCTGGTGTAGTCATCAATAAATGTCATCATATATTTATTACCATTTGTAGAAGGAACAAGCATTGGGCCACATAAATCAGAATGAATGAGTTCAAGTTTTCTATGTGCTTTGGAATGAGAATCATGAAAAGACTATTTGTTGTGCTTTCCTAAGATACAAGCATCACATTGCTTAAGTTTCCTAGGAATTGTAGGCAAACCAGTGACACCATTTTTCTTCAACAAACAAAGGCTATCATAGTTCAAGTGTCCAAATCTAGCATGCCATAAAAGACTTGATGGAAATGTACCTTCATCATAGTGAGAACTATATGAAAAGTTCTGTGCATGAGTAGAGGTTCCTTGCAGCTTCATAAGTCTTTCTTCTTCTATCCCCATCATGACAAGTGAGTGATCTGATGTTTTTCTAACCTCGACTTTGCCATCAAATATATGAATGGAGTGTCCTTGTTGGCGGATGTGGACCAAAGACAACAAGTTTCTCCTCAGCTCTGGGAGGTATAAAACATCATGTAGAAGAAAGTTTGGAAGACCAGGCAGTTTGAGCCTGATGGTGCCAAGCCCTGATGGCTTGAGTTTTGACTTGTCTGCAAAGTATACTGCTCCATCAACATTGTCAGTGAATTCTTCAAAGAAATCTCTCCTGAAAGTCATGTGGCAAGTTGCTCCTGAATCAAGCAACCAATCATCTTTCCATGAAGTAAGTGAAGCATTGAATAAGTCTTCAGTTACTCCAATGTTGCAATGTGCCACAACATAATGAGCGAATTCAGGTGCTTTACCTTTCCCCTTGTCAGTTGTTTTACCTTTTCCTTCATTTCTTTCTTGCTCAATTTTGTCCCAAGGCAGCTTACATGTAGAAGCATCATGTCCATCTCTATTGCATCATATGCAATGAAGATCATACTTTTCTCCTTGGAACTGTCTGCCCCCCTGCCTCTAAAATTCTTCCTACCTCTTGCTCTTCGGCCACCTCTTGCTCTTCGGCCACCTCTTCCTCTAGAAGAATCTTGTGCATGATTCTTCTCCTTTTGTGCAAGGCACACAACTTCTTTAGAAGACTAAGGAGTTGTCTTCTTCCCAAAAGCCTTCTCTCTTTCAACAAACTTCTTCTCAAGGGAGTCAAAGGTAATCTCCTTAAGTTTGCCGCTTGCTTGCAATGACTCAAGATAATGTGAATAGGTGGGATATAGTGCCTTGACATAAGCTATGAGAGGAATATCTATTTCAACACCAATGGCTTTTATGTCATGCATAATGGCTCTTACTTCTGATGCTAAGGCAAGAGGGTCATCAATTTTTAAGTCAAGACTGAACAACTTAATCATCATTTGAATAACTTCAAGTTCAGAGTGTGAGTCATACAATTCCTTAAAAAGCTTCAAATGCATTTGAAAATGGAAAAATATGTCGACTCACCTCTTCATTTACTAATGTTACAATCAAAGCATAGGCCTTGTTGTTCTTGTTTTCCCAAATGGCAAGCTCCTTATCTGAAGTGGGTTTTTCAGGTGCGTTGTTTCCTTCTCCTTCACAAACCCCTTTCCACAACTCATTGAAAATGAGGGCGTGTTTTATCTTCCAAGACCACTCAAGGTAGTTCTCCTTGCCATAGAGAACTACTCCCACTATGGATATTAGTGAATGCATCATATAGTCTAGTCTGGCCTCAAAAATATTTCAGTGGATGCAAAAAAATTGATGTATTTGTAATGAAATTCAATGGCTATGTCTTCAAAACTTAATTAATATAACTTCATCACATAAATAATTCATATGGCATACCAACTATTCATGCTTTCAGCCTTATATATATATATATATATATATACACTCATATATAATATACCACAACCTCTCCTTTTTTTATTTAAAAAATCATATATATATGACATATATGAATCATATTAAAAAATTATTAAAGCATAACCAACAACCATTCAAAGAAACACTTCAACTCAACCTTTACACCATTATATAACCACCAAACAAAGACTTCATACGACCTTCATGGAGTTCACCCAACATATAAAAAACAATGGCCATGCCCACTATCTTCACATAATTTTCAACATTATTTTAGTTCAGACACATAAAATAGTCGGTCTTCATACCTCGCTTCCGCTTCCCACCTATAACAAGCCAACACTCCTTGCTATAATTGTGCTCAGAGACCTTGGCGAGAAAATAGACCTTCAGATCAGACCCCAGCTTGAAGCTCACCCTAAATTATTTCAAGAGCAGTCTGCGGATGGCGTTAGGTAGCACATTGAATTTGGAAACAATGAGGAATTTTGAGCGCCCAATTTTGAGTACCTGTGATTGGAAATTTAAAATTGAGCCCTAAGGCTCTAGACCAAACTTGATGGATGTGATGTGTGAACGCAGGGGCAGATAGCGAGTTTCGGTTGATTTAAAGAGACGAGTGGCTGGTGGAGCAAGTGGTAGCTTGGATGGTGAAACCCTTCATTCAAACACACAACAATGACATGTTTGCGGCAGAGTTTGATTTGATAGAGCTACTAAATCCAGAGCTTCAGAAGTTTAATGATTTTGTCATGGCTAAGGAAAAGGAGTACGTCATCCGTCAAAAGGAATTGCAGGAGAGGATTCAAAGGGCGAGGAATACTGTGGGTTCGAGTAGCAAGCAAAATTTGATCAAAGTCAGCTAGGATGTTGTCAAATTTCATGGCCAAATGGTTCTCTTGGAGAGTCACAACAAGCAATGCTAAGACTAATATTAACACAACCTTCAAAAAATGTTTAACTCGATGACAAAAAAGTTCAACGCATAACAATGCATTGCAACATGGAATGAGAATCATGTTTAACGTACTTAGGGCAGAGAGAGGATGTAGTAGAGGATAATCGTAGGAAAATAGGAGTTATAGGAAGCATAAATCTAAATTTGGGAGCTGGCTCTGATAACATGTCAGGCCAGGAGGTAACTCCACGAATTGAATTGTTTATTGCATTAGCCATATCATGAAATTATACATGAGTGTGGAGACTCTTGGGATTCCAATTCCACAGTCTCTTGGTTTGCTCAAATGCATAACTGACAATATTTACAATAATCCTTTCGGATTAGGTGTCGACAAAATTCAACATTACATATGTCATTATGAAGATCAAACCTAGTTACATATTTTCAACAATTTTAAACATAGCTTAAGGGTCAAACTTCTTAAAATTGAATAGTAGAGAAGGTTGTCGTAAAATTTCTATCAACCAAGCTTATGCTTGGAGGTAAATTTTAAGGATGCAAGCCTAAATGCAAACGACAAATACAAATGTTAGAGCAAATGCTTCAATGAGATATGAACAATATAGCAATCCACTTATGATGAGTTTATGATAAACACTTAGAGCATAAAATCACTATGGGATCAACTTACAATAATGATCCAATGAAGCAAGAAAACAGTTACTCAATGATACAATATGAATTGGAGAAATAACCCAAGTGCTTTAAATTGAAATTGCTCTTTGTGTGAGAGTGAATTATTGATTAGACTTAGATTATCACTTCACTTATAAGGTATCTCAAGAATGTTTAGGAGCAAATTATGGATTACAAAGCACTAGTTACTTCAAAGATGGCGGATGAGATTGCTAAAGAATCTAATTGATGTAGTTATAATACTTCAATCCAAAACACAAGTGAGATGTAGACAAGAACTTCTCAAATGTAAATTTAGACCAAGTAGCCAACAAAGCCACAATAGCAATTAGATCAAGCAATTGACAATAGAAACTAGATCCAACAATGTCCAAATGAAAGAGATTAGATGCAATGAAAATGAAATCAAAGGATGATCCAATAAGAGCAATGAGAATCAATCACCAATTAGATCTAGAAACTAGGATGAGAACTAATCGAAGAGGTTAGTCACCAAAACAAGCAATCCTCCCTTTTAAATAAGGAGGGATACCATGGGAAATTCCCAAGCTCCCTAGAGAAACAAGATCCTTTATTATTAGTATTACAAAGAAAGAGACCCTTTAGATAGTATGAAAGGTTCTTGAAACCTTGAGGAGAATTACAAATGACAGATCCTTACAATGACTAGGAAAATCACTCCTCAAGATACAATGAGCGACAGAGGAAAATATAAGGCAAATAAGAATAGATCCGCTTCAAACCCTGATTGTAAATCCTCCAAAATTTCATTTCAAACCCTCAAAGGGATATGACCCTTTCAAAGATGAAGAATGACCTCTGAAAACTCACGACCAAGACGAAGAGGAGGCCTAAAATCGTTTTCTCTTTCAATGAATTTCTAGCTAAAAAAAAGAGTTCAAGAATGCAATTCTTTAAGAAACAAATCCTTCTTTCAACATGGAAATGGAAAGAAAATATTTTTGTCTTTTTCATTAAAAACTCAAAACGAGACTACTAATTAAGGCTCACAATAAATCCCTTTCCCTTCAAGACTCGAAACTACAAGACAAACAATGTTCTTTTCAAAAGAAATCTACAAGTTCTAGAAAACACTCAAAACTACAAAAACTAATCTTGAGATCTAATTTGTTTTTAAAATCTAATTAAATAAAAGCTTCCATTCTTTTTGAGGACGTTTTACTTAGTTGTTCAGTAAACTAAGGATTCATTCGTTCAGAATAACAAATCAATCAAAAAACATCCAGATATGTTTTCTTTTGTAAAAATGAAATTCAAAACTTATAACCAAGTTCGTTCAAAGATTTGCAAAGAGAAAACTAAATCTATTTCTCACAAAGCACAGATTTCACAATCAGGTCAGACTCATCGAGAAGACGAAAAGACACCAGGGTAATCTAAGGTTTCTCAAGCTTCTGATCTTTGAGTCACTATAGAGACCATGTGAAAACCACTCCAGGCATGCAAAACTTCTAGAAAATCATCTAAAACAAAAATACCAATGGAACTTACTCACAAGAGATTTTTGATAGAAATAATGCAGATCTGGGTAAACACTAAAAGCCGTAAATAAAAGCTAAACTTAACTAGAAGAAAACATTTTAGGTTTTTCAAAAAAATTTACAGGATCCGCAGGGTTCTAGAAGAAACAGGTGCAGTACCACTCTGTGTACTAAAGGAAAAGTGCGGAAATTCCCGCACTGTCTATAAATAGAAAGTGTGGTCCCCTGAAAACTTCGGAAAAACAAAAAATAATCCAGATTCTAAAAACTACCCAAGCCAACATACATCAATCAAAAAGCAGAAACGCAAACAAGTTTCTCAAGTCAAAGACAAAGGAAAACCAAAAATCAAATTCAATTCCCCAGCCGAGTCGCCAATTTGTTGGCCGGATAAATCGATCTTGCGGACAAGACCGATCTCCCTAGTATCAGAAGATAGTCTAGCAACAAGTAGACAAACAAATCTATTTTTCTCTAAACATATGCGATTTATAAATAAAAACTATAGAGGTGTTACGAACCTACCGTTCGAAAGAGTTTCCTTTTGAGAATTTGCAATCACAAACAAGCAAACATCAAATAGCACCTGCATAGCTAATATCATAAATCATGTCCATTATGGTGATCAAGGAATCCATAAAATAAACCATAAAACAACAGCTTATTGAGAAAAACAATCCATAAAATAAACCATAAAACAACAGCTTATTGAGAAAAACAAACTTATTTGTATTAACTTTGAAGTAGAAGAACCTTACAACCTTTTCAGCCTTGCTGTTGAACAAGCTCTTCGTGGGGTCCGAAATAGCAATTTCCTTTACTTTGACAAGCCTTGCACTCTTCCAAATGAGATTCAAGAGGTATGTAATCTCTCTTCATAAAAACTCAACTAAGAAAACTAAGTTCTAGCAGCATTTCACCTCAAAAATATTCAGCTTTCAACCTCTCAAGTAACCAGCCCAATACTTCATTTTATAGTGCAGAGGAGGAGGTTACAGGTCCACCTATGAAGGGATAGAGTCCTCCTTCAAAGGGATAAGCTCCTCACATCAAGGGGTTAGCTCCTTAAGGTATGGGATGCATGAACCTTAAGAGAGCGAACTTGCCACCTCAATATTCTTTCCAGAAGCTTATAGAAATGACTCAAAGTGAGTTTTTAAGAATATACTTGCGCCTTTTTAACTTTTACAGGGGTCCGCACCCATAACACAAAGACAAAGCGGTCAGGTACGCAGGAGACATGACCTTTAGGTGCGGGACCACAGGTAATGCTAAGAGAAAGTGCGGAACCAGAGTTTTAGAGACTTTTGAGGACTTTCTGTTATTTTCAAGGTTTGATATGAAGAACTAAGGCTTAAGACTTGCAAAGGAGGAATGTATGAGTGGTAATGGACTCACATAGATTGCAGAATGTCAAGGTGACAATTTTTAGTGCAACGGATTGCCCCCTAAAGTGCGAAGTCTGTAATAGATGAAGATGAAGTTTTTCATGTATGAAGAGTGAAGTACTTTATTGTTTCAATGATCATCCTGCGAACACCCCAGTCAGAACCTGTAAAAACATTCAATGCAATATATATATATATATATATATGTATATATATATATATATATATATAGACATATCATCGCTGAGGTAGGCATTCCCATACTCAGATTAAAACTGACTAAACTATTCTGATACAGGAATGATTTTGTAATACATCAAGAGTATAGACATATGTAGACACAGTATGGACATAGCCATCTGTTTATGAATAGTCCACTGTATAATGAATAACAAAATTCCTCGCAGCCTGGATGGTAGAAACTAGATCCAGGGTCTTGATTTCTGCTTCCCGAACTAGTACGATTCTATCCATGTGAATGAATGTGTCGAAGTCGAACATGGTAGAAACCACTTGATTACCAGTCAATGATGTGAACTATTAACAAGTGTGAGAGAAACCACCAGTAATGTCAATGGCTCTCAAAGTACTCAGTACAATCCAAGAAATATGAATAAATGAGCTGATGTCGAACATGTCATAGGATCCTTTGATCGAAGGTCAATAATGCAACCTGTCGTCGAAGGCGAGAAACCTGCCATTAAGGCATGCAGATTTCAAGGTACTGACGATTTCTAGATCATCTTTTTAGATAATGAGCTGAAGTCGATAAAAGGCGATCTGTCGTAGGCAAGCCCACAACACGAAATCATAGATCAAGTTTTGAAGAAATATATTGGTAAGGACTAACTCAGGGATGGTCAAAATGGATGACAGACATTTTGGAGTTGGATGGTTTATTTGAACCAGTGTTGTGAAAATCGCGATAAAATGAAATAATCGTGATTTTTTCGTTGTCCCGATAAAATCGCGATAACTATACGAAATTATCGCCGGAATTTTTTTTTAGACGATTTTTATGAAATTATTACGATAATTGGAAATTATCGCGATAAATTCGAATTTATCGTGATAACAATCGAAATTATCGTGGGGGTCTCCGGTAGCGAGGTTTTATAATGTTTTTTTTTTGTTTTTTAAGGGATGCTAAATGTTTGAAATGCAATTCTTTTTAAAGAAACAAATAATTTTTGAGTGGGGCAGCTTAATGATCAAGTCTAGGCCCTAGTATTGATATGCTATTCATGGTAATGTTGAATTCTTAAAGTAAAAGTGACATTCTCCTTAATCTTCATTTTCATCCTTTTACTTAAATTTTTAACATTACCATGAGATGACTCAGGATGTTTGAGAGTGGTTCCAGCCTCATTGGATTTCATATGGAGAAAGTAGAATTTTAGATTTCATTCAAAAGCTATCTGACTTATCAGTTTTTCAGGATTTCAGGATTGGGAGATTGTAATGTTTTCAGGGGACACCACCTACTCGGGTTATCCCTGCCACCAGTAGAGGACGTGGTCTACCTCCTATAGCTCCTACTTCTAGTTTTTCAGCTTCTAGAGCATAGCAGACTCCACTGCCAACTCCACCAGCACCAGCATCTACATCTAGAGGGAAAGGGAAAGCTATGGCATTTTCTTGCAAGAGGGATAGAGGAAATCAATAAGATTAGACTTTAGTTATTTTCTTCATTTTATTGTATATGACATTATGACATGATGAGATACATTATCATATTTTTTGTTGATATTTTGAGACTGAGTTGGGACTCAGGAGTCAGGACTTACTATTCAGGACATGTTTCAATGTTATGCATGATTTTAGCACTAGAAATGATATTAAACATCTTATGTATTAGTTCTTTTATCATATTTATGTGTCAATGTATTTATTTTATGTTGTAGATGGTTTAGATATTAAAAAAATTGAAAAAAAAATGAAATTTTTTGTACCAAACGATTATTTCTCGATAATTCCGATTTTTTCCTCGCGCCGATATTATCCCGATAACAATTAATGCAACATTGATTTGAACTGACCTCTTGAACACATAACGACACTGCAAATGGTTTGGTGACAATTGACCCAAAGCTAATACCCAGAAACCGACTGAAGACTTTCAATATGGTTTGATTAACTGTTAGGCAAAGGATTTCCCAACCCAGGTGAACAAAAAGTGGTATGTTCGAGAGTGGTTAACTGCTTTTCTAAAACACAAAGTGTAACAAAACAAGTTCATTTCTTTTTCTTTTCCCCCGCCATTTCTGGCAAGTACCTCTTTATTTTTGACAAGCTTGAGGAGGATAACATTTGCTTGTTTATAAGCTCATCCTTCGGATGAGTCAAACTTAGTTTAAAATTCGAACCCTAAGAAGGAGTGGTTCGTTCCTGTTTAAAATTGAATAGGTTCTTTACTGTTAAATTTTAACGAGTCCAGTATAGGAAAAACTTGGTGTTTTTCAATTTTAGGGAGTCAGAAGAAAAACTTAAGAAAACTCCATGGGGGTACTTTTTCGTAAAATAATCCCTCAGGTCTGAAAAACGATAAAATAATACAGGAGGGATGTCATTTCCAATACTTTAACGAGCTGGAAAGGACAAGCGCTCGACAATCTTTTCATATTTAATGAGTCTGAAAAGGGTTTAAAGAGGACTCTAGTCTCGTCATGGTGACGAGTCCAATGTCGTCAGGGTTTAACGAGTCCGACATAGGTAAAACTCGGAGTCTTTTTCATGTTTAGAGAGTTTGAAAAAGACACGGAAAAGAAAACTCCAAAGGGGTCATTTTTCGTAAATTTGTGTCCCTCAAGCCCGAAAAAGTATAAAATAATACTCGAGAGAACCGCTTGACCATTACGATCAAGGAGTACTTTTCATAATTAGTGGCCTCGATCTGAAAAAGTAAAAAAGTGATCGAAGACACGTCGTTTCATAACTAGTATCGAACTCGAAATGACAAAAGTTCGGCGATCTTTTCATGTTTATATAGTCAGAAAAGAGCTGAAAGTGGACCGCCTTTTAATTCTGTTTAATGAGTTAAAAGGGAAAAACTCGGCAATCTTTTCATATTTTACGAGTCAGAAAAGAGCTTAAAGAAGACTCGTCCTAGAGGAACGAGTGGTATAAAGGGTAGCAACTGGTTCCGGCAATGGTGGAACTGCTCAAAACATGTAATGGTTAAGAGGCTGGCTAACAAAACCACTCATAGCTGCGGTCCCTCAAGAAAGGAAAAACAACCAAGTGAAAGCATATGATCAGCCAAAGAGATGGTGGCGATGGAATGAAAACAATCAAGGCTCATCTAACAGAATTTAGCGGATAAAGACAGCAATCACGAAATGTAAAACGGGTATGGGTTCATTTTTATACAAGCTTGAACCATAGAGAACTTTGCTTGGCTTCGGTTTCATGTTTACGCAAGCTTGAAACGAAAAACTATGCTTGTTATAAATTCGCATGCCCTTAGCATAATGACTCAAAATGAGGTACATGCCCCCCAAGCTTCATTGCATTCAACGAGGTGGATGGAATGAAGGTTCACTTTCGATATCTTGGAAAGACTCGACTTGGATTTTACAAGATCTTAATCAAAGACTCGATTTGGAAAGGGAGTTGTTTCATTTTTTAATGAGGTTGACACAGTAACAGAACTATCGTCATGACCCTTGTTTCATTTTTTAAACGAGCTTGACACAAGACAAGGGACTATGCTCCATGACCGTTGTTTCATTTTTTAACGAGCTTGACACAAGACAGAACTATGCTCACAACTCCTTGTTTCATTTTTTAACGAGCTTGACACAAGACAAAGGACTATGCTCAAAACATCTGGTTTCATTTTTTAACGAGGTTGATACAGGAACAAACTATCCTCGAAACATTTGGTTTCATTTTTTAACAAGGTTGATATAGGAAGAAACTATCCTCACAACATCCGGTTTTATTTTTTAACGAGGTTGATACAGGAAGAAACTATCATCGCGATTGGTCAGGAATCAGAAAACGACTGTACAGCCTGATATGCAATTTCAAAGGGACTCAAAGGCATCACGCCATCAAATGAATCCACCTCAGAATCGGAAGGTACGATCCAAGGATCATCAAAAGCAATAGTGTTAGATGAAATCATATGAATAGTTGCAATAGAAGGCGATACGTTAGGAGGAGGGAAGGAAAAAGTTCTTAGTAAACCAGAATCTTTAATCAAACCTACCCCAACATCCTTGTAAAGGATAGTTGTTTTACCGACATGTTGAATATTATCTGAAGAGGCTGGGTCGGCTGGTCTATCGTAACTATCTTTCCGTTATAAGGAAACTTAATAAGCCGAAAGACCCATGAAACAATAGCAGTCATAGCATAAGACCAACTGCGACCCAGAAGAAGGTTGTAATCTAGAGGGGCATCAACCACTTCCACATCTAGATTTACAGTTTTGCCTTCGACCCCTATAGGTAAATCCCGCAAAATACCAATAGGATGGAACCCTCGGCCATCAAAAGCCTTCAGAATTGTCGGAGACTGATGGAGTGTAGGAGAACCAAGAGATCTCCAACACTGGATCGACATAATACACGTAGAAGCTCCCTTATCAATCATAGTCCGAAAGCAAGTTCTGTTTTTGACTAACACTGGAATCTGGAAAGCCATTTGATGAGGGAGGCGGGGTGTACTATCCTCTAAATCGAAGATTATTAGGTTCGAATCCTGAATATCGACAGCTCCTATAGCAGACAATAGTAATTTACGCTGTGCTGGGCATGATTGCAGCACTTCCAAAGCCGACATTGCTGAAGGGGCAATGGCCAGGTCTTCAACAATGTTATAATTCTGAGCAACACTCACAGCTGATTTCCGAAATATACCTTTAGCAGGCGGTTTGATTACTAAGTCAGGGTTGGGTTTCTTGATCTGTAGTGGACCGGAACCAGGAGGAGGTGAAGTTGATGTGTTTGAATTAGAAGATTCTGCTTCTTTACCATCAACAAGATTTTTACTACCATAATCTTGCGATCGCGTCGCAATCCTGACATGAGACATCATCATAATGGGTTCTTCTGAGGTATTCGAGGAAGAAGCAACCACTTTACTATCTTGAGTAGGAGAAGGATCCTTCAAGACAACAGGCGTTTGAGAACCTTTAACGAATTTTGAAAACTCTGCTTGATATGGGCATTCTTTGGTAAAATGATCCTTGTCGCAAATGAAACAAGGATAGCGAGGTTTTCGTTTTTCGTCAATAGATTCATTTTTATTTGTTTTATCTTTTGAATTTTGATTGTTTTTGTTCTTCCCCTTCTCTTTACTACCGGATTTGGTCGTAGATGAATCTACGACATGGATGTCGGCAGAAACTTTAGTGGAAGAATCTCCTTTCGGGGAATCAGGTAAAGTTATTGTAGGAGAAGAATTCTTTGAAGATTTCTTCTTGCTTTTAGTACTAACTAAACCAATCATACCATTAGCGGCATGAGACCCTGAAGGAGCTGTAGTTTTTGGAAGATTAGGGATTTTTTCGTGTAAAGTACCTGACTGCGTATAAACGAGGTCAAGGTACTGAGCCTGAGCAATGACTTGCTCTTCAGTGACAACTCCTGCCTTAGCTACATCTTCAGTGATTTTAGGTAACAATGATTTAACGAACCATTCTGCTAAAAGTTGATCTGGAATGAAAACTTTCACTAAACGCCTCCTACGTCGCCATTCATGAATATGATCAGAAATATATGTGGACGTGGATTGTTTTAGTGAAGTTAACAGTTCCGTGCCATTGTCGTATCTGACAGGCAACTGAAAATGAGTTAAGAAAGAAGTGGCTAACTGACTGAAATTATAAAAAGAGCCTCGTGGTAACTCAATGTACCATTTGGCGGCAAGACCAATAAGAGTTCTTTGAAAAAGACGCAATTGAATTGAATCATCAATGATTGAATTAGATGCACACCAGAGGTGATAAGTCATAACATGATTTGACGGATCCTCTCCTGACTTACCCTTGAACTTCGGGATATCATTGGGCAACTTATTAGGCATTGGCGGCCAATACGGAAGATAGTAAATCGGATCGTTCGTAAGGCGTGACAAATCAGGTAAATCCAAAGTTGCAATAAATGGTAACTGACAGTTAGGTTCGCGAAAACCTTGTGTAATGAGACCAGCTCCAGGAGGAGGATATCCAGGATAACCTAGAATCGGATTTGCATTAGGAATGTTATAACCTCCTGGAAAACCAGGATTAACAGGACCAAAATGAGGTTGTTGAGGCTGTTGATAAGTATAACCAGGGTATGGTTGATTCTGATAAACTGGGTTTTGTACAATAAGACCAAACTAATACTGTCCCTGGTACGGTTGACTCGTGGCAATTGTACTTGGACCAGCTTGTCCTGTAGGCATCTGGACCGAAGTCTGAACTGTAGGTACTGACTGGGGCACAAAGACTTGAGGAGTTTGCACTAATGCAGGGATAGTAGAAATTGGAGCTACAGATACTCCAGAAACAGGTGTGGTAGGTTGAATAGAAATTGCAGCAGTGGCAGCAGCAGTTCGAGGCAGAGTCTGAGGTGAGCTAGGCTCAGGCTGCTGAACTAAACCAGGTGCAAAGGTTTGAACCATAGGTTGAACAGGTTGCCGAGTTAGACCAGAAACTAAAGGTTGTCCAGTTTGATTAGATAACTGCACATTAGGTTGCAAATTCTGTTGAGTTTGAGATAGATCTCACACCATATTCATTCCGAGACCCATAAAGGGTTGAGCATATGGAGGACCATAACCTGGTTGAATGTAGGGCTGATAATTAGGAGGTACATTTCCAGTTCCTTGTAAAAATGACTGACCAGAAGGCGGTTGGAAACCTTGAGTTAGGTACTGACCTTGAGGTTGATAACCCTGAGGCACGTACTGAATCTGGGGTTGATAAGCATCCTGAGGAATATACTAAGTCTGGGGTTGACCTTGGGGTATGTACTATCCTGAAGGTTGAAAACCTTGAGGTAGCCTTCCAGGTGGAAACTGACTACCTTGGGGTTGCCCCCTAGGCGGTAACTGACTACCTTGCCCCCCAGGCGGTAACTGACTACCTTGCCCCCCAGGCGGTAACTGACTACCTTGAGGTTGAGGATTTGGAATACTACCAAACATCATAAAAATCTGCTTTGCGTTCAACGTTTTAGTTCCATTATTACCAGGTGATAACTGATGTTTAGTCAGTCGAGGAGTTGCTCCTGAAAAAATACCAGAAGTGACTGGTACCCCAAAGGAACAGTAGGACCGCCATATAAAAATGTTTCCGGTGATTGGGAAAACATAGATGACTGTCTTGACATGATTGATCAAGAATAATAATCTCTGGTTGTAGGATGAAAATAATCACACGCAAACAAAGAAAATTTCAATAAAAGCACCTAAAGTCTCTAAAGAAACAAAGAATTGAATCACACGCATAAAAAATTTAAGAGTTCAAACCACACACAAACAGTGACTTCCCGCACTAAAAACACTAGTTGGTGATGAAATCCAACGTCGTAGAATTTTAATGCAGAAAGGGTAGTTGGAACAGTTACCACCACAACCTGCTTAATGAAACAGATTGGCACAAGTTTCTTCACAAAATCATCTCGAGTGAAGAGAACCCCCCAGAGAGTCCAAGTGAGTCTAGTCGACGTCTGCTCTAGGTACAGTGAGACCCGTCCTTCACCGTCACCTTAGGAAATAATCTTAAGTTTATGGACACTAAGGTTACCAACAACAACAAATACAACTGGGGGAATAGTCTACGATCCGATCTACGCGCAAGGGCAGAGTAACAAAGCTCAATCCCCTTGAAGGCTCCTCGACATGATCAATTCGAGGTTTACCAACAAGTGACCCCAGGCTCCTCGACAATGGTTAATCCGAGGTTTACCATTTTTAATACGCGCAAATCTTCTATCTTTCCCAATGAAACAGACTTGATTGTCTCAAAGGTTCAGACATGATCTTGTGATTGACTCCTTTAAGAGAAGCTTCCCAGAATGTATCAATTACAATTGGATTTATTTCCTACCGCAAGATATAGCTACTTGTTTGTTTTAACTATCTTGGAGAGTTAATTATTCGCTACTCCAAGATACTAGCCTAAGCTATATTGGTGATAAGAGCCCTAGAAATAAAAAAGATTACTAGATCGATTTTAATTAAGCGTTGCTTTTATGGGTTGTTCTTTAAGTCAATAGGTACGGAAATGAAACTTTAATGGTGTGAAGACTTGACTTCAAAAACACAAAAAAATGCACCTAAAATGATAAGCAATTCGTTTTTTCTTTCAATGAATTTCTAGCTAAAAGAAAGAGTTCGAGAATGCAATTCTTTAAAAAACAAATCCTTCTTTCAACATGGAAATGGAAAGAAAATCTTTTTGTCTTTTTCAATAAAAACTCAAAATGAGACTATAATTAAGGCTCACAATAAATCCCTTTCCCTTCAAGACTTGAAACTACAAGAAAAACAATGTTGTTTGCAAAAGAAATCTACAAGTTCTAGAAAACACTCAAAACTACAAAAACTAATCTTGAGATCTAAAAACTTTTAAAAATCTAATTGAATAAAAGCTTCAATTCTTTTTGAGGACGTTTTACTTAGTTGTTCAGTAAACTAAGGATTCATTCGTTCAGAATAACAAATCAATCAAAAAACATCCATATATGTTTTCTTTTGTAAAAATGAAATTCAAAACTTATAACCAAGTTCGTTCAAAGATTTGCAAAGAGAAAACTAAATCTATTTCTCACAAAGGACAGATTTCATAATCAGGTTAGACTCATCAAGAAGACAAAAAGACACCAGGGTAATCTAAAGTTTCTTAAGCTTCTGATCTTTGAGTCACTACAGAGACCATGTGAAAACCACTCTAGGCATGCAAAACTTCTAGAAAATCATCTAAAACAAAAATACCAATGGAACTTACTGACAAGAGATTTTTGACAGAAAGAATGCAGATCTTGGTAGACACTAAACGCTGTAAATAAAAGCTAAACTTAACTGGAAGAAAACATTTTAGGTTTTTCAAAACATTTTACAGGGTCCACAAGCTTCTAGAAGAAACAGGCGCGGTACCACTCTGTGTACTAAAGGAAAAGTGCGGAAATGCCCGCACTGTCTGTAAATAGAAAGTGCGGTCCCCTAAAAACTTCGGAAAAACAAAAAATAATCCAGATTCTAAAAACTACCCAAGCCAACATACATCAATCAAAAAGCAGAAACGCAAACAAGTTTCTCAAGTCAAAGACAAAGGAAAACCCAAAACCAAATTCAATTCCCCAGTGGAGTCGCCAATTTGTTGGCCGGATAAATCGATCTTGCGGACAAGGCCGATCTCCCTAGTATCAGAAGATAGTCTAGCAACAAGCAGGCAAACAAATCTATCTTTCTCTAAACATATGCGATTTATAAATAAAAACTATAGAGGTGTTAAGAACTTACCTCAAGTCCAACGCTAGTTTGTAGCAGCCATCCTTCAACCGTTCGAAAGAGTTTCCTTTTGAGAACCTGCAATCACAAACAAGCAAACATCAAATAGCACCTGCATAGTTAATATCATAAATCATGTACATTATGGTGATCAAGGAATCCATAAAATAAACCATAAAACAACAACGTATTGAGAAAAACAAACTTATTTGTATTATCTCTGAAGTAGAAGAACCTTACAACCTTTTCAGCTTTGATGTTGAACAAGCTCTTCCTGGGGTCCGAAACAGGAATTTCCTTTACTTTGACAAGCCTTGCACTCTTCCAAATGAGATTCAAGAGGTATGTAATCTCTCCTCATAAAAACTCAACTAAGAAGACTAAGTTCCAGCAACATTTCACCTCAAAAATATTCAACTTTCAACCTCTCAAGTAACCAGCCCAATGCTTCATTTTATAGTGCAGAGGAGGAGGTTACAGGTCCACCTATGAAGGGATAGAGTCCTCCTTCAAAGGGATAAGCTCCTCACATCAAGGGGTTAGCTCCTTAAGGTATGGGATGCATGAACCTTAAGAGAGCGAACTTACCAACTCAAGATTCTTTCTAGAAGCTTCTAGAAATGACTCAAAGTGAGTTTTTAAGAATATACTTGCACCTTTTTAACTTTTACAAGGGTGCGCACCCACAACACAGAGACAGAGCGGTCAGGTACGCAAGAGACATGACCTTTAGGTGTGGGACCGCAGGGAATGCTAAGAGAAAGTGCGGAACCAGAGTTTTAGAGACTTTTGAGGACTTTCTCTTATTTTCAAGGCTTGATATGAAGAACTGAGGCTTAAGACTTGCAATGGAGGAAAGTATGAGTGGTAATGGACTCACATAGATTGCAGAATGTCAAGTTGACAATTTTTAGTGCAACAAGTCTTGCAAAGAAATAGGCCCAAAAATTTAATTATTTTTTGTAATCAAATTGTAAAATTTTTAAGCCCTAAACCTTTAAAACTTTCAATAATCCTCCAAGCAAGAAAGGTTTCAGATTTGAGAATGAAAGATGGCTTTCTTGAGCCCTCAGCTAGGAGAAAAATGCTTCCAAAAGGCCTGTGGCGTCCTTGAAAAAATGTGATCTTATATGTTATAACTGAGCCTCTGAAACAACAAAACTGTAGCTTGTTGACTTTAAATGTAAAAATACACTAAGTATTTTAAACAATATTTTATTAATATATATGAAATGTACAAGGATGATGAATGTTACAATGAGGCCTTGCTTATATACCCAGACAAGTGTCCTTTCATGATTGGGCGCCTTTTCACTTAACTAATGACCATTTAAGATAATCGTCATTTGATTATTTATTATTTATATTCCTTTTATTTTATATAATTTTATATTCATAGCATTGCATCTCTCTTCAAGTTAATTTCTTCCTTGCCCACGTCTTTCCGGCATGTGTAAGTCATCGATACTATTGTCTTGGAATTAGATTTTATCCATTTCCCTTGATATATATATATATATATATATATATATATATATATATATTACTATTGTTTTAAAATTGATTTTATTTATTCTATATAAATTAATTAATTAATTATTTTTAACAAAGTAACTTTATAAAATATTATGAAGTAACTTTAATAACATTTATAAAGTAACTTTATAATTAATATTTATGTTATTTTCCCTAATTTAAAGTTATGCTTATTTTGGGAAGGATGTGGCGGAAGGCTCTGCGACGGGATGAGCGCTAGGGTTCGCGCTAGCAGACAAGGGTGACAGGGTCACGGACTGGTTTTGACCGTGGGCTGAGCGCGCAGACCTGCCAGGGCAGAGTATATCAGTTTGCTGGCACGGGTTGGGTTAGGTAAAAAAAACCAGTGAGGGAGAACCTAACCTTGTGATATCGCCCTGAACGAAATGGGAGAGTCAAGGGGGGGGGGGAGAGATCCCCTCCTTCAAAAACGTGGTAATGGGGGAGACAAGTACGGGAGGAGAGCAGCATACGGAACGGGAAAATCAAATCCCAGTAATGGGCAACTTATGGCAGAAACGAATGAGAGGAAAATGCTTACCGAGGGCTCAGAAACAGCCTAGGTATGTTGTTCCCCATAATAAATTGGAGGAATACAACTGCTATATGAGGGACCATGCTCTAATCTGCCGATTTGTTGGGTATTGGCCTTCTGAGCGGGAACTCTACAGATGGATTGATCAGCGCTGGAGACCTAAGGGGCAGGTAGATCTCAAACTTGGTGCTCAAGGTTTCTTCACAGCAATATTTTCGAATTTGGAGGACAAGAACAGAATCTTCGAAGAGGGGCCTTATTTCTTGAACAATGCGGGTCTATTTATGAAGTTTTGGGAGGAGAGATATAATCCTGAAAAGGAGAAAATGCTTGATGCACCAGTCTGGGTCAGGTTATTTGGGCTTCCTGATGAGTTCTGGGATCCGGGAATCTTGGAAGGAATAGGCAACTCGATTGGCAGCTTTGTCAAAATTGCAGAGGCTACGAAAAGAGGTAAGTATAATGCTTATGCGAGAATCTGCGTTTACATAAACCTGGCTGATCCCCTCCCAGAAAATGTTGAGGTAGAGTACCATGACGAAATCTGGAAACAGCCAATTGATTACGAACATATCCCTTTCCGATGCCGAATCTGTCACGAGTATGGCCATTTATATCGGCAATGTCCTCTTAATAAAGAGGAAGAGAGCAGGAAAAGTCAAGCGAATCAACAGAGAACCACCGGGAGAGCGGAGGATCCAGAGAGAGGATTTCAACAGGTAGTCAGGAAAAGAAGACCGAATAAAGAAGGACCAAAGACTCAATCTCAAAAGCAACCCAGTCAAGCAAGAAATCAGAACAAATATCAAGTATTGCAGAGCGAAGATGAAGAATATGAAGTAAATCTGGAAGATGATGAGGATCCAGAAAATATCCCAATGGAAATCTCAGGAGAGGAGAAAGGGAAAGGAACAACTATTAGCAAAGTCAACAAAGGAAAAACAGAGGAAGAGGCAACAGAAACAGAATTAGTGGCTCAGATGGAAGTGGAAAACCAGCCTGAAACTGAAGCAGAAGAAGAGAAAATCATGAGAAGGCTGATCCAGGAGTGGAAGTATTTAGACAGCAGATTCATACCTGAAGATCAAAGGCAGCTATATAAGGAAGTATTCCAGAAATACAAAGAGAAAAAAGGAGAACCCCCGGATGCACCAGCAATGTTAGAGAGTGAGCAAGGGACTGAAGATAAAGGAACAGGCACCTCGGGCAAAAACAGCAGAAAAAGAGGCCGGAAACCAATGAGTGAAACGATCCAGACGGTGGGAGAGATATTGATAAACTCAGGTAAGGTGATACCTCTGTCGGAGGTATTCTTCCCCTCATATAAAAAGTTTTAAATGATAGTTGTCAGTTGGAATATTAGGGGTTTGAATAGTAGAGGTAAACAAAGGTATATGAAGGATAAGCTGAAAAAAGAAAAACCTAGTATTCTGATCTTACAGGAAACAAAGATTTTGATTCAACAACTTGAAGAAATCATAGAAAAAAGTAGATTACCATACCAAGTGATGGGGCAAGATGCAATAGGCTTTGCAGGAGGACTCGCAATCCTGTGGAACCCAAATGACATTACTATAGATAACTGGGTGAGTATGAGTGGAATCCTTTCTGGGCTGGGAAGGGTTGTGGGAACCAAACACCAGGTGGTTATTTCAGGAGTTTATGGCCCTCCGACCCCTGGGAATAAGGAACAGTTCATCAACGGTGTTAAATCGGTCCGTAATCTTTATCCTGAAGCTGCTTGGATTATTGGTGGAGATTTCAACCTGATCAGATCCTTGGAAGAGAAAAAAGGAGGGATTAGGAGGAGGGATCACTATATGGACAGATTTAATGAGATGATAGAAGAGCTCCGGCTAGTGGATATCCAGACCATTAACGGGATATACACTTGGAACAATAGAAGGGGAGGCAAAAACCAAATTGCTTCCAGATTAGATAGATTTTTAGTGTCTGAAGCCATAATGAATAAAGATGTTTTTGTGGAGGCCAAGATCATTCCAGCTCTGGGATCTGACCACTGGCCGATTCGATTAGAGATTGACATCAAAAAGATCCAGGGGAAAAGGCCTTTCCGATTTGAAGCCTTCTGGTTAAGGGACCCAGAGTTCATCAAGAAAGTTGAGAATTGGTGGAAACAAAGTACTAGTCAGGGCAGATGCAGAATGCAAACGTTCCAGTTAAAATTGAGAGAGCTGAAAGGCAAAATCAAGAAATGGAACAAGGAGGAATTTGGCAACATTTTGGAGGATAAACAGAATCTGGAAGGGGAAATGGCTGATCTCCAACAGAAGATAATTCTGGAAGGAAGAACGGAGGAAAGCATTCTCAAGGAAGGGGTAATCCTCGGCAGATTGGAAGAGAGGAGGAAGCAAGAGGAGATCCTCTGGCGCCAAAAATCTAGGATAAAATGGCTAAGGGAGGGAGAACGAAACACTAAATTCTTTCACCAGGCCATGGTCAAGCACAGGCAGGGAAACAGAATCCTATCAATTAAGGACAGAAATGGGGAAAGAGTGGTTGAACAGAATGAAATTGAACAAGTTTTGACAGATCACCATAAGGAAATTTTAACTGAACCTCCAGTTGACAGGACGAGAGCCATACAAGAGATATGCTCTGCTATCCCTAGACTGGTCACTGAGGATCAAAATAAAGCGCTCATGAGGGCCGTGACCTTAGAGGAGCTGGAAGAAGTTGTGAAGGCAATGAAGAAAGGGACAGCCCCTGGACCGGACGGTTTCACTGTGGACTTTTACCAGGCTGGTTGGCACTTCTTGGGACAAGAAATTCTGGATCTTGTTGAGGAATCAAGAATAAATCAAAAGGTATGGCCAGCTCTTAACTCTACCTTTTATGCTCTTATTCCTAAGGGAGACAACCTGGAGGAGGCTAATGGCTTTAGACCTATAGCTCTTTGTAATGTCATTTACAAAATAATCACGTCCTTGATTGCTAAAAGATTAAAACCTCTCTTAGACAACTTAATCTCGGCTGAACAAACGGGTTTCGTTGAAGGCAGGCAGATCCTTGATGGTCTTGTTGTAACTCAGGAGGTGATCCATTCCTTGAAAGCTAAAAAGCAAAAAGGTATGATGATAAAATTAGATTTATCCAAAGCATATGATAGACTAAATTGGAAATACCTTGTTGCAGTCCTGGAAAGATTTGGTTTTCACCAAAGATGGATTGCTTGGATTCACAATCTGATATCCACTCCTCATTTCTCTATCCTGGTTAATGGAAGTCCTTCAAAAACTTTCAACGCCTCCAGAGGGATTCGTCAAGGTGATCCATTGTCCCCTTTTTTATTTATCCTAGCTGCTGAAGGACTAGGGAGATTCATCAAACAAGAAAGAGCAGCAAATAGAATTAAAGGATTGCAAATTTGGGGAAACAACTTGCCCCTGACCCATCAACAATTTGTTGATGATATTATGCTGTTTGGGGAACCAACGGTAAGAGAAGTCCAAAATTTAAGGAGGATCCTTGATCTATTTTCAGCTGCCTCGGGGTTAGAAATCAACAAAGATAAATCCTGCATCTTCATCTTCAACACAATAGAACAGGTCAGATCCCATCTAATCAGAATTCTTGGATTCAAAAGGGGGGAATTACCCACCAAATACCTGGGCAATATCCTTGACTTCACTTCTAAAAAGTTGAAAAACTGGCAGGGAGTGCTGGACAAGCTTAATAACAAGATTGCCAATTGGACGTTCAGAGTTCTGAATATTGCAGGAAGAGTTATTCTTGCTAAGTCGGTTCTTCAGGCTATCCCTATCTATCCTTTATCGATTATGGCTGCCCCTGCTGGGGTTTGTGCAAAAATCAGAGAAATTATCCGAAAATTCATATGGAGTGGAGCTGATCAAAAGAAAAAATGGGCTTTGGTCTCATGGAATCAACTAACCGAAAGAAAAGAACAAGGAGGGTTGGGATTAAGGGACCCGGAAATTCTAAACAAGGTCCTGGGAGCCAAGCTATGGTGGAGATGGCTTAGTGGAGGAAGTGATCTATGGAAAACTATTTGGAGGACTAAATACAGAATGCCCAACTCACCGGTTGATATCTTAAGACTACAAGAAATTCCCCGAGGCTCCACTATTTGGGAATTAGCCTCTCAAAACAGAGATCTGATTGACAAGCACACTTTCTGGGAAATCAGAGGAGGGTCAGAGGCAAACTTCTGGGAAGATAGCTGGCAACAACGAGAAAGGCTGAACAGCATTCAAATCCTTCTCCAAGTCCGTGATAAAACTGCAGGGAACAGACCGAAGGTAAAGGATTATTGGAAGGAAAATGATATGTCGGAAGGTTGGAGGGTCTGGGAGGAACCGACAGAATGGGATCAGGGTCTTAATTCTGATCTCCAAGACGCATACCGGAAAGAAATGGGATCAAGGAAACTCAGAGTTCGCCATGGGCAAGATATCCTTCGGTGGGGGAGTTCAATGAAGGGGACTTTCTCTACCAAAGAGGCCTATTTTCTAATGGGGTCACAAAATGGAGGAGACAGGAATTGGGAATGGAAATCTATATGGGAAGCCAATTGGTGGCCTAAGGTGTCTATTTTTGTCTGGCTAGCCACAAAGAATAAAATTTTGACATGGGATCGTATCCGTAAGAAGGGTTTCAATGGCCCCTCACAATGCTATCTGTGCAACAATGACGAGGAGGATAGAGATCATCTGCTGATTCGATGTCCATATGCTGAAAGACTATGGATATCAACTAAATGATTGTTCAATAAGCCAGGGTTCAACACTAGAGAATTTAAAGATACAATTTTTCAGTGGAATAAGGAAACCTTCCATTGCCGGGTTGTCCAGAGGGCTTGGAACCTGATATCTACTTTCATTCTTTGGACGGTCTGGAAAGAACGGAATAGGAGGATATTCCAGAATGTGGCTAAATCTCCAGAAGTAGTTTGGGCGCAGGTGGTAGAGTATACGAGGGAGACCATCCTAGTTGATAAATGGGAAAGTGATGACTGGAAGACTACTCCAGAAGAACAAGAAATCCTGAATAAACTTAATTTAAAACTGGAGATGGTTCACTATAAATGTTCGGCCAGCAATGATATGAGAACTCAGAGTCCAGAGAAATTCTCGTACCCGAGGGACCAATTTATCAAGCTCAACTTTGACGGGGCCTCGAAGGGCAACCCGGGAGAAGCTGGATTTGGAGGGATCTTTAGAGACAGTAATAATCAAGTTAGGTGGATCTATGCCGAATGGGGGGGACAAATGACCAATAATGAGGCTGAGTTTTGGGCCCTGCACCAAGGTTTACGAATTGCCATTAGGAATGGCTATACCAACCTAGAAATTACAGGGGATTCGCAGTTGGCTGTGGACATGTTGAGGAGACTCAACAATGGGCAAGGTTGGGAGAAAGTAACCAAAAGTTGGAGGACCGCAGGCATTGTCCAAGAAATAGCCAGCTTGATTAAACGTATAGACTACAGCATCATAAGCCATGTGCGTCGAAAAGGGAATCAGGCTGCAGACTGGTTGGCGAATTGGGGCTGCAATGGACGTGGTAGTTCAATTGACAGCCAGTGGAGAGCCATAGAAGGTAATCAGGAGTGGAAGGAGCTGGCAGACCTCATCCAGATGGATCATGTTCAAGCCACGGAGGATAATGCGCGGTCCAGCGGGTCGGACTAATAGGGAATCGTGGAGAGCCAGATGTAAGATTAGGATGCAATCGGGATTTGTCAAAATCATCATGCCAGACAGCAGGACGAAGGACTTAGATTGGGGCGACAGTACTACGGTGGCAGGTGAAACGGTTGGGAATAAGTTCACTCAACGCAAGGTTATTATTGCCCGAACTATGACTGGAGATGGAGGCGGCTCATCAGGATTCACAGCAGAGGGAATGAGTAATGATAAGATGGCAGGGAGGAGTGGTTCACCGGAGAGTGACCGGTGGCATTCGATAACCGGTATCTTCTGCGTCCCCGCGGCAAAGAATACTCTTTATAATCGAAGCGGGTTGATGGTGAAGGAATTGCGAGAGTTCATCATCCGGGTAAGAGGGGCGGGCTCCATTGAGAGGCATAAAACAGCAGCGAACAGTCCTGGAGACCAGGGATTGAAGAGGGACGATCCTCTGGGAATTATGGAGACTAGGCAGAGACAGCGACAGGCGATGGAGCATCAGGGCGTAGGGGAGGAAACCAGTGATAGAAAGGGCAAGAACCTCATGCAGGAGGAGCCTTCCTTCTCTGTTTGGGAGGTACAGGACGACTCGGAGGAAGACATCACCCCGGACGCGGCTAAGGACAGCGGGCGTCAACACGAGCACCTGGTTGAGGAAGGAACCGAGCAGGTGAACGAGAACCCTGCGGGTGCTGAGGATATGATGATTCGGCGTTATGGGTTGAGGAAGCGCGGAACCGTTGCTGACAAAGGAGATGACCGGGCCAGCAAGAGAGCCCGTGGTCGAAAGGGGCATGGAAAGGAGGCTGGGGAAACTTCCAGGCGGGGGCCGGGAAGGAACAGGAAGCCGAAAGAGACTGCTACGGACCGTGTGCGCAAAGCCGAACAGGCTTTCCTTCGCTTTTCCAACCAGGCGGTTCGCAAGGTTATGCAGAGGCTTGAAGAGGAAGCCACCCAAGATCAGTCAGATGCGGAATTAGAAGACTGGACTTTCCTGCTGCACGACCCGGGTCAAACCAGAGGACGCATGTCCTTATATAAACAGTCCCTTCACCTCTACTGGGTGATGAAGGGAATCCTGGCCAAGGCGTTGCTGCAAGTGGCGAAGGAAATGGTGAATTTGGCTAAGGGAGGCCCTGACATCCGTCGGGAACTGAGTTTTCTGCGAGTCGCCATGCTGAAACAGGACGAAGCCATGATGAGGATGGAGGAGAAACTGAACACCATCCAGCAAATGCTAACACGGGACCAGCCGGAGCAAGCGGAAGAGGCGTTGCAGCAACCTGCGAAAGACCATGAATAACTCAAGATATGTTTAGAACTTGCAAAAATTTTTGTGGTTATAGCTTTGTTTTTGTCAAAGATAGGAGAATGCATATCATACAAAGCAGTAGCTTTTGTAATAGTTTTAGTAAGTTTCAGGACTGCATAGTTTATTTAGCAAATTCCATCAGACTGTGGACATATTTTTTTTGGGCTGCTATTAAGAATTACAGATGGAAATATGACCCGGTTTCCCCTAGAGGGCGGGCAGATACTGTTTTATGAACTGATGTAATGTTCTTTTTGATCGAAGTAATAGAATGAGCACCATCTTAGCCTACAAAAAAAAAAAAGTTATGCTTATTTTATTTCCTAAAATACTACCCATCGGACGTGTGCCAAAGGACTTGTCTCTTTCAATGGTTACATCGCAAATCTCCATCACAGATAACTAATGCGGCATCTTTGTCGTGTCTGGCCTCTCTTTGATACTTCAAGCACAAGTCAGGGGAAAGTAGAAATTGAAGTGACACCCTTCGAGAGGACCGCTATAGCACCATGTAAAGCCACGGTCGTAACAATGCTCACAACTAAATGTAGGGAACTGTGTTTAGGTCTCTTCAATCTTTGCCAAAATAGGATCTCTTTCTTCCTGGTGTGTAGTTAGTTGCAAGCCGTAGTCATTGGATTCGTGCCAAAACCTCTCTTCTCGTTCTTCAAATCTTTTTGACTTTAGTTCCAGTTTTTGAAGTTGATGTCTGAAATCCATGCTATTTTTCAATTTCCTCTATTGTTGCTTTTAATTTCTTTTCTTCCTCTTCAACCTTTTCTTTTTCTTGAAGAAAATTGGCCTCACTAAAACCACTGGGGGACTCCTCTTCAAGTTGTTTAAGACATGCTTCATAAGCCTTGGTGTCTCGATTAATATCTTCAATTTCTCTAGCAACATGCATTCCAAGCATAAGGGTTTTTCAACTTGTGTTTGGGAAGATACAATATCAAAGGCTTGCTTCAAAACAGTTTGACTGGAATTGTTAATTGCATTGTTTGTTTGCAATGCACTACTGGAATCTCCAACAACATTCGGAAAGGGCAGACTGTGTCCTTCAAGAGAATTCTCGTATCTATACACTGAAGTAGCTGTTGCTAGAAACACCACAAATGATTCATCCATTACCTTCCCACCATGCACTGATGAAGCCTGCACCCTTGATCTTGAGGGTCCTTCTCCAAAGTTTTCTGCGTAGGACTCTGCCCCAACGACAGAAAGAGGGTGTCGACAATTCTGGCACAACCATGTCGGGATGCTTGGGTCGACGATGAAAGGGCCACTGGATTTCTCGTTGTCGTCTTTCATTTTGACGGGAAGGTCTTTAGTTATAATGCCAAGATGTGCAAGACGTCCAACAAGCGAGAATTTAGAGAAAACATGCGCACTTGATAATTCCCATCGATCCACAATGATAACAGAGTCATTGTTATACTCATTTGTTGGAATCACGATTGCCGTTACACCAAAACCCGCAGGTGTTAGTAAACGGACGCATCGCCAGAGTTAACGGATCCTCGAGAGGCAGTTAAGCACATGTCACAAAACACACAAGGAGCGCTGGATTATCCAATGCCCAACAATCTCCCCCCAGCGTGAGCCGGGTGTGATTCGAACTCGAGGCCTTTGGCTCTGATACCACTTGTTGGAATCACGATTGCCATTACACCAAAACCCGAAGGTGTTAGTAAACGGATGCATCACCAGAGTTAACTGATCCTCGAGATGCGGTTAAGCACATGTCACGAAACACACGGGGAGCTGGATTATCTAATGCCCAACATCATTGTCATCCTCATTATCATTATGGTTTCCTCTATCTTCCTCCTCATCACAATCGTTGTTGAGATCATTTTCATCTTCATGTGGATCTTCTTCATTATGATCAAGTTTATCTTCTCCATTATTAAATGTAATGTTTTGTGCATTATTCTCATCATTTTGATCATGGTTTTCTTCCTCCTCTTTCCCATAATCCACTTTTTCTTTTTCAAATATGTCATCTTCATAATTATCTTCAAAAATATCTTCTTTTTCTTCTTCCACATTTTCCTCTTCATCATCATCAATGTCTTCTTCAACATCTTCCTCATTGTTATGATATTGTTCATCTTCTTGTTTCTCAAGATAGTCTTCATCCACATCATCTTCATATGGATCATCATCTTGATCTACATAATCCTCATCCATATCATTCATCATCTTGATCTACATAATCCTCATCCATATCATCTTCATTTGGATCATCATCTTGATCTATATCATTTTCATATTCATCATTTTCTATTACATTTTTATTTTCATTATCATCATTCTGATCAAAATCTTCTTCTCCTGTTTCACCTTGTTTCATTTCTTCACCATCGCTATCATCTTCCTTATTATGGATTTTTGCATATCCTTCCTTTAGACATGCTGTAATTTCGGCACATGATTTTTCTAATTGCTGAAACATTTCTTGAATTTCACTTAACTCCTCAATGAATTCAGGGCAAAAACTTAACATATTGTGTGGCGGATAACATTCAAAGACTCACATGGCTCTAATACCACTGAAACAACAAAACTGTATCTTGTTGACTTTAATGTAAAAATACACAAGGTATTTATAAATAATATTTTATTAATATATATGACATGTACAAGGATGATGAATGTTACAATGAGGCCTTGCTTATATACCTAACTAGGTGTCCTTTCATGATTGGGCATGTCTTTTAGACATGCCTTTTCACTTAACTAATGACTATTTAAGATAATTGTCTTTTGATTATTTATTATTTATATTTATTTATATTCATTTTATTTTATATAATTTTATATTCGTAACAACCTCCAAGTATGTGATTTATGCCAAAACCTTGATGGAAAAAAACCCTTAAAAATAATCGATTTCTCTGCAAAATACAAGGGTTGATTAAAACAATCACCAAGTTGAAAGGATCAAGCCCTTCTAGGCTTGCAACTAGGTTATTTGATGTTTGTTTTTCTTGCGACCTCACCAAAAAAGATGATCTATGGATCTGCAAAATGATGAAACCCCAAGGTGAGATCTTTCAAAGAGATTTTGAGAAAATAACTTAGGAAATTTTGTAAAATATTTTTATGGATGGAAACCCCCCTAAAGATCTTGATTTTGATGAGAGGGAGAGCTCTCTATAGCTTGCAGCCTGAAGGAGGAGGGCTCAAAAATAATAAATGTTCTCCAAGAATTTCGTTGCACCCAAAAACCCTAGCCATATAGGCTAGATGAGAGTTTGGCCTTAAAGAAATTTAATTTTCCCTTTGATTTTGAGACAAATCCTCTTGCAAAAATGTTTACAAATAAATCTACACCAAACCCTTGTCCTCCTTCTTTAGATCTGCACGAAAAGAAGTCCCACAAATGTATACAAGATGGATAATTATTTTCAAGGGTTAGAAAATAAATGCAAGATCTGCCTACAAATTTACAATAGCTAAATCAAAGGAAGACGAGTACAACTCTGTTCCTTGATTAGCAAGTCAATATCTCTGTAATAGCAGATGCATTTAGTAAAGCACAATAGAATAAGAGAAATTTGAAGATAAATAAGCTTTTATAGAGCAAATGGCAAGAAAACTCCCTTAAATTTCTGAATGATAAGTCTTCAAGAAATCCCACTATGGATTATTTAGCTCTTATGCCTTGAGTAGTTGGTTAGTTCAGCCGAAAACATCCCCAAGTGCCCAAGATTTGATCAAATAAAATGATTTTCTACACACTTTCGAAAAATTTGTTAGATCCATAGGAATTGGATGGCACAATGAGAGGGAAGTCTAGGGGTTTAATCTAAAACCCAATAGATTTGCCCAATCTAAAGTGTTTCCCCAATTAAGATAATGATGCAAGGTAACTATACACCAGTAAATCCAAATGACAAATGGAAATAATAAGTTATAACATCAGTAGAAAATGCAACACAGTAGCTTAGAATAATTTTACCATAAAATACTGAAGAATAACACCATAGCTTTTCCCCCGAAGACTTTCTTTTATGACTTGAGAAATTACAAATGTAGTAGAACCCAAAAATTTTCATGTTACAAATGAGGAAGCTTCGAACTTCCTTATATAGAAAATGAGAGGGCTAGAAGACTCCAAGTGGAAAAAAACAATTAGCTTGACTTGATCCATGGCTAGATGCTTCCAACAAATTCTAACCCTTGATGTTGCTGCACAGATCCAGAGGAAAAATATTCGTTGGCCTTGATGGAAGAGCTGGATGGACCATATCTTGACCCTGGAGTGGTTTGGACCACTGGAATATCTTCAAAAAATATTTTCCTCGAAATTTTCTCATTCAAAATAACTACCTGGACCAAGAAATTTGATTTTCCTTGAGAACATATTTTCTTCTGGCCCAACAAATTTTGAGGGTTTTTTCCTTGCTTAAATCAGGGAGATTCCTTGAATTTTTAATTTATTTCCTTCTTCGCAAAGTCCACAACCATTTTTAATTATTTTTCCATTTGGAGAGAATTTTATTCTCTCATTTTAATTTTTCTGACCAATTTCTGGCTAATTATTTGCCATTTTTGATGGAAAATTAAAATAATGACTCTAGAGGGGTTTAAACATATTTTCCACCCTCAAAGTGTGTCTAGATAGAAAGTTTAGGAGTTTAGGTGTAAATTTAAGCACTCATACCCCCGATAACTTTTATAGACAACACTTTTTACATCTTTACATCAAATACTACATAAAAATCCAATTTCAAAAGGGGAATTTTGACAATTAAAATTGACCTCTAGACACCACCAAATTTTGCGAAACTTTAGACATGATCTAGTATGACAATTTCCATTGAATCTATACACTAGAACTCACCTATGACTTCACCATCGAGCACCACTCTAGCTATGGGGGTTGTGTGCGAGAAAAACTTAACCAATTATTTAGTGTTTCTTAACACTAAATAATTGATTAAGGGTACGCCCATCAAAGG
Source organism: Pinus tabuliformis (assembly GCA_031772625.1). Classification (NCBI taxonomy): domain Eukaryota; kingdom Viridiplantae; phylum Streptophyta; class Pinopsida; order Pinales; family Pinaceae; genus Pinus; species Pinus tabuliformis. Next base: position 53,144,638 of record CM062818.1, read on the forward strand.
GATATGACCCTCTCAAAGATGAAGAATGACATCTGAAAACTCATGGCCAAGACCAAGAGGAGGCCTAAAATGGTCACGACCTTGCAAAGAAATAGGCCCAAAAATTGAATTAATTTTTGTAATCAATTTGTAGAATTTTTAAGCACTAAACCCTTAAAAATTTTATAATCCTCCAAGCAAGAAAGATTTCGAATATGAGAATGGATGATGGCTTTCTTGAGCCATCAACTAGGAGAAAAATGCTTCCAAAAGGCTTGCAGCGTCCTTGAGAAAATGTGATCTTATAACCGAGCCTCCAAGTATGTGATTTATGCCAAAACCTTGATGGAAAAAAACCCTTAAAAAAATCGATTTCTCTGCAAAATACAAGGGTTAATTAAAACAATCATCAAGTTGAAAGGATCAAGCCCTTCTCGGCTTGTGGCTAGGTGATTTGATGCCTATTTTGCTTTCGGCCTCACCAAAAAGGATGATCTATGGATTTGCAAAACAATGAAACCCAAAGGTGAGATCCTTCAAAAAGATTTTGAGAAAATAACTTAAGAAATTTTGTAAAATTCTTTTATGGATGGAAAACCCCTTAAAGATCTAGATTTTGATGAGAGGGAGAGCCCTCTATAGCTTGTAGCCTGAAGGTGGAGGGCTCAAAAATAATAAACGACCTCCAAGAATTTCGTTGTACCCAAAAGGCCCTATTTAGGCTAGATGAGTGTTTTTCCTTAAACAAATTTGATTTTCCCTTTGATTTTGAGACAAATCCACCTGCAAAAATGTTTACAGATAGATCTACACCAAACCCTTATCCTTCTTTAGATCTGCAAGAAAAGTGTTGAAAAGTGTAACTATGTTCGGTCTTCATAATGACATCTGTAATTGTGATTTTATGTAATTGATGAAAAGAAGAAAAATAAAATTATTATTGTAATGCTTGTCTCATGGGTTTCATGAGCAACGAATTTTATTTTAGTGATGGCTCCGATTGTGAGCCTTTAGGATTTGTCATCTAGTCATAAAAGTCAATTTGAGTCTATGTCATGTATGAAGGACCCTTCTTGGGCATGTTACATTTTGTATGAGTCACTAAATAAGTATAAATAGCCCTCCAAGACAATCACAAGTATCTCCCTTCAAGTCGGCTTCAAAGAAATAATAATATCTCTTCAAAGGACACGTCGGCTCATCTCCAAGTCATGTCGGCTTATTACAGGCTCCAACAACTATTTATAGGGCAACTCGACATCATTTTACGCAGTGAATTTCGGTGATTTCAGCGAAGGTCTGAAACATAAAGAGGTGCGAAGTTCATTAAGGAAGCCTATTATGAAGCGAAGGGAAAAAAAGTATCAACCGAGCTCCTTTTCAAGTCTGTTTTTGGGTTGATTTCCTCTACACGTGTGAGGAAGTAAGAGTTCAGTTGCAGCAGAAGGAACCTAAAAGAATTACAGTCCTATTGAGCAGCCGAGTTGGAAGTAGGGCAAGGTTAAGAGGAAGCCGAGGCAAGCTAGAAGGAGTCACCATGCAAAGAAGGCCTAATTCAAGGAGGCTGAAACTACTGAAGGTCTGAAGTAGCTGAAGTTGAAGAAAAGACGAGAAGAAGGAAGAAGAAGAAGGTTGACTATCGTTGACTCAAGGAAGAAGGACTTCATCAAGGAAGCTTTGTGTCTTGGTCTTGGAGTGGAAAATAGGTCAAGGGTCTTGGTCTTGGTATTCATCAATTGGAATCTCTATAAGAAGAAGAATTTGTTCGGGTTTTCCTCTTAAGAAGGAGAGGTTTTGGCCCTGGCTGATAGCCTATATTCTGTGTCTCTTGTTTCTTTATGGTTTATGCATTGGTAGTTGTTTGATGAAAAAAAGAACACTAATAATCTAAGTAAAGGAAGATCCTAATATAAGAAGGTAAAAATCATTCACAAGCAGTTGTTAATTAAAGAGAAATCACTCATTCTATGCCCTAGATTTCTCAACTTGGTATTAGAGCTAAGGTGACTAAGTCAAGGAAGGGCATCTTATCAAGGGACACTCAAGGATCAAATCTCAACGAAGGCATCAATGTGAAGATCATATTGAAGTCAAAGGAAGCATCATAACCCTAGATCAAAGAAGTATTGGGATCATCATCAAGAAAAGAAGGCCAAAACCCTACATCTACTCAAGTTGAAGAAATCTACGAATCAAGTTAAAGTGTTTTGAAGACTATTCATCCAAAGGAAGCTAGATCAAAAGGCAGTGTCATCTCACTCTCTGTGGGATCAAGGATCATTCTTGAAGAAAACTACCTTCATCAAGGAGAAGTTTTCTATCCTCTATATCATCATCAACATCAAGGAAGCAACAAGAAGAAGGAGCATCCTATCAAGTAAGTATATTTATGTCCACATCTGAATCTGTCAAAATTTATTTTTGCAAGGAAAGCAACAGATTGTTTGGGGCTTCAAACTATCTTGCATGGAAGAAAATGATAGCTCTGAATCTCATTGAAAATGAGGTTATGGAACATGTCAAAGGATCTATCGCTAAACCAAGAAAGGAAGATGCTCAAGCTCTTGCAAAGTATATGAAAGGGGAAGTTAGGGCTCAAAGGATTCTCATAGAATCTATCAAGGATCCCCTCATCCCATACGTATCCAAACTTGAAACTTAAAAAGAAATCTATGACAAACTTGTAGAGTTGTATTCCGTAAGCTAGAGAAGTCATCTCATTAAGGCAAGAACTATACAAGCTGAAGATGTCAAGGGAAGATGGAATAACCTCATACTTTATGAGGATATCTGAAATCCAGGATCAATTACAAGGTCTGGGAGATGTCATGTCTGATAAAGAAATGACTACAATTGTATTAAATGCACTAATGAAGGAGTGGGGTAACTTTACTTCAAGTATTTATGGGAATAAAGAAGCTACTCCATTCCAGGATCTATGGTCACTGTGCAAGATTGAAGAATCTAAACTAAAGCCAAATCTGATGTGGGAGTTGGTGAGCAAAATCAAGCTTATGCTGCAATGACAAAAGGAAAGGGAAATTTGGAAAGTTTGGTCCTTAGAAAAAGAAGAAGAACATGGCTAAAATACAATGCTATGGATGTTAAGAATATGGACACTACAAAAGAGATTTTCCTAAGATCAAGAAGGACAATAACAAAAGAGGAAGAGAAGAAGCTCATATCACCGAAGAAGTGGAGGAAGTTGAAAAGTAGAACTCCAAGATAGAGGAAGTAAGAGATCTCTACTATGACTGAGATAATCTTCCTCACCTAAGTTCTTTTCAAGTTCCTAAGTCTTCTGTTGTAAGATATGACCATCATGATTCACTAAGAAAAATGACGGGATGCATCAAGGCATCATAGAAGCATTGAAAGCAAGAGCTCGGGAGATCTTCATAGAGAAGCATGAAAGATGGTTAGAATCTATGGAAGTCAAGGATATAGCTCTTGGGAATCCCATTGGAAACATAAGTGGCAAGGTCATCTAGTACAAGGTTCATTATACATCTGTCAAAAGGAAACATCTGCTGATGGGGATACTTTAGATCCTTAAGATTCTCTGATGGAATCTTCATTGAATGGTTCATGGATCATGAGGGGAAGCAAGTGTTTCATCAAGAATTCCAAACTTGTGGAATTCATGGGATGATGGTATGATGACATAAAAGTGAAATAGATCAAGGGATTAAAGCTCTTTCAATCAAGGAAGCTACTGCAGGAAGTCTAGATGAACTAAAGAAAAAAATGTGGTATATATGCTTACATTTGATATTGTATAAGTCATGTCATATGGTTGCAGATATCATGGACCAATGCTCTATTTCAAGAGCATGATCAAAAGAAAGGATCTCCTCCTTCAAAGGGATGCAGGTATGCATGGGTCGCACATTCACTAGATGAATCAACATAATATGTCCTTATATGAAGTATGAGGTGGTTGACTACAATTGAGGAACTCTGATTGGAAGCTCCTGGGAATGAAATGTGTGAAGAAAGGAAGGAATAGATCATGGAATATGCAACCATGGTAAAGGCAATCAGCATCCGAAAGACCAAGAAGATTTCAATAGGATATCTTCATGAAAGATATGAAGGCTCTGATGGAGTCTAGAAAAGAAAGAGACCCTTGACAATATATATCTTTGGGAGATGTGTCAATATGTATACAAGATGCTGATGCAAACTAGAAGATGCCATGATGAAAGACCATTACAAAGGTAGTGTTGATTTTAATGTTCACTTTCGGATGATGACATGACTGACTCAAGGATGAAAGTGATGGACGGTCTTTGCCCTACGAAGAAGTCCCAAACATGAAGACTCCTGAATAACGAAAAGAAGTTCATGACATCGTGAGGAGGAGTTCTTCAAGCAGCCGGTTGTTTTATCGTCTCCACCTGAGGAGCTGCTGTAGGTCCCTTAATTAAGAGAGAGCCTGGAAACAAGTGTCTTACTTGGTAGAAATTTGGAAGCAAAATTCCTAAGCCAAGAAGGAGCTTAGGTACATTCCTTTCGTAGGAATGAGTGCTTTCCATTATTGGACTAGATATGTCCTCCCTAATTAAGAGGGAGAGATAGACACATCATTATTGTCTTCACTTGGGAAGACAGAATGGAGGATTGGGTAAACATCTAACATCCGATACTCTTTGAGGATTAGTTAGGGCATCCAAGATAAGAGTAGTTGTTGAGGACCGATATTCTTTGAGGACTAAGAATCTAAGATAAGAATTGTCCTGGTGGAACACACCCTGAAAACTTGGGTGGAGTATATTCCGAGAGAGACAATGATGAGGGTGTCTATACATCATTGGTCTTGCCAACATTGTGCTCAGATCTCATGGAGAGATAGAGCTGTTAGTCAAGACCTTGCTATGTGATAATGTTGGTTGATATGATGCTATACAGATGGGTTACCAATCCGACTCTTCTTATGAGAAATTATTTAGATTGAGAATGACCAAGTACCATTATGAATACTTCCCTAGTTAAGAGGGAGTGTTGAAAAGTGTAATTCGGTTCGGTCTTCATAATGACGTGTAATTGTGATTTTATGTAATTGATGAAAAGAAGAAAAATAAAATTATTATTATAATGCTTGTCTCATGGGTTTCATGAGCAATGAATTTTATTTTAGTGATGGCTCCCATTGTGAGCCTTTAGGATTTTTCATCTAGTCATAAAAGTCAATTTGAGTCTATGTCATGTATGAAGGACCCTTCTTGGGCATGTTACATTTTGTATGAGTCATTAGATAAGTATAAATAGCCCTCCAAGACAAGCACAAGTATCTCCCTTCAAGTAGGCTTCACAGAAATAATAATCTCTCTAGAGAACACGTCAACTCATCTCCAAGTCATGTCGGCTTATTACAGGCTACAACAACTATTTATAGGGCAACTCGACATCATTTTGGGCAGTGAATTTTGGTGGTGTTTCGGCGAAGGTTTGAAACAAAAAGAGGTGCGATGTTCGTTAAGGAAGCCTATTATGAAGTGAAGGAAAGAAGAGCATCAATAGAGCTCCTTTTCAAGTCTGTTTTTGGGTTGAAGTAAGAGTTCAGTTGCAACAAAAGGAATCGAAAAGAGTTACAGTCCTATTGAGCAACCGAGTTGGAAGTAGGGCAAGGTTAAGAGGAAGCCGAAGCAAGCTAGAAGGAGTCACCATGTAAAGAAGGCCTATTCAAGGAGGCTGAAACTAGTGAAGGTCTAAAGCAGCCGAAGTTGAAGAGAAGCTGAGAAGAAGGAAGAAGCAGAAGGTTGACTATCGTCGACCCAAGGAAGAAGGACTTCATCAAGGAAGCTTTGTGTCTTGGTCTTGGAGTGGCAAATAGGTCAAGGGTCTTGGTCTTGGTATTCATCAATTGGAGTCTCTATAAGAAGAAGAATTTGTTCGGGTTTTCCTCTCAAGAAGGAGAGGTTTTGGCCCTCGCTGATAGCCTATATTTTGTGTCTCTTATCTCTTTATGGTTATGCATTGGTAGCTGTTTGATGAAAAAAAGAACACTAATAATCTAAGTAAAGGAAGATCCTAATCTGAGAAAGTAAAAAGCATTCACAAGCAGTTACTAATCAAAGAGAAATCACTTAATCTCTATGCCCTAGACTTCTCAACAAAAAGAAGTCCTAGAAATGTATAAAAAATGGATAATTATTTTCAAGGGTTAGAAAATATATATAAGATATATCTACAAATTTACAATAGCTAAATCAAAGGACGATGAGTACAACTCTATTCCTTGATTAGCAAGTCAATAGCTCTGTAAGACTAGATGTATTCAGTAAAGCACAAGAGAATAAGAGAAATTTGAAGATAAATAAGTTTTTATAGAGCAGATGGCCAGAAAACTCCCTTAAATTTCTTAATGATAAGACTTCAAGAAATCCCACTATGGGTTCTTTAGCTCTTATGCCTTGAGTAGCTGGTTAGTTCAACCAAGAACATCCCAAAGTGTCCAAGATCTTATAAAATAAAATGTTTTTTTACACTTTCAAGAAATTTGTTAGATCCGCATGAATTGGATGGCACTGTGAGAGGGAAGTCTAGGGGTTTAATTGAAAACCCACTAGATCTACCCAATCTAAAGTGTTTCCGCAATTTAGATAGTGATACAAGGTAACTATACACTAGTAAATTCAAATGACAAATGGCAATAACATGTTATATCATCAGTAGAAAATGAAACACAGTAGGCCAGAACACTTTTACCATAAAACACTAAAGAATAGCACCATAGCTTTGCCTCCAAAGACTTCCTTTTATTACTTGAAAAAATATTATAAATGCAGTAGAGCTCACTTAGCCAAGAGCTCAACAAATTTCATGTTACAAATGAAGAGCTTAGAGCTTCCTTATATAGAAAATGAGAGGTAGAAGCCTCCAAGTGGAAAAAAAACAGCTAGCTTGACTTGATCCATGCCTAGATGCTTCCAACAAATTCTAACCCTTGATGTTGCTGCGTGGATCCATAGAAAAAATATTCATTGGCCTTGATGGAAAGAGTTGGATGGACCACGTCTTGACCCTGGAGTGGTCTGGACCACTGGAATATCTTCAAAATATATTTTCCTCGAATTTTTCTTATTCAAAATAACTTCCTAGAGCAAAATATTTGATTTTCCTTAAGAACTTATTTTCTTCTGGCCCATCGAATTTTTGAGGGATCTTTCCTTGCTTAAATCAATAGAGATTTGTTGACTTTTTAATTTATTTCCTTCTTGAGAAATTCCACAACCTTTTTTAATACTTATTCCACTTTGAGAGAATTTTATTTTCTCTCATTTAAATTTTTCTGATCAATTTCCGGCGAATTATTTGCCGGTAAATTAAAATAACAACTCTGTAGGGGTTTAACATATTTTCCACCCTCAAAGTGTGTCTAGATAGAAATTTTGGGAGTTGAGGTGTAAATTTAAGTACTCATACCCCCGATAACTTCTATAGACAACACTTTTTACATCTTTACATCAAATATTACATAAAAATCCCATTTCAGAAGGGGAATTTTGACAATTAAATTTTGACTTCTAGACACCACCAAATTTTGCGAAACTTTAGGCATGATCTAGTATGCAATTTACATCGACTCTATACCCTAGGACTCACCTAAGACTTCACCATCGAGCCTGTTGGAAATACTGAGAGGGGGGGTGAATCAGTGTTTATTTTCAATTGTTATTTTTACCAGTTAGATCACTTATAATTAGAACACAAAATGAACAGTGATAGAATAATAATTTTGTTAATTAATGATAAGGACTCAATGCCTCCTCTTTACAATAAATCAAGTGCAATAATCCTTAGGGCTCCAACCGTAGATGAAGACACAAATCTCTAATCCACTAGGTTCCAACCTGTAGTTTGCCAAGCACCAACTTGGACTTCACGAGGCTCCAACCTCTAGGGCTTGTTACCACTCAAACCAGCAAGTGACCTAAAGGGGTTCCTAAGAGGGCAACTGCTAGGTTAAGGGCAACTGTGGAGGCTTAGACCACTATCACCACAGCTAAGTCTCCCTGCTCTTTACGGGCTTTCACCAATGGGAGGAGTCCCGATAGTGTAGGGATTCACTTGTAAAGTATATGCCAATGGATAGGTGAGAAGTGACCCTGAAAACCCTTTCCCAAGGATGGAGTGAAGAATGGAGCTTGCTTGCTCTTTAAGCAAGGAAATCGGTCCACCAGGGATAAGGGGTGATGATTAGAGGGTTGAGGGAGAAAGGATAGGCTTATGAGCAAGTTTCTCAATCCCTATAATCCTTGGGAAACTTGGATTCCCAAATGGTCCTTGACAAATAATCTTTATTGAGAAGTGGGACCACACAGGGACGGGGCCAAGTGGACCTAGCCCAGATTCGAGGATGGAATGTAGCAACCAATGATGTTCCTATCTTGGACAAGGTGAGGGGAAAGGACCAAATAAGAATACTTTCTTCAAAAGGTTGAATTGATCCTATTGAGGCTAGCCTTGGGGATGCCTAGGCACAATTTGATCCTAGAGCTACGGCTTGAGATTCCCGGAGATTCCATCGTTAGAATTGCCTCAAATTTGGAGGAGAGGGAGGGGATCCACCAACGCAGTAGCCTATAGGAGATTGAATTTTTTCCTTGGGTCAATTCACGGGAAATTGATGCCCTATGTGACCTAATGGGGTTGGACTTGGGAAAAAAGTGGAAAATGATTAAAAAAGGGTTGAAATGATCACCTTATTTGAGGGATCAGTGCCTAGTTCACTTTGGGGATATGGAGTCAAGGATAATGATGAGTAAGAACTTGGTTTCTTGATCAAGTAGGCCCAGAATGTCAACTTCATCCAATGTTGAGAGAAAGAAAAGAAAAGCGACCTTCAAGCATTTATACTTCAAAGCAAATGATGCAAGCTTCTTGAGATAAATAAATCTCTAAGACATTTAATTCATATAACATTGGCCCATACATTAAATTGGCTAAAACATGCTCGATTCCACATTTTGATAATGCAACAACTAGCCATAATTTTAGCAATATGCAACAAGAAGAATAATAGCATCAAAATTTACTTGCAACGTTATAGAGTATATCCAACCAACATCTCGTTTGCTCAATAAAGCTCCAAGACGAGAAATAGTCCAAATTCATGCATCAAAATTCATCCATCTCCAAAAATATCCACCAAGGAAAAAGTGCGAAAATTATCTATGATTAGAGAGATCCCAAGTCAAGTGATGATACAAATGAATGTATCTAACATCAATATATAGCCTCCTAAGGAGTTCGAATTAGCCTATGGGACCCTAAAGATAAAATAATGTGCAAATAATAACTCTTAATGGTGACAAGCCCACCATACTAGCTCATAATGTAAAAACAAGCCTCACAAGGGGCCAAATAATGATGTATGCATGTCGTAGGGCCCTCCAAAGGCTCAATAACATCTTGAAGTGCCATATTGAGGAATAAATTCCTCGGAATATGATGGATAAGGGGGTGGCCCCTTGTTCTCCAAGTAGTAGACCTGTGGTGCTCTTAATGGGTTTGAGGGCACATCAATGACCCCATGGGTCTCCATATGAATCGAAGATGTCTGTAGATCCTCTGCAATGGTCTAGGTGGTGGAATGAATGCTGCCATGACATCGTACAAGTGCTGGGACACTTGTCAAGAGTGTGGGGCTCCTTTGGGGGCCTGCTGGGCATGGTGTACCAATCATGTCACCATTGTCCCAAAAGTGGATTGCTAGTAGTCTTTGAACATCCATGAAGATCTGTGGAGTGTTTTCTGCTGTTGTGGAGGCCCATGGCTCTCTATGCACACCCTACATGTCCCAATGTGGGCCTCTAGGGGTTAGGATCCCATATAGGGAAGCCAAACCCAAATGGAAACCACCTACAATCCTGCATAAGATCCAATGCATCCCCTAGGCTTCCAGTACAATTAGTCATTATAATAATTGGGTAAAGGAGCTTACAAACCATGGATAACAAAGTGGTCATTGCATAATGGCATGCCCTTCCGTAGTGGGCTTTGGCATGTGCTAGTGTCTCCAAACTCCCAAGGGGGTTGGCCAAGTACCTTATTAAGTGGTTCTAGCCCTTAGAGAGGATAGTATGTCCAAGGTACACCCTTCTAATGGGGGTGGCAAGTGACAAATAAGTGAGATGGAATAGGGAATGAAGGGGGAAACCCTGAGCCACATAATGGGTCATAGGGGTAGGGGAAGCCCACACCTGGGTATATAATGTATATGAGGGAGCAGTCATGGTACATGAGGTGCCTCAACCTTGATTTTTCCACCCTTGTTTATATGCCTTTCGCCTTTTATGAATTTTCTTTAATTAACTGCTCGGGGCTCAAAGGACAAGAGCATGATGTGTATAATATAGCAGCGATTACCCATTTTGAGGTAGGGCGGTTCATTGCTCTCTAGGGTTGGGACAATCATGGGTTCCTGAATGACAGAGGAGGCTCATGTAGGGTCTATGGAACTAGGGTAATGGCCATGGATGGGGTAGAGCTCATGTGTCGGCTTTTTTCCACGTGCTGATTATTTTTGTCTTGACCATATTTTGCATTTTGTGGTACAATTTCCTGTTAAATGTGGCCATTTATGCTTTTCGCTTTTTCTTTTAATTGCTTCAACCTTTAGGGCATCATTCTAGGCCTGACCCAAGGTGGGGGCAAGGGGATAGGGAGGCTAGCCCTATGTGGACCCAGAATGGGAATGTGGACCCAGGTGGGAGAAAAGATGAATGGGGATATAGTGAGTGGAAAGGGAGTGATATGTGTGGATAAAAGAGCGAGACCACGCACCCAAAATTGGGGATTCCCAATTTGTACCACCCTATAACCAAATGGTCAATAAAGGAGATCCCACGGGACTAAGATCCAAGGGTAACAACCAAAAGAGATCAAGGAGACAGGAGCACAAACTAAGCCCACTCTTTCCGCCAAATCCCCCCATCAATCCATACCATCAATGATAAGTAAACCCAATACTCAATTACCAAATGACAAGACGTACCTTTAGATTCGGGAGGCCCACCTTCAAACATACGATCAATACAGGTGGGTGAGGGACCACATGGCGGGCTCATGTGGCAGAGAAATGGCACAATGAGCTAGTAGGAGGCATCAAGGGGCTGCTGGCTACCGACTAAGGCTCATCATGGAGAATTTTTTTCCTGGGGATATCACCCACAAAGTGGTGGGTAACAAGGCATATCTGGACACCTCTCATCACCTCAGGATCTTCTCAATTCATATCAGGACACCTCTCATCACCTTAGGATCTTTTTGAATGTTAGACCCCTCATTATAGAAAAAGCTCGGACTGAGATATGCTCCTGCTGCATGCAATGGTGAATTCCTGTCCCACCTGGAATCAATAATTTCCCATGAAGGGAGATATTTAGATTCATCTCCCTTGTAGAATTTCTTGACGGCCTCTTTGGCCCTGTCCATATCATTATAAATATATCCCAGTGCAGGTTTTTCTCCATCCATTAGTCTCAAGACTTTCACAAGGGGCTCAGTGAAGCTAACAATTTCAGTGACTTCTCCCACAAACTATCACCTAGGAGAGATGCTTTCACAACCAATGCTTCTGGTTTTGTGCTATCTTTCCTAAATAGCCATTGCTGGCTACAGAACATTCTTCTCAAAGCGTGGTACTCATACAAAAGGATTTGGAGGGAAAGAAAGTTTGTAGCAAACTGCGTGATAGCTGGGGGACTAATCTCACCCTCTGTGAATTCCCTCATAAGGTTCAACACTCAAGCATGATTATAAATATACTTGGTAATTTGCACTCAAGCATTGTTAAACAGACATGGTCAGCAAAGAATGTGAAAGATAAATCAGTGAGTGTAATTTTTTTATTAACATAAGATACACATTTATAGTACAATAGGTGACTCTTGGGATTCAGATCCCAAGGTCTCTTGGACTGCTTTTGTCCATTCGAATTCCACACTAACCCTTTAGGATTAGGTGTCCAACATTCCCCCCCTTAATCCGAAGGGTTATGTATGAGTCCAAGAAGAGAGCTGTAATACAAAATGTGCAAAAGATGCATGGCAGCACTAGGCTGAATGTGCTCTATGAAATGTTGGTAAAAAAGGGCGGTGGTTTAAGGATGACCACCAACACTGGAACGCTTAGTGCAGTTCCCGGAACTCTTCCAAAACTGGCAAGAAACTGAAGTTTTCTGCTAGAGGAAGTGATCCTATTGTTTTAAAGAGGGAAACCTTCAACCATGAAAGGGAGGTCTCACCCCGCATAAAAGGTAAAACTTCAACCTGAAAAGGGAAGTCTCAACCTGTGATGGTTTAAGGATAACCAACAACTCTGGAATGCTTAATGCAATTCCTGGAACTCTTCCAAAACTGGCAAGAAGCTGGAGTCTTCTGCTAGAGGAAGTGTTCTCAATCTGTGATCACGGGCATCTTTGTCTCTGGCTACAACTCTGAAACTGGTGTGGCAGGTTGTGGCTCAGGCTTGCTTGATGTGACTTTGAAGCTTGTAGATGACCATCATTTCCCCCCCTGTCAGGTACAAGGTGAGAAGATGGAGAAGACTCAACTGCAAGACTGTTTAATACTCTGGAACAAGTTCTGACATGTGTTTGGACTATCTTCTTGGCTGTTGATGCCCATTGCCAAGAAGCGATCCATCCAAGATGAATCTTTGTTCTTGCAGGACGTTTGTTTTTGAAGCATCTCTGTGAAGAATGGCTGGTTTTATGGCAGTGCTTACATGGATGAAGATCAAAACAGTGATCTTTCAGATGGCCAACTCGATCACAGTGTTGGCATTTCACGATCTGTTGTTGTTGTTGTTGTTGTTGCGGAAGAGGGGCAGATTCTGGAATAGCTGAAGCTGAACTGTCATGAGAAGCAGGTGAACTGTCATCAATGAATCCAGCACTCTGAAACTGAATGGGCTTTGAGTAGTCTGGAATATGAAAGGACAAGTCCTTGTCATATCCAAGACCAGTTCTGTGCTTGTTGTGGACAAGCTGTTCCCAAGGTCTGATGATGGGCTTGGGAAGTGCAGACTGAGTTTCTGCATCTGCATGTAAATCTGTTGTTGTATTAGGCACAGAATTTGCAACATTAGTGTCTTGCTGTTTATGGGAGTTTGTTTCAATTTTCTGAACAGAAACAGGTTCAGAATGATGACTCCACTGCTGTAATTCTTCTTGCTGTAGCTTTGTTTCCAGCTGCAAAAACTCAATATTTTCCTGTGCATATTGTAAAGATTTTTGAATATCTCTGAGAGTGTTTTTGTTGACTTTAACTGTACTTCCATCAATAGATAAGATGAGAGTGCTTAATAACTCTAATAATCCATGATTTTTTTCCATTATTCAGACAATCAAATCAACAATGTATTTGTAAAAACAATCAAATGACCAAAAATGCACTCCCCCTTTTTGTTGTTGTTGTTGTTTTAGCCTCCAATGCACGTTCCTTTAGATATCTCTGTAGAAGTTTCAACTGTTTACAATGAAGATTTCCACTTTGCAATACCCAGAAATTGTACCCAAGAGTGACAACAAGTTCTGAGCGGACTTTGATATCACAGTGACAGTGAGCATATACGATGCTGAGCGGACTTTTGAGTCATGAACTTTCCTCCATTTAGGGCCACTTGCAGCAGTGGGGAATCATACGCAGTGATCTACGTTCCTACTCTGGCATTGGAAGTGGTTAAGGAAATCGAATCTCGGGTAACACCTATGGTAGGAAACGAGGTTACAGACAATACATTTGCTGGTAATGCACTTGTGCCATTTGTTCATGGAATGGGGCTTATATCAGATGAGCAATTTAAAGATGCGGCGGATGCTTGTAAGGGAAATTATTATGACACAGCTGATACTAGTTGTGACACCAAATTAATGGTAATCGAGCAGGAGGTCGTAAGACTCAATATTTATAACATTCTTGAGCCATGCTACCATGATCCTGGCCGAAGATCAGCGGAGTCCCTTGCACAGATGATCGCTTTGCTAGTGTTTGGTTAACTGATGAATCTGTCAGGCAGGCAATTCATGCTCAAACGAAGCAAAAACTTTTAACCCTTTGTAATTTCAGCTACGTAGAGCATGACATGTCAACCTGGTTTCTCATATCCACTGCCTAGTGCAACAAATCAACACTTTAATTGAATTAGACGGCACCCATGAAATAATCCAACAACCATTTCTCAATACCATGACAATGCAACAACAAATTTATCTGTTCATCAATTCAGTTTCAATAAAATGAAATATGTGATTCAATTTCGTTTGGTAGCTCGACAGAAAGACGCCTGCGATCTGGTAGTTGAACAACTTTAGGTGCTACTGCTTCTGCTGCAGTTGGAGAAAAGCTTTTGTCTACCTTACTAACTGAGATTGTCGGGCTGGAGATCACAAAGGGAGTTCTAGTGCTGGGAGCTACAAATCGTCCTGAAGCAATTGATGATGCACTTATGCGTCCTGGTCGCTTTGATTTGGTGCTTTATGTGCCACCGCCTGATTTGGAAGGAAGAATTGAAGTGCTACGTGTACATACTCGAAAATTTTGCTGCTGAATGTTCCCAAATATTGACGGTCCAGACGACCCGCCCATTGCAAGGCATAGCAATCCGCTTTCTTCGTCTGCAGTAAAAGCATTAGCAGCAGGCAGAACGAAATCCGCGCCCCCTTAAATAATGTACATATATAAATGCTGCAACATTACAGGAGTTTTCAATGTACATATATAAATGTCAGTCGCTGCACATTACAATAATGTATGCACGCATGTGCACATACTGTTCAGCACCACATTCACTAAAAAAACAGCATCACAATTAGAACAAGAAGAAGGCCAGAAAGCTTTAAAATGCTAAGCCTACAAAACTCACGAACTCGGCCCTTATAAATCCACGAATTCGGCCCCTATAAACTTGGTCTCAGTGCTGAGCAGCGCGGCCCTCACAAACTCGGCCCTTTCATTTTGGCCATCTTCATTATGGGTTCCAAATCCATGCCCCAAAAGGTCAGATTGACGGTCGTAAGCGATGACATGGGCCTCGTCCCAACTGCTTCAATCCCAACAGCGCTCGATTTTCCCCAATCTGCTCAACTTCCAACAGAGTTGCCAGAAAACATTATCTTGGTTTGCATAATATGGGATTTTCTGGATCGCGAGAATGGAAATCGCACAACCGTGCAATTTATATGGAATTAAAAGTTCAATTGGTTTGAGATCATGCACCATTTAGACCATAATACATATGATTTCGAATTCCGCTGCTACGCCTTCTGTGTATTTTCCAATATTGATCGTCATTCTACTGATTACTTAACAGAACATGGTTTACCCACAGTTGTAATTACCAACGAACATTGTCTTGACAGCGGCCATCCGTCGATATGCCCAATTTGTCAGGAACGGTTAACCAATTTGGGAGACACCGTAGAAGAAATAGCAGAGCGGTTTATTCAGAATGAGCGAAGGACATTCAAAGGGACGGAATGGCAGTGTAATCCCTCAAACCCAAAAATTATTGAAAGAAAATTTCACTTGACGGCGGCACCAAAATGCAAGTAAACCATTTTAGAGCCGAAAGATTCTGGAAAACAAATCACACAGTTTAAACGCCTCGGACTCAGGCCATGGTAACGGCTCTCTGTCTGGAGATGCATTCAATTAGAAACGCATCAACGTTTATGCGCATTCAATATCAATCACTGAGAACAACGCACATTCATCAGCATAATTATGGATAGTGCGCAGTCTTCATGACACCTCTGTACAGATGACAGAGCGCAGCAGCGTCGGATAGAGAATAATGGCAGAGGAAATGGCATTCGATGCACAGGACGAGGAGCGTTATGTGTAGTGTTAACTAGGCAGGGTATTTTTCTATTTCAAGACGTGTCAGAGAATAATCACAGTGCTGTTATACCAGCGCTCCTACCACAGCGATGTTTACTTAAAAACGCATATGACAAAGGGCGCAGTCAATAAAATTGACAGATAGGCATCTCAGAATCGCTTGGACAGTGCTGGCAGGAGCAGCTACTGACATGCACATAACAGGCCACAGAAAAACAAGTGGCTCTGATACCATGTTAAACAGACATGGTCAGCAAAGAATGTGAAAGATAAATCAGTGAGTGTAATTTTTTTATTAACATAAGATACACATTTATAGTACAATAGGTGACTCTTGGGATTCAGATCCCAAGGTCTCTTGGACTGCTTTTGTCCATTCGAATTCCACACTAACCCTTTAGGATTAGGTGTCCAACAAGCATGATTATAAATATACTTGGTAATTTGTTTTCACTCTTGCACAACATCTTGCACCCACTCCAACTTCCCAATGTCCTCTAGTATCAAGTCTATGCAATGGGCAGTGCACGAAGTCCAAAAAATGGTGGGATATTTGGCACAAAGCAACCTTCCAGACGCTACATAATTTGCAGCATTGTTCATGATTATGTGGACAACATTTGCAGCCCGAACTTCCTCTATAACCTCAGCCAACAATGTAAAAATCAAATGTGCATCCTTTACATGTGCAGATGCATCAATGGATCTTAGGAAAATGGTTCCTTTAGGGCAAGCTATAACAAAATTTATTATTGTTCTGCCCCTCTGATTTGTCCACCCATCAAACATAATTGTGCAACTTGTAAACTTCCATGAACTTTTAATGTGCCTTGACACACTCGAGCTCTTATCTAGGTCTTTCCCCCTAAGTTCAGTATAATATGGGGCTTTGTATTGAGGCCAGCAGCTGCAATGGCATTCACCATGGGCTGATAAAAATAAGACTTTGCATAGTCGAATGAAAGACTATTTAGTATTATAGTACCAATACCTCCTCACTGCCATATCTGCCTCCTTCCTCTTCTTTTCATTAAAACTCTCCAAGGTTCGCTGAGATTCTGGAGAGGAAGGAAGAAAGGAGAGGTTATACTCTTGTTTGTCACGACTCACAACAATTGAAGAGGAGTTACTTACACTTTGATCCGGTGGTGCCATATGAGATCTACCTATCCCAGAAACCTCAACTTTCATTCTTGCCCTCTTATAATTTCGTTCTCTAATGGCATCCAAAAAAGCCGCCATTTCAGCAGTGATTTCTGGAGGGAAATGATCACAAAACACCACACCTTTGCTAGGAATTCTAGTTAGGTGTTATTTCAACCTGTTTATGCCTGCATACATTGTGGCATTGCAATAATTGCACTTGACTTGGTGGTCATCACTGGGAATGACTCGGACACAATGTGTTCATGCTGAATCACTAGGCCTTCTGCTACCCTTTGGTGGCATGGAATCTGGAAGAGAAAATAATATTAAATTATAATATTAAATTTAGCTCTAAATTTAAAATTTAAAATTTAAAATATTTAATTTATGTAATAGCCTATAGGACAATTTTTTGGCCTTATGTGTGGCTGAGAAACTCATGACAAGGCCTAAAACAAATCAGAGAAAGGAAAAATAAAATTTGAAACAAAAAAATTTGAAATGAAAACAAAAGAAAATTTGAAACAAATAATCAAACTTCATGAAGCCTACCTGGTTGTGATGAAGCCTCCTTTAGCCTTTTTCAACCTCCTTCGGCCTCCTGCAAGAGCTTCTTCACTGTGCAATGCAGTCACTCAGCTCCTTAATCAGAAATAAGAGGGAGGGAGGTGCTTATAAAGCATTTCCTCCCATCTATTTTCCCTTTCTCTCTACAGGATATCAAAAAAACAAAAACAAATCTAAAAAAATTAAAGCTTGGTCAAGGAAGTCCGTGCTGGGTCTGCCGCCAGTCTTATACGAGTCCATGTGCGAGTCTTGGTGAGTCTGCATGAGTCTTCATGAGTCCAAGTCTTAAGCGCGAGTCTTGGCCTCTAGACTCTTTCAACTATTGACTTGTGAAGACTCGTGAGTCTTCACGAGTCTTATATGAGTTGTGCTATACTGGTTCCTCTCACTGCACATTCTTCGTTGTGGTTATATTTGTGTCTCTGGTCTTACTCTGATAATTCTACAATACTTTTTAATATTTTTACTTTTCTGGAAAAAAATGGCCACATTTATCATCTTTATTTTAAAGACCATGTTAAATATGTACATTCTTGCTTGGTTTAGTTAAAGGGAGATCCTTGCAAATAACACACGCAGAAGCTAGTAAATAGCTTTAGAATCAACATTATACAAGAAAGATACCTTTTCACAAATTGCATGTGTAGGTGTAACACCTCTTCAGTTTAAATCCAAAAATTGAAATTTGGTTTACCCATTCCTAAGGTTTGCAGTATGGAGATGCCACATGAACTTAAAGAAATAAATATAAAAGTACCACAGCGAAACAGAGCACCTTTTGAAGAGAGATCACTTGGTCGACTGATGACAAATTCTAAGTCAAGACCTGGCATAAGTAGATGGTGGCAGGTTTGAATCTGCTGTTTTGCTTTATTTTCATCCAATCCTTGCCAAAATATTGTCATGACCACATTTTTTCTTTGACAAGCATATCATTCCAGCAAACATAAACCATACTGTCTGCATGATTGCACAAAAAAGAACAAATATGGTAGAAAAGAAAATTCTTATTTTCTGAGAGAATGTTTCTTATGCATTTTTGGTAGATTTTCTGAACAGCTCACAAAGAAACAACTTCAGGTGAAAAATAATGATTCAAGCTGTAAACATCATTCACATGCTTCATTTGATCCTTTTTTGGTATGTCAAGTCACTGATCGTGTGCGCGTGTGTGTGTGTGTGAGAGAGGCAAACATTCTTGAATTGATTCCTTAGTATCAGTTAGACCACGCCTGCATTGTCGTCGATCCATCCAACATGACAGTCGACTGATCCATATAAAATGAATCTTGAATCTAACTAGGATTTCCTCACCGTAAGTTCAGCAAAGGAATATAATATGTATCAATTGCCTCTCATACTGGTGTCCTCAGTTATATCAAACATATGCATGATCATGTTCATCTATTCTTGAGAAAATTAACGATGTCAACTTGAGAGCCTGTCATGTCAGATGACATATTTCACTATCTAAGGCTTAAGAGGGATTAAAAGACTTGTAGAACCTGGATACAATGCTTTATCAGATAATTTAGGTCCTCGATGTTTACTTCTCTCTTCTGTAGTTTATGCTTCTGAGAGAGATTTGGTTTCAAAAGCCAGTTTGATATCACTTGTGACATACCGGCCTCTCAACTAAGTAAGAAGGGCATAAGATTCCTTTTCCCTATCCTCAAAGTGGGGTTCTAAGTTCCTTTTTCTTTTTCTCTCTTTTTGTACACATTGTGTTTACCGCATCAGTTATAAACACGTTACAAAGCTGCAAGATAACAGGCTATGGATTCTTAATCACTTTGAAAGTTGGGGTGTCTTTCCAGTCATCACCAAAATGTCACCCCTTGTATCATCATCCCTGAACCTTGGTAAAAGTTAAGCTAAAATCTGAGTATATCAAAATGTGGTCAATCCCATAGACTGGATGCGAGGTTAGCATGGGTTTTTGGCCTTAGCACATTTCTGAAGGTAAACTGCTTAGTATTTTTACAGGCACTTCAGCACCTAATTATACATTGGTGATTTATCTGGCTACACCTGTCATTTGATAATAGCTTTTTCCACTATGAGTAAAAATTTGCTTATTTTACCTTATTTTCTTTGCAGGTGTGAAACAATTCTTCAGCCTGGGATTAATTGCTCTGTCCGTGTTTTGAATCATCCTCAAAAGGCACGGCATAAACCCCGTGCTTTTTCCAAATTCGTAAATGTTGTCGTCTATTCTTGCAACTTCTGTTCACACAAGAATATGAAACCTGGCACTCATAAGGATTACCTCAAGAAAAAAGCTCTTGAAATGCCAACTCCTGCAATGCAGAAAAAACCTCCAAAGAAGATTATTTTCAAGCAGACGGAAAAAAGTTGTGATAGTAGTTCCATATTGGGCTCTACTGCTACAAAGAAGAGGAAACAGAAAGGTTTGTCAACTCCAAAGGAGCTAGTAAGCAGCAATCAGAGGCCACATTTCTCTGGAAACTTTCCCAGTACTTCGATGTTGACAAATCTTCCTAGCACCACAAAGAAGAGGAAACGGAAAGGTTTTTCAACTTTAAAGGAGCTAGCAAGCAGCAACCAGAGGCCATCACCATCTTTTAGTAATTTGAATGCCCTCAAAATCCCTTCTTTCAACTTGTAGGGGGGACAAGGATTCAAACATTCCAGAGGAAAATTGTTTATGATTGGTAGAGTTTGTAATTGTATATGGGAATTTTGTTCATAAGTGGCCCATCATTTACCTTTTTCTGCTCTTTCTTTGTATGATTCTTTTACTTTTTTATCACTAGAGAATCTTAAGTGATCAGTTCCATTAATTAGATTGTCCAAATCCATGACTTGTATTTGTTATCTTGTACTATCTTATGATAAAACGGTTTTTAAACTTGGAATGGAAGTCATCTGAAAGTCGCTTGTTCAATCTTCATGTAATACACTTGACCAACTCTTACATTTAAACATCTGGCTGTATTTTGAGCTGTGCTTTTTATCATGTCAGCACTTTTTGTGTGCTACCAATTCTGTCTCAGAGATTAAATATCTATTTTAGATTATATTCTCAGAAAGCTTTTTAGATATTTCAACAAAACCAAGCAAAGAGCACATCATTGCATCCAGTTTCTTAGTATTCCACATTGGCGTTCTCCATTTTCTTTGCACTGTGTGGTATAACTTGTTTTCAATCCCTGTGCATTCTATCTAGTTGTAGCATTAAGTTCTCTTCAACAATTTTGTCGTTCACTTGGTCTACTATTGAATGCTTTGTTTCTACCATCTGTTTCCTTGTATTATATAAAGGATGCTGACAATCTTGGAAGTGCTAATTGTATATCATCTCCCACATTGTTCTATTATTTTTTGATGCATTTTCATTTCAGGAGCAGCCTTTGCTTGGAAGGGCATCTCTTTTGAGAATAATGTTGGAGAGAAACCATCCATCGGTGCTCTTTTGTTGTGATTGACAAGGTTTGAGGATATATGTGAACTTTCACCATTGTTTACAATTATGTTATGCATAAGTCATAGACAGGCTATTTATGACATGTCCACAGGAATTGAACCTGGCCATACAAGACAGAAACTTCACCACTTTATCAATCCTTTGGTACACTTGAATAATTATATTCAGCTTATAATGTTTAGATCTTGTCGAGGGACATAAAGAACTTTGCCAAGGTGTCGCCTTTGGCTCATTGGGGCTTTCCAAAACTTTTAATTCTTCATTTCCACATATCCAAGGTATAATTGATTTAGGAAAGTTTATTAATCTTTCATCGATCTTTACCTTTTTATGCAACTATTCATAGGTATTAGGACTGAGATTGCCAAAAGCTTTTGAAGCAATCCAATGCTTCTTCTATCACTATTTTTGGATATTTGAACTTGGGTGATGTTGTGAAGATAAATCCCTTCTGCGGACAGAAGCGTTCTCTCTAGTCCTATGCGAGAATCTAGCAACAAACCGGACAAACTAGTGCAAAATTCTCCTAGTTTATGTTGAAAAATGCAAAGTGAGAGAGAGAAACCTTCCTCACTCTGATGCTAAGTGCTCAACTTCTAATGATGATCTCAATTCCTTAGCCTCCAGGCTCGCTCCTCACTATCCCTTGCGTTCGAATACCTGCAAGAGAGATCAAAAGACAACAAGAGATACAAGAGCACACACAGTATAATTCAAACATAAACTACATGATAGATCAAAGAGCATCATGCTAAATGAATAAATTTTTATACATTTATGGAAGGTAAACACCAGATGTATTTATTAATGAATCAAAAAGGGAAGCATACAACCATGTGTTTTGATGTTGAAGGCCTCCTTTAGGAGGGTTCCAATTCCAAGCCAAACTTAACAAGCTCTCCTTTCCTCTCTCACCAAAATGGCAACATCTAAGCACAATTGAGCAAAAGAATGCCAATCAACAATGACCAATCCATTGAGAAAAGTGAAGAACGAATTGATAGTGATGGAGAGGAGGTTAGAGATCCACCAAAGGGGGAAGAAGGTCCTTATCCACAAGGTTATATCCCTAAAGGTAGGATAAAAGGCTCTAAATGGGAGTACTCGACCATATCTTGATCCAACAACTGCCAACTCGCCATTCTCAAGGCTTCTAGTAAGAGAAGCTTCTGCTCCATTTTTGGAGAAATTACCAGAAGAGGATCAACGCGGATTTTCCTATCAGAAGTCGCGCTGCCAGCGCTAGTCACTAGGTAGACAAAATGTTACCAACACAGATTTGCCTACTAAAATTAGCATTGGTCTTGCAAATTAGGTTTTTTCACAAGTTTTTCTAGAATTGCTTCAAGACATTAGTTCTCCATCTCTTCAGGGATGCATTGGGCATATAATTCATGGTGAATGAGTTTACACAACTTTTGTTGCTTTACAACATTTGCGACGACAATGGCACAAAGGACGACGCTTCAGGTGTAGAGTTGGGAATGTGACAAAACATTGTGTAACATATGCCCCCTAAAGCAAGAAAGCAGAACATGAGAAGATCACTGTCAGGAGACCTGCAAATCAAACATGATACAATATATGACATCTCTGATATATACATATGCCTGATAATACATCTGAATAGGCATCAAAATATAATACATGAATCCACGGTATGGATGCAACCATCCATTTGAAAAGGATCATGTCTATGGATCCATGACATGGACGCAACCATCCGTATGAAAATGATCATGTATACAATCATGAATACTCAATAACTCCTCGTAACCTAGATTTTAACAAATGAGATCCAGGGTCTTCATCTCTATCCTGATCGAAGTACGAATCTAACCATGTGAATAGATGTGTTGACGTTGAACATGGTAGAAACCACTTGATTACTGGTCAATAATGTAAACCATTAATAGGCACGAGAGAAACCACCAATAATGACGATGGCCCTCAAGGTACACTAGTACAATCTACAAGTGTGAATATGTGAGCTGAAGTCAAACACTTGCCGAATCATTCGATTGAAGGCCAATGATGTAAGCCTATCATCGAACACGAAGAACTTGCCATTGAGGCATGCAAGCTCCAAGGTACTGAAAGGGCGTTTCTAAATCAACTTCCTGGATAATGAGCTGAAGTTGACAGGAAGTGATCTGTTGAAGGAGGGCCATAATGTTTCCCACATCATCGACACGAAACATAGGATATCTCAAAATTATAGGAGTGATTCAGGATTGTTGCAGAGAGGGTCACATAGGTATAAGAGGTTTGACTTTTGCATATAAGACTTCTTTTGAACATATCGATGACACGACTCTAGAGTTCGGTAACACTTGATACAAAATGGAATTGGAGGTCATGATGACAACAAGGGTGATCGAATTAGAGGCAAATGGATTTCCCAAACCCAGGAAGGCAAGTGGCAAAGAGAGGATATCCCAAACTCGACACGAGATACATATGAGTGTCATGTTCAAGAGCGACATGTTGCCTTTTATACAAGGTACAAAACACACTATCTTCCATTTCAACCCCCCGCTATTGCTAGCAAGTACCGCTTTATTTTTAATCACAAGCTTGAAGAGGATACTAAGTACCTCTTTATTTTTAATCACAAGCTTGAAGAGGATACCATATGCTTGTCGTATAAGTTCATCATTCGGATGAATCCGTACTAGTAATTTTAACTAGCCTTAGGAAGGAGTAACCTGGTCTCATCATGGAGACAAGTCTTGCATCGTTTAAGTTTTACGAGTTTGACAGAGGTGAAACTCGACGTCTTTTTCATGTTTAGAGAGTTTGAAAAAGAGGTGAAAAAGAAAACTCCAAATGTCCCTTTTTGTAGATCGTCATTCGAATCCGAAAAGGTAGAAAACGATATTCGAGAGAACCTCTTAGTCATGGTCAATTAAGGTATTCTTTTTTCGTACAAGAGTATCTCAGTCCGGAAAAAGGGTTAAACTTATACCGAGTAGACGTCTTTTCATTTACTTTTACGAGTTCGAAAAGACAAGTGCTCGACAATTTTTTCATATTTCAAGAGTCAAAAAAGAGCTTAAAGATGATTCCACCTGGAAGAACGAGTGGTATAAAAGGATAGTCATGATGGAACTACTCAAAACATGTAAAGGTCAAGAGGTTGGCTAATAAGACCACTCATCGCAGATGTTCCTCAGGAGAGGGTAAAACAATCAAGTGAAAGCATATGATCGGCCAAAGAGATGGTGACGATGGAATGAAAAAACCAAGGTTCATCTGATAAAAAGGGCATTCACAAGAGGTAAAGTGAGAATGGTTTCATTTTTACACAAGCTTGAAACATGGGAAACTATGCGAGTATATTTGAAGATGGTTTCATTTTTTCACAAGCTTGAAACATGAGAAAAAACTATGCATGGATTTGGTTTCATTTTTACACAAGCTTGAAATGGAAACAAATTGTGCTTGAGATTTTTTACACAAGTTTGAAATGGAAACAAACTATGCTTGAGAGTTTTTACACAAGCTTGAAACAAAGATAAACTATGCTTGAGATGAGTTTACATGCCCCCAACATAATGATTCAATTCGAGGTACATGCCTCCCAAGCTTCATTTCATTCACCTAAGTAGATTAATGACTACTAACAGGTGGATGGAATGAAGGTTCACTTATGAGATCAAGTGAAAGACTCGACTGAAATTTTACGAGATCTAATCAAAGACTCGAATTGGAAGGGGATTTGTTTCATTTTTTAATGAGCTTGACACAAGAAAAGAACCATGCTCATGACACCTTGTTTCATTTTTTAACGAGCTTGACACAAGTAAAAGAACTCTGCTCATGGAGACCTATTTCATTTTTTAACGAGGTTGACATAGTAAAAGAACTATCCTCATGGGGACCTATTTCATTTTTTAATGAGGTTGACATAGTAAAAGAACTATCCTCATGGGGATCTATTTCATTTTTTAACGAGGTTGACATAGTAAAATAATTATCCTCATGGGGACCTATTTCATTTTTTAACGAGGTTGACATAGTAAAAAGACTATCTTCATGGGGACCTATTTCATTTTTTAACGAGGTTGACATAGTAAAAACACTATCTTCATGGGGACCTATTTCATTTTTTAACAAGGTTGACATAGTAAAAGAACTATCCTCGTGACACCTATTTCATTTTTTAACGAGGTTGACATAGTAAAAGAACTATTCTCATGGCATCTTGATTACGACGTATAAGAGGTCATAGCTTCCAAGAGGTTCTCATTAGATGGGAGAACAACACTCTAGAAAGGATACATGTCAAGGGATCTAATGGAAAGATCAGGTTCCAATGCCCCCAGTACATGACACACTATATCGATGACTAGATCATCAATAGGTGCGGGCACGGAACATGTGACCACATAATTAACCTATCGCAGGGGTGATACCACTTGCATAGATGGACCATTTAGGGAAGCTGGTTGATCGGGAGCCATATTAGGACCAACAAATGAAAGTTGATCAATGGCCACAATTTTTCCTTCATGCGGGAAACATATGCCATGAAAGATAGAAGGGACAAGAGTTCTCATGACATAAACATAATCACGACTGAGGAGTAAATTAAAATCCAGAGGGCCTTGGACAACCATCACGTCGAGATAGACGATTTTTTCTCCCAAAGTAATAGGCAACTTTAGAAGGATTCCTAAGGGTTGACTGGGTCCTCTGTTAAAAGCCAACAGATTCTGGGTAATGGGCACACGCAGTGGAGAACCTAAAGCTTGCTAAGTAGTTGAAGACATAATACTAACAAATGTGCTTTCATCTATGATTGTGCTAGGTACGAGTATATTATAAGCCTGTAATGTGATCTGAAAAGGCACATAAGAAGGAAGACAATATCCTCCGAGTCGACTCCAATCAAAGAAAGTGATTAAACTACTTGGAGAGGGAGCCATCAAAATGGGAGAACTGCCCTCTTGTGTTACGGGAACAGGAGGATTTCCCCCCTATACCGTGGGAATAGGAGGATCGCTCCCTTGTACCGTAGGAATGGGAGGATTGCCCCTAATTCTTTGGATTTTGAAGAAACCAGAAGAACCTGAGCAGTATGAAATTCACTCTCTACAGGATCAACATGATCAACTGAAGGTGGAACTGAGTCAAATGTTTTCTCGCTAATGGTTGGTCGTGAACAAATTCATGGGATCCACTTCCAGAGAGAGTGGGATTGACCAGAGATGAGTTCTGATCAATCACTTGATCAACTAGTGGAGGGTCTAGGAAAGCTTTTGATAACCAGCTGGAAGATTAGGCTGGGAAGCTGTAAGGTTATCCAACACTTTCGAGGCTTCGTCCATATAAGGACAAAGGTGAATAGGATGATGCCCTTCACATAACCTACAGGGAAATTTAACTTTTCCCTTTTTCCCATGGGTTTTATTGTCACTAGTCGAAGGTTTATCACCATCATGATCTCCAGAGGCTGGCGACAAAGGTCGAGGTGAATTTGTGGACCACACTTATAATATTTTGGGAATACCAGGACATTATTGAAGAAGGTGGTCATCCTTACAAAGCATGCAAGGGAAATTCACTTTCCGAGGTTGATTGGAAGGTTTCTCAACATCAACTACATCGGTAGCAATCGTTGTTGGGTTGCCTCCTTGCTTATTTTTATTCTTCTTAATCTTCCCCTTCTTCTTCTTCTTATCGACTTGGTTACTTGCAAGTTTTCACCAGACGAAGAGGAAGAAGAGAAAGAAGGTTGAACATGTGAAGAAGACAAAGAGTCAACTTTAGGATCAATCGGAGGTTGATATTGTTTAGGTGCAGGAGAGCCTAGTTGAGGAGCAGTTTGGACATTCAGAACCATAAGGGTCGAAAATAACCAAACCGACAAACCAATGATAAATCCAGGAAGGGACAATGTTGCCATATAAGGAGCACCAATATTTCCAAAAGAAGGAAAAAGACTAGGATTCCCGTTAGGGGAGTTTCCTTGATTGGTAGACCGAGGAACTGTTCCCATTAGTCTCAACCTAAGATTTACTAAGGAGTATTTCCACAAGAATGATGTTTTTCCGCGGTCAATATTGATTTTAGAAATTAACAAAACAAAATAAAAAAAATGGGTAAAACTAGGCAAAAGGGTTTACGAAGTATTTGTGAATTGCAAAATACCTCCTGGCGAATCAAGAAGTACGGGCAAACAATCTCCCTGAATGTTGTGTTCGGTGTATCACGTTTACAAGGCGATCGAATCGGTTACCTATGGATGGATAGAAACCTATAGGGGGCTCCCAATATATATGCAACGATACGTGAGTATAATCCGTAGTAGTGCTATCTAATGCATACCTGTTTGATGAGAGCGTTCCCATATACTTACCATGCGTGGAGCGCCTCCGATATACCCAAAAGTACTGGATAATGGTCCTATACACTTCCGTACGTGGAACGAGATTTCACCCCCAGGATACAATGCTGGAAAATAACGACAAATCCTACGTTTAACGACACTGGAACACTTCTCTAGCCTAGACCTTTAAATGTTTTCGTTAATGACAAATGCTCTTTAAGTTAATTGAAGTAAATTTTAAGTTGATTTTGAATTATTTTTCAATTTTATAGCTCAAAGCGATGTCACTTGAACACCTAAGATGCAACTATATGAGAAAAAGATTCTTTTCCAATTTGATGAAAGCTAAACTAGTAAGGGGAGAGATTTCAAACAATGATGCAACAAGCAGTAATGCAACAAACAAAGTGCCCTTAACTAGTTTTTTACTTTTCACTTCCCAAATGCAACTTTTCAAAAGTAAAATGATTTTCACTTTTACTAAGATGCACTTATATGAACTTTCACTTTTCTTTTTGTTTTGAATGATTTAATGCACCTAATGCACTCTTTAGCTTTCAATCACCGAAAAATGTGATCTATTTTCAATGATGAATCTCAAAAAAATAACTTTTCAATGCAACTAATCTAATGCACTTTTACGAAAAGTAAATTTTTGAAATGAAAACTAAATAAATGCAAGATCAATTTCTTTTATGATTGCAAAAGAACTACTAATGCTCAATCAACAACAGATTAGTATTTTCCCAATCATACAAGCAACAAACAATGATTTTAATTGACTCAAAACATCAAAAACTCAATCAAAATTTCACTTTTACCACTTAAAGGACGGGATTGACTTTTGCACACCACAAAGAAATTGAAAGCAAATAGACAAAATTTGTTGCACATAGGGTAGGAAAATGCCCTGAGAGACCAAGACACACTAAAGTTTTCAGCAGAAACCCTAAAAATTCTCACATTCAATGACCAACGCTAATTTATATAGCAAAACCCGTGCTGACAAGGTTACCCGCACTACATTTCATAGAAAAACCCATGTTGGCAGTACTACTTTTCATAGAAAAACTAGTGCTGGTCTTTAGCGCGGGTAGACAGTAGAAGACAAGGTCTTCATCGCGAATGTATAGGGGAAAATAGGCGCTGACAACGTGTCTGTCACTGATAAGACACGCGCTAAGTGAGGAAATTTTAGGAAAAACAGGAAAGACTCAAGAAAAAACTCTAGACCTGATACCCTAAGACACCAACAATTCAGAGTACATACTGAAAATCAATCGAAACATGGGGTCGTTCAATGATTGGCCAAACTTAACGTGAAGCAGTGTTATAAGAACCGGATCGGAACTGGTGGAATCAGCCGGTCCGACTGTTTTTGGCCCAAAACCTGTCTTTTGTAACGGAACTAGCCGGTTCGGTATTGAACCGACCTATTTCACTGAACCAGATGGTTCAAAACTGGTTTTGTGCAAAAAAAAATGTTTTTTTTTTCCTTAATTTTTTTATTTTTTAGTTTGTTTACACATTTCTTACTCTCCCTTAGGCTAGCCTAAGAATCAAGCCTATGGACCTCAGCCTAATATTCAAGCCTATGGCCCTCAACCTAATAATCAAGCCTATGGCTCTAATATTGCTATGCAATTCATGGTAATGTTAAATTCTTAAAGTAAAAGTGACATTTTCCTTAAATTTTCATTTTGATCATTTTACTTAAATTTTTAACATTATGATGAAATGACTCAGAGTGTTTGCGAATTGTTCCAACCTCATTGGATTTCATATGGAGAAAGTAGAATTTTAGATTTCACTCAAAATCCAATAGACTTAATAGTTTTTTAGGATTTCAGGATTGGGGGGATTGCAACATTTCCATTGGATTTTGTCATGTAAGAGGGTATGGAGCTAGTATTTAATAAAGAGCACCAAGCTCTCTATGTACTTTGATGATAATGGCATTGGTTGTCGAACTCCTCTACCATGACTCTACTAAAAATGTACCCATCACTCAAACAAAATCTTGACATGACATGCTACGTTTTTTCTTTTGTTTTAATGCCTAAATGGTTATATTAATGGCGAAGACCCCAATATAGGCAGTGATTTTGATGATATGTACGAATTTGTTGTAGCATGATTTTTTTTGGATCCTAGAGGCCATCTAGAGCCTATTTGTTGATGTATTTTCAGTTCAGAGATGGATTGCGCTCAATGCTATTTTGGTTATGTGCACCCTTACATGCTATGTAAATGAGAAGTTATGCATATTTGTATATAAATGGTTTGGATTCATATGGATGCACATGAATATATATGTTTTTCTTTAAAATATGAATATTTTATACGTTTTCGGTAAACTGGTTTTTTTTCCCCGATTTTTTATCAGTTCCCGGTCCACAAGGTTTTTCGGTTCGATCACTGGTTCGATTCTGACAACATTGACGAGAAGACAAAAAACGAAAGGAGGATGAAAAGGGTGTAGGCTTCCCCAGTGGAGTCACCATTTTGTTGTGAAGATAAATCCCTTCTGCATACATAAGTGATCTCTCTAGTCCAATGAGAGGATATAGCAACAAACTGGACAAACTAGTGCAAAACTCTCCCATTTTATGTTGAAAAATGCAAAGTGAGAGAGAGAAACCTACCTCACTCTGATGCTAAGCGCTCAACTTTTGATGATGATCTCGATCCCTTAGCTTCCAAGCTCGCTCCTCACTATTCCTTGCGTCTGAATACCTGCAAGAGAGATCAAAAGACAAGAAGGGATACGAGAGCATACATAGTATAATTCAAACATAAACTACATGACATATCAAGGAACATCATGCTAAATGAATAAATATTTATACATTTATGGAAAGTAAACGCCAGATGTATTTATTAATGAATAAAAAAGGGAAGCATACAACCATGTGCCTTGATGTTGAAGGCCTCCTTCAGGATGGTTCCAAGTCCAAGCCAAACTTAACAAGCTCTCCTTTCCTCTCTCACCAAAATGGCAGCATCTAAGCACAATTGAGCAGAAGAATGGCAACCAACAATGACCAACCCATTGAGGAAAGTGAAGAACGTATTTATAGTGATGGAGAGGAGGTTAGAGACCCACCAAAAAGGGAAGAAGGTCCTTATCCCAAAGGTAAGATCCCTAAAGGTAGGATCAAAGGCTCTAAATGGGAATACTCGACCATATCTTCATCCAACAACTACCAGCTCGCCGTTCTCCAGACTTCTAGTAAGAGAAGCTTTTGCTCCATTTTTGGAGAAACTGCTTGAAGAGGATCAACGCGGATTTTCCTATCAAAAGTCACGCTACCAGTGCTAGTCACTAGTTAAACAAAAGATTACCAACACAGATTTTCCTACTAAAGTAGTGTTGGTCTTGCAAATTAGATTTTTTCACAAGTTTTTCCAGAATTGCTTCAAGACATTAGTTCTCCATCTCGTCATGGATGTATTGAGCATATAATTCATGGTGAATGAGTTTACACAGCTTTTGTCGCTTTACGACATTTGTGACGACAATGGCACAAAGGATTCCACTTCAAGTATAAAGTTGGGAATGTGACAAAATATTGTGTAATAGGTGAATATGCTAGGGTTTTGGCATTAAATCAATGTTGAATTGTGTAGCTTGGGAGGTACTCCACAAGGCTAGGAGTTGGGTTTGTTAAGTTTGGTCACAAAAGGCCTTGTTGTTGATCAGTGGTTGTCAATGATGTCAACCCAAGCAACACTAGGGGCTACCCCGATCTTGCATGGACATTTTTCTTGACAACTCATATTATTTTACGTAAAATATCTTCTCGATGGATTCTACTCGTCGAGATGTTTCTGTTGATATATGGTACACCTCTCAGTTCTTCACAGTTTGAGAGTTATCTGCGTTTGAAGTCGGAAACCCCCATTAGTGGGCTAAAACCCCAGTGGTTGAGGCATCACCTTATTCCCCAATGATTGTCAATATATGACAGGGATTTTCACTGTAATCTCACCTTGCATAAGTTGAATAAATTGAAAATCCAAAGATAGTAAACCAATCATTGACTTTACTCTCGGGTAGGACCATATGCACTAAGCCAATCATTGACTTTACTCTCGGGTAGGACCATATGCACTAAGCCAATCATTGACTTCAAATTCTAGTGAAATTAGAAATATTTCTAGGCAAGATCCTTAACACAAAATTAAAAAAAAAAATTAAGAAAAAAAAAAAAAACCCATCATTTTAGGAAACATATTAAATAAGAAGTATTCCTCATATCTAAAAGATCAATATCTCTCCCTATCTAGCTCATGTCCTCCCTTAGCATAATTGCAACAAATAAATTTAATTTTTTAATGTTATAACTCCTTAATTCCTAACTAACGTCTACCACATAAAGCCCTCCTAACCTCCAAAGTTCAACTTATTGAAGTTAGTCTAAAGTTAAACTTATGTCTATAAATATAGACCTAATATCCCTCACAAGTATTGCAAGCCAAGGATTATCTTTGAACGATATACTCTCTGAATTGTTTTGGCCAGCCTGTGGAAGTCAACACAGAAATCAGAGGGCTAGGTTTTGGTCAGAATTTTCGTTTGATAATAGTTTGGACAAGGTGCTTCGTCATTATTCAAGTCTATGCAGGACCAACGAGGGTTTATTTAGGCACACTCTTATTAAGGATTCACAATCTTAATTGTAGATCTGTGTGGTAACAATTAGAAGAAACAAAGATCGTTCGATTATGTTTGGGTTTGGTGATTTGATTTAGTGCAGGTCTACGTATTAAAGAAAAGTGAAGGTTCTATGGAAGTATATATATAGAGTATTGGCACACACACACAAAAAATCAAGCTTTGTTGTACCTTTCAGCCCTGTCATATAGACCTGTAGCAAGTATTCTACTTCAGATCTGTGGTGGAGGTAAAGGAGATCAAATTTGAAGATTTTTATTGAGAAAATATCCAAGTCAAGGTATAAGTCTATTGGATCAAATCATACTCGGTCAAGTCAAGGGTTATCCTGGATACACTTTTAGGATTGATATGGGCACATTTGACTTTTCTAGGTGGAAGATTTGAACAATTTGTAGCAACAAGGTTAAAAGGAACTGCAAGTCATGGCAAGCAACAATAGTATCATTCAGTAACATTTTCATACAGTATGCACTAGAGCAGTGAAGGTCTAAAGCAAAAACAATTCACCTAAAGCAAGCAAAGTTTCAATGTATTTCAAACACTGATGCAAGAACAGTGATAGCAAATAAGGATGTTAGCCACAAGCAACAAAATTGTGAACACTGAAGAAGAGATCATGGAGTGAAAGGACAAGCAAGTGACCAAGAGCAGAAGCAATTCAACAGTATACATCTATATCTATTGTCTTGTAAAAAGTCTGTCCAAGAGTCAATTTCATTTGTCAAATATTATATATCATTGTAAATGGGCCATTATTCATTGTAAGGGAGCCCACATTTATAAAGAGTTTGTGTCATTGGCTAGAGTTGAAGAGGGCAATTTGTTTGAGTCAAGAGTCTAAGTTTTTCGGGATAAGGGTAGGTCCTAGTATTGTCTATCATTTATTGTAAATCATTGTATTGTGGATCATTGTCCCTGGTAAGGGAATCCACACTCGTCTCATTTCAGTCATTATAGGGTGGCAGGGAGGTGCTAGGCAGGTGCATGAAGTTGCCTACAGGTTGGAGCTCGTGAACACTTTAGGGTGGTATGTTGGTCTAGGATGTTGGGGCATCCATTCAGTTGACTACTGAAGAAACCAGGGTGTTGGGGCGTCCTTCCAGTGGGAGCTAGAGAAAAATGCTTTTCTAGAATTCTAGGAAGTTGTAACTTTCATTTCAGTTGGGGCTGGAGATTAAAGAATTTATTCGAAAAACGTTTGGTGGTTTTTGACCCGGAGGGGGTTTTCCACCTAAAATTCTTGTGCCTACTATGTTCTATTGTTTATTGTTTTTGCTGCATAAACATTAATAATAATTGAAGATTAACTAATGCTCTAAAAGATTTAAAAAGTGTTAATTTCTAAGGAATACTAATTCACCCCCCATCTCAGTATTTCCAAGAATTGCTATCAGAGCTTGGTTCCTTCAATAGCAGTCTAACAACTGGAAGGAGATCATGGAGTATACTAAGAATATAGTTCCTTTGTTCAATGGAAATAATTATGCACTTTGGAGTGGAAGAATGCAGGTTCATTTGTTGGCGCAAGGATACAAAGTATGGGTGGAATAAAATTTATTGTTATTCAAATAAAATTAATAACATACAAATTTATTGAAATCATTAATCATATATTTTTATAGTTGTTAGTTGTTTAAAAGTGATTTTTTGAGAAAACGATGTGATAAAGTGGTGAAGCATCTTAAGTTTCGGGTGAACACTTTTCCTATTCTTGTCCCTAATGATGGGTGAAGTGTTCAACCTAAACGTGGGATGTTTCGGGTGAACACAGTGGTGTAGAAGTGATTTTTGGAGAAAACTATGTGATAAAGAGGTGAAACGTCTTACGTTTCGGGTGAACACTTCACCCATTTCTTCTCTGTGATGATGGGTGAAGTGTCCAACCTAAGCATGGCACATTTCACCTCTTTTTCACACAACTTTCTCAAAATCACTTCTATACCAATTACAAATATTAGCGAAAAATATTTTAATCTAATTTTTATAATTATTTAAATATAAAAATACATTTCAATATTAGAAATTCATAATTTTATTACACAAACTTGAAATAATATTAATTTTAAACTCTACTTAAAATAATACCAGCCTAGATCCACCTTAACCCCGAATCTACCAAGCACCTAGAGGGATCAAATCTCTTTTCATTCTAAAAGAAGTTTGCATATCAAGATATTTGATCCCTCCAGAGTTAAGATGGATCTAGGTTTGTTTAATTCCCCCCTTAAATAGACTACATTCCACATGAATACCATGGATCAATACCATAGGTTGGAGAAAATGATGTGATAAAGTGAAACGTCCCACGTTTCGGGTGAACACTTCACCCATTTATTGTCTCTGATGATGGGTGAAGTGTTCAACCCAAATGTGGGACGTTTCACCTCTTTTTCACACAATTTTCTCAAAGCCACATGACTAAATGAGGAAGATGATCATAATGAAATTGAAAACCTATGTTGTGCGGGGCTAAAAATCCTGACATTATTTTACAGTCTCCTCAGCTGAGGGCTGAAAATCCTGACATTAATGTACCCTCTGGAGGGTCTTCTCATCAATGAATACTGGGGAAACCTCATCAATGAATACTGGGGAAATGAGAAGAGATAGAATGTCCAGATCTGATTTCAAAATGGGAGGCACGGGAAAAGACCTCAGGGCGAAGCCCTACAGAGCCAGATCTATACCTTCATAATCAAGACCTAACACTTTCTATTGATTGTGTAGTTCCAGGTCCATTTCAAGATCGAAAACCAACTTCTTCTGACCTTCATGATCAAGCTTATGAATTTGAGGTATTCGAGCAAGCAATTTCCCCATTACAGTCACAAAACGTAGGAGCAACGGGCATGTTAACCTGAAACATGCCTAGTTTTCATCTTGGGTAACTGCATACTGGACGTGGATGGTGTTATGGCAAGGCAGGGATTGAAGGAGAGAAACAAGTGGATGTTTATCAAGTACTATTACACTCTTTTGCTTGCATCAAAGCAAAATAAGGTGAAAAATCTATTAAGTAACCTCCTAATGCCTAGTGCTAGCTCTCCAATGCATAAAATAAGGGAGGGCTACATATAACAAAGCTAAGTGTTAAGGTATCCCTCAAGTGAGCTCCAACAATACAAACACTATTTTTTTTGTGACATTGATGATTCTGGATATGTTATCACTCCATCAAAGTTATCACATTATTTACTATATTATTCTATTGTATTAGATGGCATTTTCATGTAATTTTTATTATATTATTTTATTGTATTGGAGGTTATCTTCTTAAAGTGATATATTTGTGAAATAAAATGTATTGTTATTCAAATAAAATTAATAATATATAATTTTTTTGAAATCGTCAATTATAAGTATTTTTGAATGTATATTTCAATAGTAATTAGTTGTTAGTTGTGTAGAAGTGATTTTTTGGAGAAAACGGTGTGATAAAGAGGTGAAACGTCCCATGTTTCGAGTGAACACTTCACCCATTTCTTGTCCCTGATGACGGGTGAAGTGTTCAACTTAAAAGTGGGATGTTTCACCTCTTTTTCACACAGTTTTCTCAAAATCGCATTTACACCAATTATAAATATTAGTGAAAAATTATTTTAATCTCATTTTTATAATTATTTAAATATATAAATACATTTCAATTTTAGAAATTCATAATTTATTATACAAACTTGAAATAATACTAGTTTTAGACTCTACTTAAAATAATACCAAATTAAAAAACTCTCGTTTGCGCGCGTCGCTGCTGCCTCTACGACTGCACCCCTACAAACCATCCTCACAGCCATGGCTCCAGAGGGAGGCTCTGAGCCTCCTTCCTCCCTCCCCCCTGAGCTCCTAGCCTTCAAACAGCTGGTGAACGAATGCAGAAAGTGCCCAATTTCAGCCTCCTAGCAGAAGTTCATCAAGAAGATGGAAACAATCTCGATCTTTGCTCTTCCAGCTGAAGAACCCTGTCGTGCTGCCTTGAATATTGCAGAAAGAGGACTCATCGGCCAGTTCACTGGGTTATGGCCATCACCAAGAGCGATTGAATCGTGGGTGCAACGCAACTAAAGACCGCTGGTCTCAGAAGGAATAAAATGTCATTTCGTCGATAAGGGTTATTTCGTTTTCATTTTTTACTGCATTAAAGATAGGAACGTCATCTTTAGAAACGGGCCATACTTCATGGGACCCCAGGGCCTGTACCTAAACAAATGGACTCTAGACTTTGATCCAACCCAAGATGTGCTCTTGGATGTACCTGTCTGGGTGCGCCTCCCTCATTTACCCTTGCACTGTTGGAGCCCGAAGACTTTAGAAACCATTGGAGACACCCTTGGAAAGTACATTAACAGAGCTGACAGGAAGGGACAATACTCCTGTGCTAGAATTTGTGTCAAGGTTGATTTGGAATTTGGACTTCCAGAAGCTATAAAACTAACAGTGGCAGAATGGACTCATGTGCAAGAACTGGATTACGAGCAACTGCCCTTCAAGTGCAGTCATTGCCATGGATACGGGCACTTTACAAGAAACTGTAAAAAGAAAGCCGAAGAATAAACAGAGAAAATGAAAGGAGACCAATAGACAACGGTGCAAAAAACGGCCTCATCAAAGCAGCACAACGATCGAGAGGGAAAGGGGCACAAGCGGGAACCAGTGTGCCATCCACAGAACTATAGCCGGAAGGGATAACACCCCCTAGAACAGACCTCCCCTCAAATTCCTTTGCAACTCTCAGCACACAGGAAGAAACCCCTATTACGGAAAGTTATGTAGAACAGCAAGCAAACCCCTCATTAATCGAGGAAGGAAATGCAAGGGCCTCCCTAGCCCAAAATGACTCCCCAGAAAGAGGCTCTCCGCCATCCTCTTATGCAGACATGATAAGAAAGAAGCCCTTGGAATTGACAGGCTCATTGGAAGAGGAGACAATTGAAAGGCCCTCGAAGTGGGCAGGGAAGAAATCCCTCAAGGAAGCAAGAGAGGAAGAAGCAGAGAGGCAAAAAATTCAAGGAAGTCAGTCCACTCTAGAAATGTCCATAAGTCGAAACACCAGAGCACGGCCACCAAAGGGAGGCCTCTCTTCCACTACCCCAAATAAATAATGCGTATAGTCTCTTGGAACTATAGAAGCTTGGGGAACCACTTGAAGACTGCAGTTGTTAAAGATCTCATGAAAATAGAAACCCTAGAGATCCTCATGCTCCAAGAGACAAAAATAGAAGGGAAAGCCCTTCTTGAGTTAAGCAGAACGAACTAGAAGACCAAAGCTGGGGTGGCCGTAAGCGTAAGGGGAACCGCAGGAGGACTTGTCACAGTCTGGATGGAGGAATTGTTCCAGCTGGAGAATTCCTTCGAGACTCAACATTGGATTTACATCGAACTTCAACATAAAGCAAGTAAGCCCACTCTCGCCCTGTTTAATCTTTATGTTCTTGTTCTTTACCTGGAGAAAAAAGAGTGTTGGCAAACACTTATAGATTTGTAGAATGTTATTCTCCCATGAACATTGTAATATCAGGAGATCTAAACATCATTTTTGACCCAAAAGAAAAAAGAGGGGCTAACAATAACATAGATCCATTGCTACCCCTTGTGGAGGACATAATTCAGCAGTGGGATCTTCTTGATCTTAAACCCAAAAAGGGGAGATACACTTGGACCAACAACAGAACAAGGGCGGCTCACATCTCAGCTAGGCTTGACAGATTCCTAGAGCAGAGCACTCTTTTGATGGATAAGAGAATAGTATCAACGAGAATCCTACCAAAGCTCACCTCGGACCATAAACCCATCCTCTTACAACTGGACGAGGAAGAAAACTTGGGGCCTATACCGTTTCGCTTCAGCCCTTTGTGGATAGAGCAGGAAGGGTTTATGGAAGTCGTTGACAAGGCCTGGTCTATCACGATCACCGGGTCACCCAGTTATGTTTGGGAGCAAAAAATAAAAGCAACCAAAGCAGCTCTAAAAGAGTGGGTCAAAAAGCCTCCAAACATCCTCACCACACATAGAAAAGAAACTGTCCAACAGTTAGCAGATTTACAGTTGGAGATGGAGGACAAAGACGTAACCACATATGAATTGGAGAAAGAACAAGTAGCCCAACTTGCTTCTTTCAGCTCTTTCAGAAAAGAAGAAGAATCCTGGAGGCTTAAGTCCAGAAGCCTATGGTTGAAAGCAGGTCACTGAAACACAGCCTTCTTCCACAGGAAATTCAGAGCACGCCTCTCCCGGCATCACGTCTCAGAAATCACCTCAACAGATGGGACAGTCACCAAAGGTTTCGCCCAAGTTAAAGAAGTTGCTGAAACTCACTTTTAGCAGTTATACACAGAGGATGGAATAGGAGACGAGGCGATTTCCAATGACGTCCTCTCCCAGATCCCTTCCTTGGTCAACGACGAGAATAACTCAAATCTTATGAAAACCTTCACTAAGGAATAAATCAGTAATATAATTTGGGACATGGACCATGACAAAGCCCCAAACCCAGATGGTTTCTCGGCACACTTCTACAGAGCTTGTTCGACAATCATCAAATCTGACCTACTAAGAATGGCAAAGGATTTTCAAAAAAAGGGTAAAGTGGGATGCAGTACCAAATCCACCTTTCTCGCCCTAATACCCAAAGAAGTGAATCTGGCTGCCTTTGTTAGATTTAGACCCATTTCACTTTGTAATGTCTCTTACAAAATTCTTGCTAAATTGCTCGCAAACAGAATTAAACCTCTATTATCCAAGCTCCTTTCTCCCATTAAGGAGGATTCGTAGCAGGAAGACATATTTTAGATAATGTGATACTTGTTCAAGAATCCATGCATTCCCTGCACAATCGGTATGGGCTCTCGTCCTTCATGGTCTCAATGCACTCGCCCCTCTCCAGTGCACAGTCATGGAACTTTTCTCCACCTGGACTACTAAGTACCCTAGGGCTCTTAGCGCACATTCTCTGTGGAATCGGATCTGGCACTCCATTCCCAAGTTCATTTGCTTCAAGCTCTGGCTTGCCCGAAATAATTGGATATTCAACAATGTATCGTCCTCTCCCTTGTTTGTTGTAGCCAGAGCTAAGGCATCCTTGATAGAAGCTCTTGGGAACTACCCCAGCAAGTTAGATGATACCCTCATAACTAAAGAACGAAGCTAGCTGGGTTTCCTTTTCACTCGGGTCAGCAAGGAAGTACCTACTCACCCCACATTCAATCCTACTTGGCGCATCAGAACACCTGATGCAGAGTTCCAAACCTGGTGGAGGAAGCAGGGAAAGGTAACAGTTTTCTTTGATGGCGCCTCCAAAGGCAACCCAGGGATCTCTGGTGCAAGTGGAGTGGTCTACTCTCAGGATGGCTCCCGTATATATAAATACAGCTGGGGTGTAGGACAGAGCACAAATAATCAGGTTGAAATTCTCAGGCTTCTCAAAGACTGCCAGATTGCTCAGGAGCATGGCCACACAGCTCTTCAGGTCTTTGGGGACTTAGAGCTCTTGATAAAGACAATAAACTCAGAAGAGCACCTAAGCAATCCGGATCTCAACAACACTCTCCAGAGGTTGCGGGGCTTGCTGGGTTTCTTTACCTCTTCCTCCTCCTTTCACATCCTCCGCACCTCAAATAAGGAGGCGGATCTGCTTTGGATTCAACCCTGATTCAATGTAATGTGTTTCTCTATTACATTACGGAAGAAATGGTCTACTATCCTGTGTATCTTCTTGAATCGCCATCCCCGACCTTGCAAATCCAACCACACCAAGTACGGTATATAATCTGCCATTTTGAAAGCACAGGCTAAAAGAAAACTTTGTTTGATGTTTTCAATTAACTGTTGGTCAGAATACTTTCTGCCGAAGGCTATCTTGCAGATAATGGCAGTCGCTAGGGTTCACACAGCTTACGGGATCTGATATAATAGAACGAATCTGCTTATATAAACATATTAGTTCATCATACTATGACCTTATCAGTACATTAGTTTATCAGATTATGAGCTGAGCTTATTAGCTAATCAGATTACTTGGTTATCATTTGATTAGCTATTTGCGTATCCGCGTATCAGCTACTCAACATATCCGTTTATCAGCTGATTATTTTATCGCATATCAGCTTATCTACTGATCTGCTTATCTGCGTATAACCTTATCTGCGTATCACCTGATTTTCTTATCAGCATATAATCTGATCTGCTTATAAACATATCACCTAATCTACTTATCATCTGATCTACTTATCAATTTATCAGCTCATCTGCTTATCAATTTATCATATGATATGCTTATCTGCTTATCATCTGTTTGCTTTTCTGGGGATATGCTTATCAACTTATCAGTTTATCTACTGATACACGTTAGCTTATCAGGTCATCAGCAAATCAGCTTATCTACCAATCTAGTGATCTACATATCTGTTTATAAACATATCACAAGATCTGCTTATCAACGTTTCAGCAGATCATCTTATCTGCTTATCGTCTGATGTGCTTATAATTTATCAGTTGATGTTATCAAAGTAGCAGCCTATGCTTATCAGTTGTTAGTTGATCTGCTTATAGGGTATCAGCAGATTTTCTTATCTGGTATATGCTCTTTGGCTTATCAGAGGATCAACAGATTATCTTATCTTTTGATCTGCTTATTAATTTATAGGTTTATCAGCGCATCTAATAATCATCTTATCAGCTTACTGTTGATCTAGTTATCAAGTTATTAGCTTATGTACTTATCATATTATCAGCGGATCAAGTTATAATCAGATAAGCTCCTGAGCTTCCCGAGCTTGTAAACATAACTTATAAACTTATAAGCAAATAATCTAATAAACTTCTACGCAGATATGCGAAATCCCGTAAGCTTGATCAAAAATCTGGCTATGTGGTCATATAACCATTGTTGTCCCCCGAGTCTTCACTGATCCATTGTTGTTGATCCATTAGTGGCGAGCGGAGTCATAGCGGAGTCATCTTATGCCGTGATCAGCTTTACCATGTGACTACAGGAAAATGGGTGGATGGGTCAGTGAGTTGGATGAGTATTCAGTTTGCAGGTGAAGAGGGTTTCAGAGAGAGAGGGTTGGGTTGGACAACATGGTCGCAGTAGCATGCCTCGATCCGTTCTGGTTGCAATAGATAAGATAGGCCACCTGCATGGGAATAATTTTTCATTGAAGAACAAGCCCTGGAAATCCACAGGACTAAATGAGGAAGACAATCATAAAGAAATGAAAACCTATACTATGGAGGGCTGAAAATCCTGACATTATTGTACAGTCTGCTCAGCTGAGGACTAAAAATCCTTTTCAAGAGCCCTCTAGAGGGTCTTCCCATCAATGAATACTAGGGAAATGAGAAGAGGTAAAATTTCCATATCTGATTTCAAAATGGGAGGCACAGGAAAAGACCTCACGAAGCAAAACCCTACAGAGCCATATCTATACCTTCGCAATCAAGACCCACCCTTATGTTGATTGTGCAGTTCCAGGTCCATTTCAAGATTGAGAACCAGCTTCCTCTGACCTTCATGATCGAGCTTATGAATTTGACTTATCGAGCAAGCAATTTCCCCATTATAGTCACAAAACGCAGGAGCAATGGGTAGGTTAACCTGAAACGTGCCTTGTTTTCATGTTGGGTAACTGCATACTGGATGTGGATGGTGTTATGGCAAGAGTAGGGACTGAAGGAGAGCAACGAGTG
Source organism: Pinus tabuliformis (assembly GCA_031772625.1). NCBI lineage: Eukaryota > Viridiplantae > Streptophyta > Pinopsida > Pinales > Pinaceae > Pinus > Pinus tabuliformis. Next base: position 53,186,325 of record CM062818.1, read on the forward strand.
GATGAATTTCATGGTCATGGTGGCCTTCATCCTTATCCTTATCGATTCCTATCCTTTGTAATCTTTGCAAGAAACCAAAATCAAAAGTTGGACCAACTTTCTTTTAGACCTTCCCACCCCATAAAGCACTGGGTTTTCCAAGTACTATCAAACTCTTTTGCTTGCATCAAAGCAAATAAGGTGAAAAATCTATCAAGTAAACCCTAATGCAAGTGTTAGGTCTCCAATGCATAAATAAGGGAGGTTTACATATAACAAAGCTCCAAGTGGTAAGGAAAGAAAGAAGAAAGAAATTATTTTAATGTCCACGAGGCTAAAGATCGCCTATGGGACAGATAGCTTTTTCATCTGCTTGATGTATTCGGCCCTTTTTTTGTGAAGCTTCACAATAAATGCTCCAGTCTTCTCGACAAACCCCTCGTTAAATAGATTATCCCAAGAGCTAGCTGCCAGTGTATCTGCATAACTTTCCCTATTGTCTTTGAAGGCCTCACATTCTAAAATGAAATGTTTTTCTGTTTCCACTTTTCCAGAAGAACAAAAAATGCATACCCTTTCCTCCCACACTTCCTTTGGCCTTTTCCAGCGCCCTGTTTCACAACGGAGTTGATGAGAATTAGTCCTTAACTGAGAAATAAGAATTTTGGCTCTCCAAGAGATATTGGCCTCTATGTATGCTTTTGGTTGATGATTATGAGTGGGATTAAACACTTCGATATAGTAATTTTTCTTTCTTCCTAGCTCCTTCTCCCAAGTACGTTTGTGGAACTTTTCCATAACAAAAGCTTTTATCTCTTTGTTGTTTATGGGGCACGCATTCAAGCAAATATCCCATTTACTAAACCATTTGTTATTTTGTTGCATCCAAGATTTTTTGCTCTTGCACAATCTATCATTAAAGACAACCTTAGGCCATCTATCCTCTTCCATTTGCTCAATTTTTTTTAAATAACTTATGACTCGCACCATAGCAATTGCTTCAATAGGAGCAGCCCCTGTTTCACTTAACAAGATATCATAAGGCACTGCACTTTTAATCTTAAATTTGTTTGTAATCAAACGCTTCTGAATTTTCTCAATTTGTCTCCACTGCATGTCGGAAGTACTGCTAACCCACAGTTCACAACCATATAGAATCACTGGAATCACTAGAAGCCCAAAAAGAGTTTGAGTGGTCTTCCAGTCCCATAACTCTGCCTCTCTACACCTATTTTGAAAAGCATAAAATGCTTTCCAACCCCCCAAAGTTCTTTTCTTTCTACAACCATTCCAGCTTAGATTTTTGTTGAAGTCAACTCCGAGGTATTTGTATTCCGCAACTTCTTCCAGAATGTTGCCTTCAAAGTAGAACTTATGTTGGTTATGTTTTTTTTCTTAGAGAAGACCACTACTTTCGTTTTGCTGATATTGACTTGCATCCCCACACTTCTACAAAAATGCTCAAGGGATAATAAGTGCTCTTGCAAACCAAGCGTCGATTTAGCAATCAGAATAAGGAAATCTGCATACAAAATAAGCCTTATAACAAACTTGCACAAATAGATACCATCACCCCCTTGCGAATTTAACCACTCCTCAAGCTTGTCGATATATAAACCAAAAAGGGTAGGAGACAGTGGGCAACCTTGATTGACCCCGATATGGCTTCTAAAACTTTCAGAAATGCCTGCCGAAGTTCTAATTTTGACTTTCACCTCTTCATACAGCCTATGCACAGCTGCTCTCAAATGTTTAGGAACCCCAAGTTCCTCCATTCTTTGCCAAAGTTTATCCCTAGGAACCGAGTCAAACGCTTTCCTGAAATCAACAAAGTGAGCTCCAACAATACAAACGCTAGGCTCCAAATGAGTAATATATGATTTTTCTTCTTCTTCTTTTTTCTGACATTGACAATTCTAGATAGGTTGGAACTCCCTCAAGTTATCACATTATTTACTATATTATTCTATTGTATTTGATGACATTTTCATGTAATTTTTATTATATTATTTTATTTTAGTGGAGGTCATCCTTCATAAAGTAATATATTTGTGGAATAAAATTTGTTGTTATTCAAATAAAATTAATAACATATAAATTTATTGAAATCATTAATCATATTTTTATGGTTGTTAGTTGTTTAAAAGTGATTTTTTGAGAAAACTATGTGATAAAGAGGTGAAGCGTCTTATGTTTCGGGTGAACACTTTCCCTATTTCTTTCCCTGATGATGGGTGAAGTGTTCAACCTAAACGTGGGATGTTTCAGGTGAACACAATGGTGTAGAAGTGATTTTTGGAGAAAAATATGTGATAAAGAGGTGAAACGTCTTACGTTTCGGGTGAACACTTCACCCATTTCTTGTCTATGATGATGGGTGAAGTGTTCAACCTAAACGTGGGACATTTCATCTCTTTTTCACACAATTTTTTCAAAATCACTTCTATGCCAATTATAAATATTAGCGAAAAATATTTTAATCTAATTTTTATAATTATTTAAATATAAAAATACATTTCAATTTTAGAAATTCATAATTTTATTACACAAACTTGAAATAATATTAATTTTAAACTCTACTTAAAATAATACCATCCTAAATCCATCTTAACCCCGAATCTACCAAGCGCCGAGAGGGATCAAATCTCTTTTCATTCTAAAAGAGGTTTGCGTATCAAGAAATTTTAATCCCTCCAGAGTTAAGATGGATCTAGGTCGGTTTAATTCCCCCTTAAATAGAATACATTCCACATGAATACCATGGATCAATAACATAGGTTGGAGAAAATGATGTGATAAAGAAGTGAAACGTCCCACGTTTCGGGTGAACACTTCACCCATTTCTTGTCCCTGATGATGGGTGAAGTGTTCAACCTAAATGTGGGACGTTTCACCCCTTTTTCACACAATTTTCTCAAAGCCACATGACTAAATGAGGAAGACGATCATAATGAAATTGAAAACCTATACTATGCAGGGCTGAAAATTCTGACATTATTTTACAGTTTGCTCAGCTGAGGGTTAAAAATCCCGACATTATTTTATAGTCTACTCAGCTCAGGGTTGAAAATCCTGACATTAATGTACCCTCTAGAGGGTCTTCTCGTCAATGAATACTGGGGAAATGAGAAGAGATAGAATGTCCAGATCTGATTTCAAAATGGGAGGCACGGGAAAAGACCTCACAAGGCAAAGCCCTACAGAGCCAAATCTATACCTTCATAATCAATACCCAACACTTTCTATTGATTGTGCAGTTACAGGTTCATTTCAAGATCTAGAACCGACTTCTTCTAACTTTCATGATCGAGCTTATGAATTTTAGGTATTCGAGCAAGCAATTTCCCCATTATAGTCACATAACGTAAGAGCAACGGGCATGTTAACCTGAAACGTGCCTAGTTTTCATCTTGGGTAACTGCATACTGGATGTGGATGGTGTTATGGCAAAGCAGAGACTGAAGGAGAACAACAAGTAGATGTTTATCAAGTACTATTACACTCTTTTTCTTGCATCAAAGCAAAATAAGGTGAAAAATCTATTTGGTAACCTCCTAATGCCTAGTGCTAGCTCTCTAATGCATAAAATAAGGGAGAGCTACATTTAACAAAGCTAAGTGGTAACGTATCCCTCAAGTGAGCTCCAACAACACAAACACTATTTTTTTGTGACATTGATGATTCTGGATATGTTAGCACTCCATCAAAGTTATCACATTATTTACTATATTATTCTATTGTATTGGATGGCATTTTCATGTAATTTTTATTATATTATTTTATTTTATTAGAGGTCATCTTCATAAAGTGATATATTTGTGAAACAAAATGTATTGTTATTCAAATAAAATTAATAATAGATAATTTTGTTGAAATCGTCAATTATAAATATTTTTGAATGTATATTTACATAGTAGTTAGTTGTTAGTCGTGTAGAAGTGATTTTTTGGAGAAAGAGGTGTGATAAAGAGGTGAAACGTCCCATGTTTCGAGTGAACACTTCACCCATTTCTTGTCCCTAATGATGGGTGAAGTGTTCAACTTAAAAGTGGGATGTTTCACCTCTTTTTCACACTGTTTTCTCAAAATCGCTTTTACACCAATTATAAATATTAGTGAAAAAATATTTTAATCTAATTTTCATAATTATTTAAATATAAAAGTACATTTCAATTTTAGAAATTCATAATTTTATTATACAAACTTGAAAATAATATTAGTTTTAGACTCTACTTAAAATAATACCAACCTAGATCCATCTTAACCCCTGATCTACCACGCGCCGAGAGGGATCAAATCTCATTTCACTCTAAAAGAGGTTTGCATATCAAGATATTTGATAACTATGGGCGCTTGGTAGATCCAAAGTTAAGATGGATCTATGCTGGTTTAATTCCCCCCCTTAAATAGACTATATTCATATAAATATCACGGGTCAATATCATAGGTTCTCAATACCATCACGCTATTTTTATTTTGTTATTTTATTTTGAACAAGTTACAATATTACATTAATTTCTTATTTAATTTAATTTAATTTTAATTTTAATTTTATATAATTTTATTTAGTCAAAATGTTAAACGCTACATTACAACAGCTCTACCATACTGAGCTGGAGAGCGCGTCTAGACGTAATTATTTTAATTTTATTTTTAATTAATATTAATGATATACTCTCTTTTTTAATTAATATTAGTGATATAACTTTTTTTTAATATCTCTTATAATTAAATGTAATTCATAAAAGCTAATAATTATAATTATGATAATGAAAAAATGTTACATAATTTAATGAATGTGATGAAAACAGTTTCCAAGAGAGTTTCCAAGTATTGATAATTACATTGTATTCAATATATTGCATCTAAATAAATATCGCCTGATAATTAAAATCATTAGGCCGATAGGCCTTTCCTATTGAAACAGACTTTCGTCGTCCTTTTCAATCTCACGTTGACACATGACAGCAGTCGTCGTAAGCAGCGGGGAGGCGATGCTCGGGCGTCAGACGGTATTCGACGGAGATTAGCAGCACTCGGGCCGTCGTGGCCACGTCACTCAGGAATGAATGAAAGATTTTCCAGCCAGTGGAGCCGCGGCTGAATCCACCCCCGTGGAAGTAGAAAAGCAGCGGCAGTTTCTGGCCGTGGAGCACGTCATCCGGCAGAAAGAGGCGAACCCAGACACCCGTGGCGGCGTCAATGACGATGTCCTTCGACCTGGCGCCCTTCATCGGTACTAGCTCCGACGCAGCCATAAGTGGCTGCTCATAACGCGAAATGGAGCCATCGGCGTATATTTTAAGGAAGCCGGGAGCGTCCTTCACCACCGTCTGTGACATCTCCATCTGAAAACACCAAAACTCAAAGCTATACCTACTTGCTGCTTCTATTTCTTCTTCTGCAGCAGTGAACTCCAACGTCCTCGGGTTGAGTCAAGCGAGAGGCGTGTGCATATATGTAGGCGGTGAGCAGTTGAAACTTAACAGCAGTCGTAGGCGTTAGGTTTCAACGAAAGACGGCTAATTTGCTTTTATTCGGAACTTGAACTTTAAATGGAACGAGTCTAGAAAGTAGAGTCAAATTTCTTTGGCATGCTTTTCATGGAACGAGTCTTGAACTTTAAATGGAACGAGTCAAATTTCTTTGGCATGTTTTTCATATCATGACTTCCTGGTTGATAATTTGTTTTTATTCTCAACTTGAACTTTTAGGTGGAAGCATCTCAAAAAGCTACGCTCCATTCATGTGGTCAGGGTTTTTTTGGGTATTTGTTTTCGTGATGTATCTCAACTTCGGTCTCCTTTCGCTCACCATATCAAATAATCATTTAAAAAATAAATTTAAAAATTGTAAGATGTTTCATGGAAGTGTTGTTGTTTATGTTATTAATGTAAAAGTTGAAGATCATAGATTTGGGTACACATATTTTAAAATGAACAAGTATATATGGAAAATAAATTTAAAAATTCTAAGATGTTTCATGGAAGTGTTGCTGTTTATGTTATTAATGTAAAAGTTGAAGATCATAGATTTGGGTACACATATTTTAAAATGAACAAGTATATATGGAGAATAGTATTGGAGTTATCTTTCCATGAAATTGTATGATGAAACATGGTTAGTGTTCCTAAATTTTAAGGAATGTGAAGAGTATATGTGAAAAAAACTCGTTGAAGTTGAGAGAGGATTTGTTGGCGTTGGATGTTAGTTTGTTGTGTATTTTTTATGATGGCAAAGGTCATATTTCTAATGATTTTTATTTTATATAATCATTCTAAACTCATTGTGTAATATACATTGTTTATACAAATATAAATTCTTTCTTTCGTGTAAACCTACATATATAATTATTAGGCCGACAGGCCTTTCCTATTGAAACAGACTTTCGTCGTCTTTTTCAATCTCACGTTGATACCTGGACCGTCTACACTTTTTGATCTCCGTCTGACATTTGTGCACAGTTTTTTTAGGGCAACCCGTCTGCTTTCCACTGACATCTATAACGCATTTTCAGGTTTTTAGCGCCACCCGTCTCGTCATGGTCTTCATCATCCTCATGCTCTTCATCATCCTTCAAACGAAATGGTAGGAATTTCTGTTACGGTCTTCATCCTTCATAGGTATTTTTGTTATGGTCTTCGTCCTTCATGCAGAATGATATCCATTTGTGTTATGGGCGCCAAAAACCGATGGATTCCTTCCTCTCAATGCAGAGATGGTAAATTGCCCTTCTCTCTCAAAATCCAGTCACTTCAGCTGCGGAGATCTTGAAACACGCACAACCTTACCCCTAACACAGAAGCCTAATTCGATGCATTCGAGCAGTGAGCAGGAGCCTTATTCTAGCGGGGAAGAGCCGAGCATAGACATACAGTGCGCGTAGGCAGTAGGTATAGGTATGGTTTCTTGAAAGATAAGAGAGCAGTTCTTCTATTAGTTTGTATTTGAGTAGTTTTTCCATTAGAAGAGCCTACTGACAAGGAGACAATACAGATGGAGTCACGCTCCAACCACTACTCTTCGAAAGGCATGTGAATTCGAATAACTGCCCAAGAAGCTGCTGGTATGGTGCGGGGACTTTTCTGAAGAAGCTGAGTTTGCATTGCATGCCACAATCGCCTCGCTTTAAAGGCAAAGCGTAGAGATCAACGTTTCAAGGAAAAGCGTAGAGATCAGTTGCCATTAACTTTTAACCCTCTCAATTCAGGTAATTCTCGTCTGCTTCAGATATGCATGTTTTTAATGTTTAAAGAACACGTTCTTGTTGAAGGAAAATTGACAGAATTCATTGTATTTAGTTAAGTTGCAGTAACAACTTTAGTTTCTCCAATTCGGATTAATTTGATAATATTTGGTTCAAATGTTGGTGCGTGAGCATTTCTGTGTTTAGTATTTGGGGAATCATCTGCTGAAAGAAAGCTCTAGGGAAAGGCAATCTGTTCAGCACATTCGTAGAAAAATTTCTTGAACATTGTGGTCTTGATGTACACTGCAATAATCCGTAGGTTCTGTTTGTTCATAGATTTAGGTTTATTTCTAAGAACGAATATCCAGTAGTGTTTTTGAATTTTTCGTTAGGTAAAGAAATTAAGAATTCGCGGATTATTTTTTTCTGTTCTGGTCAATTTGCTCATGCTACATTCGACCTCACTGACGGGTTTTTGTATAAAGACTCTTATTCAGGGTAAATATATTGGAATTTGCCACATCATAGGAATCTGCGCACGCGTTTGGAGCCTCATTTTTTCGGTATCTGTGTGGGTCTATTTTTCTTTCAGTCATGAATCAAAATTTTCTATTTGAACGAGTCGAACTGTCCGCTACAAAAATTAGTGACAAAATCGGTATAAATTTAGGTTTGCAACCGTGGAGTTGTTGTTAATCTCGTTCAGAAAGAAATATTGCAAAGTGCGTCGACTGAGAAGTTCGGCTCTGTTAGCTTTTCAGATGGAAGAATTTTATAAAGCTTCTTGTTGTCCCGTGTGTTGAAATTGGATCCCCAAAAGCCACTCGAACCGTGTTTCTGCAAAATAACCATCATATTTTGATTGATTGAGCGGTTGTAGAATTAGGTTTATAAAATGAACCCAGATTGTCAAAATATCAATCATAGTACTGAATTGTGAACTCTGACACTTTTTATCCTCGGATTTTGGCAACTTTCGAGGGATTTGTTGCAAAACTTCAGTTCTTCATGGAACTATGACTAACACATCATTTCCGCCCAAATTTTACCGTATCAATCAAAAACTTGTTAGTTCGGGATGATAGTTAGTGCACACCTCCCGTGTGTGCTTGTTGTCACGTTTAACTGCAATGGCATACCTAACAAACATCTTCTCACAAGGTAGAGCCAATATATTTGACTATTATATTTTTGAGTAAGTAGATAAATTCAACTTCTTTTGGCAGAAATTATTCTTCAAATTTAGTAAGAATTCTGTTTCACGTTGGAGCTCTAGATGATTGATGGGAATTTTGATCCCGAAACTCTTCCTTCCAGGGTTTTGGTCTATTTTAAGATGATCTATATTGTTTTTTGTGAAATCAGAATATTTATATTATGATTAAAAACATGAGCATACATTACCAAATGTTTCTATTGGTCTGTCACTCGGAAACCAGACCAATAGCATAGACCCAATATTTTGAAATTGTTCATATCGTTCATAATTTGAGGATTTGATAGTGCAAAAGCTGCTAGGAGTGCTACATAGAAAACATAATAATATAATGCTCCTCCTCTGCACCGCTGCCCCTCGAAGAACGTAATGCTCTTTGAGAGGGCATCTTTGTAGTCAAAATTGCCATTGCCAGGGAAAGAAGAGTCTAGCACCTATCTGAATCTACGCGTTGCTTCTATTTTGTTCATTTCTATAGATAGAACAAATAATAATATATCGAATTTATTCATATTTCTTGGCTGGGTAGACACGGTACTGAGCACTAACCTATAATGACTATGAATTTGTAGAGCCATTTCAGGAAAGTTCATCCGAGGGAGGGACATGAATTTGAATAGGAATGAGCTATGTGCTAAACTAATGGAAAATTGAGGTTAGTGTAAAATGTGAATCCCTTCAATTTGAATAGGAATGAGCTATGTGCTAAACTAATGGAAAATTGAGGTTAGTGTAAAATGTGAATCCCTTCACCCCTCTCGTAACAGGTGAGGCGATAAATCGTGACAGGGTGGTTGTGGCCGAAGACATTCCACGTGCATGTAGCATTTTGGTGCCAACAGAAAAAGATTGCTTTCAATACTTATACCAATGGTAACTCTATATATGCAGAAACTTACAGCTTCTTTATCTAATCTGCTGGGATCAACCCACTTACACCCCAATTTGCACTACAAAATATCAATAAAATACCTAATAAATTTAGTGAAATCTTGATGGTTTTTATAAATTTGATCTTCTTCGCCTCCGTTTGTCAGTACATAATACGAATTTATTGCATTTTCATCAGTTTCTTTTACTATTAATGAATTGTCTCACAAAGTGGTTAAACTTTACACTATATTTGAATGTATGAACTTTTTGATAGGGTTTGGAGAGTATCAAATGGTCTTTTACAAATTTAATATAACTTTGCCTAATATTGTTGGTTTGTTAGATAATCTGAGTTTTGCAGAAGGTTCATTAAAACAGATGGTTATATTTAAGAACAACTTAATTTTAGAAAAGTTGTAAACACAAATTACAACTTAATTTTAGAAATTTATCAAAGTTTCTACATTCACAACAAAAATATGGTTCCTAAGGTTTTCTCTGACCTCATTTTACTGGGAAAGCGAAGTTGACCACAAACACCAGTTTGTGATTTCATTGTACATGAAATTTTGATCATATAGACCAGTTGGACAGTTCTTGTTTTGGGTATCTTAAATAACGGGGAATTTGTAGCTCAAACCTCACGGATTTTGGACATATTTGACTCGCTTTGCATTGGATTAGTGTTCATGAATGTTGAACGAAATTATATGCAGGGACCATATATAGCTGGGGAGAGGCCTACGGATTCAGCTTTTGCGTTGGCACCTAAGCTTCGCCACGCCCGAGTGGCCTTCGCCCACTTCATGGACTTTCAATTTCCCTAGGAGCTCAGCGCACTGCAGAACTACATGAACGTATGTATATGTACAGAGAATCATCCTTGCTCGTGCAAAATCATCGTTGTCGATGAATATTCTCAATCCGAATTTGGAAAAAGTTGTCCACCCGTGTTCCCGTGGCTTGTCAATAAAGTGTCTTACTCATGAAGATAATAAAGATCCTCATACGAGGAGATATCGTTGTCTTAATGAAATTGGTGTTTCATTGATCTGACGGTAATGCAATTATTTAATATTCTTAGCTTGAATATTTGTGATTATTTCACCCTTCAGTTACTAGCGGAACTCGTCTTGGCGTTCATTTCTGTTATGGGGTCCTTCATTTTTATGGGCTGAATACATATGATATACATATCTATAATGCATTTTTTGTACCATTTTTTCAATTTTCATACTATTCTTCTAATTTAAAAAATCTATTGTCTTAATGAAATTGGTGCTTCATTGATCTGAGGGTAATGCAATTGAGAATTTGTAATTATTTAATATTTTTAGTTTGAATATTTGTGATTATTTCACCCTTCAATTACTAGCCAAACTCATCCTCGCCTTCATTTTTGTTATGGGGGTCCTTCATTTTTATGAGTTGAATACATATCTATAAATGCAAATTTTTACCATTTTTCCAATTTTCATACTATTTATGCAATTGATAATTTGTGATTATTTAATATTCTTAGTTTGAATATTTGTGATTGAGAATTTGTAATTATTTAATATTCTTAGTTTGAATATTTGTGATTATTTCACCCTTCAATTACTAGCCAAACTCATCCTGGCCTTCATTTTTGTTATGGGGGTCCTTCATTTTTATGAGCTGAATACATATCTATAAATGCATTTTTTTATCATTTTTCCAATTTTCATACTATTTATGCAATTGAGAATTTGTGATTATTTAATATTCTTAGTTTGAATATTTGTGATTATTTCACCCTTCAATTACTAGTCAAACTCATCCTGGCCTTCATTTTTGTTATGGGGGTCCTTCATTTTTATGAGCTGAATACATATCTATAAATGCATTTTTTTATCATTTTTCCAATTTCCATACTATTTTTCTAATTTAAAAAATCTATCGGCCTCTTTTTGCACTTTTTAGGGCAATTGCTAGTATTATAATGAAAAGGTATTAAGTGATTTAATGAATGTAATGAAACCATTTATTATAGTTTCGATGTATTGATGATTGTTTTATCTTCAATATAATAGATTTAAATAAATGTGTTGTTGTGTAGGATTTGGAAAAATTATTGGTGCTATATATTTTATTAATTCATTATCAATTAAATTAAGAAGAACATTGTTTCTCATGACTTTCTGAAAAAACTTTGACAAAAAATAAAATTATCTCAAAATTACTTTCCCAGGGCCCACATGGCGTAGAGCAGATGGTGATAGGGTAATCCGTTAAGGCACTTTGCGGTGTAAAGGTCACCAATTTGAAACTGCAAAAATTCAATCATGCTAAAGGTTGGTGTGGTCTAGGCCAGGTGTGATCCTCGGGTGATTTCGACGGCTTAGATGCCCCTGGATCGTAGTTACTCAAGCCACAGGTTAGGCGTCCCAATCATCTCAAGACTCACATTACCTAACAAACAAAAACGATCTAATGAGTTACATGGAATTTATTTCTAATAGGGAAGTTTTTTAACAACTTGAGATTTACCTTCACCTTTAACACTACACATAAGATACGGGGAAGAATTCTTCTAAAGTGTGTCCTTATTATGGAAAATATATATATCATGAAAAGAAATATCCTAATAAAATACATGATTTGAAAAATATAATAAAATATGTAATTAATGTAAAATCTTCATTTTATAGACAAACTTATTTTCACTACCATTTTAATTAATGACAACAAAACTTTAAGAACATTATAACATATGGCTAAAGATTAACATTTTGTTTTTCACTTCATAACTATAACACAAAATGATAATTTTGGTTCATAACATATATCTTATTATACTTGGATTTGAGAATAATAATTTTATTTTCCTTTTAACCAATACTACTATTATAATTAATGACAACAAAACTTTAAGAACATCATAATATATGACTAAAGATTAACATTTTATTCTTCATTTCATGACTTTAACACAAAATGATATTTTTAGTTGATGACATTCCTTTTAGTATACTTGAATATGAGAATATGTTCATGAATGATTGATATGTGTTTATTATCTTCCTAAAATTTAGACTAATCTATTTTCCTATTATACAATAAACAATGTTGAATCCATAAAACTTGATCACACTTTTTAGCAAGCAAGGGCATGTAGAAATGGCCTCCACAAAGCTTCAATGGAAGAGTAATATTTATTGAAGATCCATAATTAATGGGTAATCTATTTTCCATTTATAAAGTAATACATTTTAAAATATAAACTATCACAATGTTGAATCCATAAAACCGGTCCACACTTTTTAGCAAGCGGGGCATGCAAAAGTGGCCTCCATAAACCCTCAATTGAGGAGTAACCTTTATTCAAGATCCATGATTAAGGGGTAGCCTTGATTGATGTTTCAAGCTCTTGATTGATGACTTGAAACCCTAATGAAGATTCTCTTGATCATGATTTAAGTAAAAATTGATCTCAATCAAAGATTTAATCACCAACTTAATGAGAAGATTCCAAAATGTTTTGTTTTCTTAGAGTTAAATAACTATTTTTACTCTCATTTTAAAACGTAGTGTTGCTAATGGCACCTTATTTTTTGGGGATTAAAATTGTACTTATTGGGACCATGATATTTAATTTTGTTAAATAGAATCATTAAAATAAACCTTTGAATTGAAAAATAGTGATACTAGTATTATTTGTCTGTCTATCTATATTTCAAGGTTAAAATTACAAATGATTTAAAACTATGGACTTAAGAAAATACACAAGCGTGACGGAGGTGTCCTTGGTTCTACATGAAGATGGAGAAACAAATATGGATTAAGAATCGTTGGAGGGTGCACAACTCCATGACTCTAAAGGGGAAATTCCCATTTCTTCGAATTCGTGATGACATGGAAATGCAAACTCTAGTGGAGGATGAGAACTTCTTTGCAATATCTAGGCCCTCGAATCTCGACGTTGGATGGGCACCACATAGAAACCCATAGGCCCTTGGAACTACAAATTGGATGGGTGCCACTTGGAAGTGCATTGCCCCTTTGATATTCCCATTAGATGGGTGCCACTTGGTAGAGCCTTAGCCCTTGGATATGTTGGTTTTATGGGTGCCACTTGGAAACACGTCCACCCTATGATCTTCCTGGTGGATGGGTGCCACCTGGAAATACTTTTACCCTAGGATCTATTCCTTGGCTAGGCACCACTTGGTAGTCTATAGGCCCTCATATTTAGGTGTTGGATGGGTGCCATTTGGTAGCCTGTAGGCCCTCAGATTTTCCTTTGGATGGATGCCACTTGGTTGTATGTCAACCCTCTAATTTTCCCATTAGGTGGGTGCCTATCCAATGAATAAAGTCCTAAAGGGATAAATAAAGTATGGATACTCACAAAAGATGTAAAACAACCCCAATTGAGGGGTCACTGGTTCTCCCATAGTGTTATACAACTAACACATGTATACAAACTTAATGTTGCAACCAGAGCTCTAATAGCACAATGTAATGTACCTACTATTGCATGTCCTCGAGAATCATGTTCTTGAACTAATGCCACAGGTTAGGTGTCCTAATCATCTCAGGACTCACATTACCTAATAAACAAAAACGATGTAATGAGTTACATGGAATTTATTTCTAACAAGGAAGTTTTTTTAACAACTTCAGATTTACCTTCACCTTTAACACTACACATAAGATACGGGGAAGAATTATTCTAAAGTGTGTCCTTATTATGGAAAATATATATATCATGAAAATGAATGTCTTAATTAAATACATGATTTGAAAAATATAATAAAATATGTCATTAATGTAAAATCTACATTTTATAGACAAACGTATTTTCACTACCATTTTAATTAATGACAACAAAACTTTAAGAACATTATAACATATGGCTAAAGATTAACATTTTGTTTTTCATTTCATAACTATAACACAAAATGATATTTTTGTTTCATAACATTTATCTTATTATACTTGGATTTGAGAATAATAATTTTATTTTCCTTTTAAGCAATACTACTATTATAATTAATGACAACAAAACTTTAAGAACATCATAATATATGACTAAAGATTAACATTTTATTCTTCACTTCATGACTTTAACACAAAATGATATTTTTGGTTGATAACATTCCTTTTAGTATACTTGAATATGAGAATATGTTCATGAATGATTGATATGTGTTTATTATCTTCCTAAAATTTAGACTAATCTATTTTCCTATTATACAATAAACAATGTTGAATCCATAAAACTTGATCACACTTTTTAGCAAGCAAGGGCATGTAGAAATGGCCTCCACAAAGCTTCAATAGAAGAGTAATATTTATTGAAGATCCATAATTAATGGGTAATATATTTTCCATTTATAAAGTAATACATTTTAAAATATAAACTATCACAATGTTGAATCCATAAAACCAGTTCACACTTTTTAGCAAGCGAGGCATGCAAAAGTGGCCTCCACAAACCCTCAATTGAGGAGTAATCTTTATTCAAGATCCATGATTAAGGGGTAGCCTTGATTGAGGTTTCAAGCTCTTGATTGATGACTTGAAACCCTAATTAAGATTCTCTTGATCATGATTTAAGTAAAAATTGATCTCAATCAAAGATTTAATAAGATTTAATCACCAACTTAATGAGAAGATTCCAAAATGTTTTGTTTTCTTAGAGTTAAATAACTATTTTTACTCTCGTTTTAAAATGTAGTGTTGCTAATGGTACCGTACTTTTTGGGGATTAAAATTCTATGTTTTGATACCATGATAGTTAATTTTGTTAAATAGAATCACCAATATAAACCTTTGAATTGAAAAACAGTGATACTAGTATTATTTGTCTGTCTGTCTATATTTCATGGTTAAAATTACAAATGATTTAAAACTATGGACTTAAGAAAGCGTGATGGAGGGGTCCTCGGTTCTACATGAAGATGGGGAAACAAATATGGATTAAGAATCGTTGGAGGATGCACAACTCCATGACTCTAAAGAGGAAATTCCCATTTCTTTGAAATGATGATGAGGTGGAAATAGTGGAGGGTGAGCACTTCTTTACAATATCTAGGCCCTCGGATCTCGACATTGGATGGGCACCGCATGGAAAACCATAGGCCCTTGGAACTACAAATTGGATGGGTGCCACTTGGAAGTTCATTGTCCCTTTGATATTCCCATTAGATGGGTGCCACTTGGTAGAGCCTTAGCCCTTGGATATGTTGGTTTTATGGGTGCCACTTGGAAACACGTCCACCCTATGATCTTCCTAGTGGATGGGTGCCACCTGGAAATACTTTTACCCTAGGATCTGTTCTTTGGTTGGGCACCACTTGGTACTCTGTAGGCCCTCATATTTTGGTGTTGGATGGGTGCCATTTGTGATCAGGTGCTCATGTCCTAAGTGTCGTAAAATGCTCAAAAATGAAAGTGCTCAGAACTAGTTCAAAATTGAACGAATAGAAAGTGCTTGTCCTCCTGATTCCGGCGTCGCGAACGGTTCGAAAAACGGTCGCCGTATGAGAAAGTTATGCCAAAAACAAAATCGCCCAATAACCCTTAATTTTTGAATTTTTCAAAAAAAAATTAAAAAAAGAATATTCCACAAAATATTCCTTAGAATATTCTAGGGAATATTCCTTTTTGGGCAGCCAATCACAGGTTTCCACGTGGCAGGTTCGGAGGCAGCCACATGGCCCAGGATGACGTCATCATATCCTATGGGCGCATATGTAAAACTTTTGGCATTGGCAAGTTTTGAACACGGGACCTCCCATGCATTAATGGACAATCTTACCAATCGGCAAGCGCTATGGGTTGTGATATATGGGCGGCGGAAATTTCTTATAAAGTTTGGTTTTGTATTTTGGCGGGCCCGAAGGGGGCCAGCCCCCATACACGTGACCACCATGCCCAGAACCTAGGGCTTAAGCCCCGACCGCCAGCACATTTAAACGGTCACGGCTTCTGTTATACGTGGTCACCCCTAACAAGAGGGGCTAACAATAACATAGATCCATTGCTACCCCTTGTGGAGGACATAATTCAGTAGCGGGATCTTCTTGATCTTAAACCCAAAAAGGGGAGATACACTTGGACCAACAACAGAACAAGGGCAGCTCACATCTCAGCTAGGCTTGACAGATTCCTAGAGCAGAGCACTCTTTTGATGGATAAGAGAATAGTATCAACGAGAATCCTACCAAAGCTCACCTCGGACCATAAACCCATCCTCTTACAACTGGACAAGGAAGAAAACCTGGGGCCTATACCGTTTCGCTTCAGCCCTTTGTGGATAGAGCAGGAAGGGCTTATGGAAGTTGTTGACAAGGCCTGGTCTATGACGATCACCGGGTCACCCAGTTATGTTTGGGAGCAAAAAATAAAAGCAACCAAAGCAGCTCTGAAAGAGTGGGTCAAAAAGCCTCCAAACATCCTCACCACACATAGAAAAGAAACTGTCCAACAGTTAGCAGATTTACAGTTGGAGATGGAGGACAAAGACACACATGAATTGGAGAAAGAACAAGTAGCCCAACTTGCTTCTTTCAGCTCTTTCAGAAAAGAAGAAGAATCTTGGAGGCTTAAGTCCAAAAGCCTATGGTTGAAAGCAGGTCACTGAAACACAGCCTTCTTCCACAGGCAATTCAGAGCACGCCTCTCCCGGCATCACGTCTCAGAAATCACCTCAACAGATGGGACAGTCACCAAAGGTTTCGCCCAAGTTAAAGAAGCTGCTGAAACTCACTTTTAGCAGTTATACACAGAGGATGGAATAGGAGACGAGGCGATTTCCAATGACTTCCTCTCCCAGATCCCTTCCTTGGTCAACGACGAGAATAACTCAAATTTTATGAAAACCTTCACTAAGGAATAAATCAGTAATATAATTTGGGACATGGACCATGACAAAGCCCCAAACCCATATGGTTTCTTGGCACACTTCTACAGAGCTTGTTGGACAATCATCAAATCTGACCTACTAAGAATGGCAAAGGATTTTCACAAAAAGGGTAAAGTGGGATGCAGTACCAAATCCACCTTTCTCGCCCTAATACCCAAAGAAGTGAATCTGGCTGCCTTTGATAGATTTAGACCCATTTCACTTTGTAATGTCTCTTACAAAATTCTTGCTAAATTGCTCGCAAACAGAATTAAACCTCTGCTATCCAAGCTCATTTCTCCCATTAAGGAGGATTCGTAGCAGGAAGACATATTTTAGATAATGTGATACTTGTTCAAGAATCCATGCATTCCCTGCACAATCGGTATGGGCTCTAGTCCTTCATGGTCTCAATGCACTCGCCCCTCTCTAGTGCACAGTCGTGGAACTTTTCTCCACCTGGACTACTAAGTACCCTAGGGCTCTTAGCGCACATTCTCTGTGGAATCGGATCTGGCACTCCATTCCTAAGTTCATTTGCTTCAAGCTCTGGCTTGCCCGAAATAATTGGATATTCAACAATGTATCGTCCTCTCCCTTGTTTGTTGTAGCCAGAGCTAAGGCATCCTTGATAGAAGCTCTTGGGAACTACCCCAGCAAGTTAGATGATACCCTCATAACTAAAGAACGAAGCTAGCTGGGTTTCCTTCTCACTCGGGTCAGCAAGGAAGTACCTACTCACCCCACATTCAATCCTACTTGGCGCATCAGAACACCAGATGCAGAGTTCCAAACCTGGTGGAGGAAGCAGGGAAAGGTAACAGTTTTCTTCGATGGCGCCTCCAAAGGCAACCCAGGGATCTCTGGTGCAGGTGGAGTGGTCTACTCTCAGGATGGCTCCCGTATATATAAATACAGCTGGGGTGTCGGACAGAGCACAAATAATCAGGCTGAAATTCTCAGGCTTCTTAAAGGCTGCCAGATTGCTCAGGAGCATGGCCACACAGCTCTTCAAGTCTTCGGGGACTTAGAGCTCTTGATAAAGACAATAAACTCAGAAGAGCACCTAAGCAATCCGGCTCTCAACAACACTCTCCAGAGGTTGCGGAGCTTGCTGGGTTTCTTTACCTCTTCCTACTTCTTTCACATCCTCCGCACCTCAAATAAGGAGGCGGATCTGCTTTGGATTCAACCCTGATTCAATGTAATGTGTTTCTCTATTACATTACGGAAGAAATGGTCTACTATCATGTGTATTTTCTTGAATCGCCATCCCCGACCTTGCAAATCCAACCACACCAAGTACGGTATATAATCTGCCATTTTGAAAGCACAGGCTAAAAGAAAACTTTGTTTGATGTTTTCAATTAACTGTTGGTCAGAATACTTTCTGCCGAAGGCTATCTTGCAGATAATGGCAGTCGCTAGGGTTCACACAGCTTACGGGATCTGATATAATAGAACGAATCTGCTTATATAAACATATCAGTTTATCATACTATGACCTGATCATACATTAGTTTATCAGATTATGAGCTGAGCTTATTAGCTAATCAGATTACTTGGTTATCATTTGATAAGCTATTTGCGTATCCGCGTATCAGCTACTCAACATATCTATTTATCAGCTGATTATTTTATCGCATATCAGCTTATCTACTGATCTGCTTATCTGTGTATAACCTTATCTGCCTATCAACTGATTTTCTTATCAGCATATAATCTAATCTGCTTATAAACATATCACCTAATCTGCTTATCATCTGATCTACTTATCAATTTATCAGCTCATCTGCTTATCAATTTATCAGATGATATGCTTATCTGCTTATCATCTGTTTGCTTTTCTGGGGATATGCTTATCAGTTTATCAGTTTATCTACTGATAGGCGTTAGCTTATCAGGTCATCAGCAAATCAGCTTATCTACCAATCTAGTGATCTACATATCTGTTTATAAACATATCACAAGATCTGATTATCAACGTTTCAGCAGATCATCTTATCTGCTTATCGTCTGATGTGCTTATAATTGATCAGTTGATGTTATCAAAGTAGCAGCCTATGCTTATCAGTTGTCAGTTGATCTGCTTATAGGGTATCAGCAGATTTGCTTATCTGGTATATGCCCTTTGGCTTATCAGAGGATCAACAGATTATCTTATCTTCTGATCTGCTTATTAATTTATAGGTTTATCAGCGCATCTAATAATCATCTTATCAGCTTAATGTTGATCTAGTTATCAAGTTATTAGCTTATGTACTTATCATATTATCAGCGGATCAAGTTATAATCAGATAAGCTCCTGAGCTTCCCGAGCTTGTAAACATAACTTATAAACTTATAAGCACATAATCTAATAAACTTCTACGCAGATGTGCGAAATCCCGTAAGCTTGATCAAAAATCTGGCTATGTGGTCATATAACCATTGTTGTCCCCCGAGTCTTCACTGATCCATTGTTGTTGATCCATTAGTGGCGAGCGGAGTCATCTTATGCCGTGATCAGCTTTACCATGTGACTGCAGGAAAATGGGTGGATGGGTCAGTGAGTTGGATGAGTGTTCAGTTTGCAGGTGAAGAGGGTTTCAGAGAGAGAGGGTTGGGTTGGACAACATGATCGCAGTAGCATGCCTCGATCCGTTCTGGTTGCAAGAGATAAGATAGGCCACCTGCCTGGGAATAATTTTTCATTGAAGAACAAGCCCTGGAAAGCCACAGGACTAAATGAGGAAGACGATCATAAAGAAATGAAAACCTATACTATGGAGGGCTGAAAATCCTGACATTATTGTACAGTCTGCTCAGCTGAGGACTGAAAATCCTTTTCAAGAGCCCTCTGGAGGGTCTTCTCATCAATGAATACTAGGGAAATGAGAAGAGGTAAAATGTCCAGATCTGATTTCAAAATGGGAGGCACAGGAAAAGACCTCACGAAGCAAAACCCTACAGAGCCATATCTATACCTTCGCAATCAAGACCCACCTTTATGTTGATTGTGCAGTTTCAGGTCCATTTCAAGATTGAGAACCAGCTTCCTCTGACCTTCATGATCGAGCTTATGAATTTGACTTATCGAGCAAGCAATTTCCCCATTATAGTCACAAAACGCAGGAGCAATGGGTAGGTTAACCTGAAACGTGCCTTGTTTTCATGTTGGGTAACTGCATACTGGATGTGGATGGTGTTATGGCAAGGGTAGGGACTGAAGGAGAGCAACGGGTGGATGAATTTCATGGTCATGGTGGCCTTCATCCTTATCCTTATCGATTCCTATCCTTTGTAATCTTTGCAAGAAACCAAAATCAAAAGTTGGACCAACTTTCTTTTAGACCTTCCCACCCAATAAAGCAGGTTTTCCAAGTACTATCAAACTCTTTTGCTTGCATCAAAGCAAAATAAGGTGAAAAATCTATCAAGTAAACCCTAATGCAAGTGTTAGGTCTCCAACGCATAAATAAGGGAGGTCTACATATAACAAAGCTCCAAGTGGTAAGGTATCCCTAAAGTGAGCTCCAACAATACAAACGCTAGGCTCCAAATGAGTAATATATGATTTTTTCTTTTCTTCTTTTTTCTGACATTGACAATTCTAGATAGGTTGGAACTCCCTCAAGTTATCACATTATTTACTATATTATTCTATTGTATTTGATGACATTTTCATGTAATTTTTATTATATTATTTTATTTTAGTGGAGGTCATCCTTCATAAAGTAATATATTTGTGGAATAAAATTTGTTGTTATTCAAATAAAATTAATAACATATAAATTTATTGAAATCATTAATCATATTTTTATGGTTGTTAGTTGTTTAAAAGTGATTTTTTAAGAAAACTATGTGATAAAGAGGTGAAGTGTCTTACGTTTCGGGTGAACACTTTCTCTATTTCTTTCCTTGATGATGGGTGAAGTATTCAACCTAAACGTGGGATGTTTCGGGTGAACACAATGGTGTAGAAGTGATTTTTGGAGAAAAATATGTGATAAAGAGGTGAAACGTCTTACGTTTCGGGTGAACACTTCACCCATTTCTTGTCTATGATGATGGGTGAAGTGTTCAACCTAAACGTGGGACATTGCATCTCTTTTTCACACAATTTTTTCAAAATCACTTCTATGCCAATTATAAATATTAGCGAAAAATATTTTAATCTAATTTTTATAATTATTTAAATATAAAAATACATTTCAATTTTAGAAATTCATAATTTTATTACACAAACTTGAAATAATATTAATTTTAAACTCTACTTAAAATAATACCATCCTAAATCCATCTTAACCCCGGATCTACCAAGCGCCGAGAGGGATCAAATCTCTTTTCATTCGAAAAGAGGTTTGCGTATCAAGATATTTAATCCCTCCAGAGTTAAGATGGATCTAGGTCGGTTTAATTCCCCCCTTAAATAGACTATATTCCACATGAATACCATGGATCAATACCATAGGTTGGAGAAAATGATGTGATAAAGAAGTGAAACGTCCCACGTTTCGGTTGAACACTTCACCCATTTCTTGTCCCTGATGATGGGTGAAGTGTTCAACCTAAATGTGGGACGTTTCACCCCTTTTTCACACAATTTTCTCAAAGCCACATGACTAAATGAGGAAGACGCTCATAATGAAATTGAAAACCTATACTATGCAGGGCTGAAAATTCTGACATTATTTTACAGTTTGCTCAGCTGAGGGCTAAAAATCCTGACATTATTTTATAGTCTGCTCAGCTGAGGGTTGAAAATCCTGACATTAATGTACCCTCTAGAGGGTCTTCTCGTCGATGAATACTGGGGAAATGAGAAGAGATAGAATGTCCATATCTGATTTCAAAATGGGAGGCACGGGAAAAGACCTCACAAGGCAAAGCCCTACAGAGCCAAATCTATACCTTCATAATCAATACCCAACACTTTCTATTGATTGTGCAGTTACATGTTCATTTCAAGATCTAGAACCGAATTCTTCTAACTTTCATGATCGAGCTTATGAATTTTAGGTATTCGAGCAAGCAATTTCCCCATTATAGTCACATAACGTAAGAGAAACGGGCATGTTAACCTGAAACGTGCCTAGTTTTCATCTTGGGTAACTGCATACTGGATGTGGATGGTGTTATGGCAAAGCAGGGACTGAAGGAGAACAACAAGTAGATGTTTATCAAGTACTATTACACTCTTTTTCTTGCATCAAAGCAAAATAAGGTGAAAAATCTATTTGGTAACCTCCTAATGCCTAGTGCTAGCTCTCTAATGTATAAAATAAGGGAGGGCTACATTTAACAAAGCTAAGTGGTAAGGTATCCCTCAAGTGAGCTCCAACAACACAAACACTATTTTTTTTGTGACATTGATGATTCTGGATATGTTGGCACTCCATCAAAGTTATCACATTATTTACTATATTATTCTATTGTATTGGATGGCATTTTCATGTAATTTTTATTATATTATTTTATTTTATTAGAGGTCATCTTCATAAAGTGATATATTTGTGAAACAAAATGTATTGTTATTCAAATAAAATTAATAATATATAATTTTGTTGAAATCGTCAATTATAAATATTTTTGAATGTATATTTCCACAGTAGTTAGTTGTTAGTCGCGTAGAAGTGATTTTTTGGAGAAAGAGGTGTGATAAAGAGGTGAAACGTCCCATGTTTCGAGTGAACACTTCACCCATTTCTTGTCCCTAATGATGGGTGAAGTGTTCAACTTAAAAGTGGGATGTTTCACCTCCTTTTCACACTGTTTTCTCAAAATCGCTTTTACACCAATTATAAATATTAGTGAAAAAATATTTTAATCTATTTTCATAATTATTTAAATATAAAAGTACATTTCAATTTTAGAAATTCATAATTTTATTATACAAACTTGAAATAATATTAGTTTTAGACTCTACTTAAAATAATACCAACCTAGATCCATCTTAACCCCCGATCTACCACACGCCGAGAGGGATCAAATCTCATTTCACTCTAAAAGAGGTTTGCATATCAAGATATTTGATAACTATGGGCGCTTGGTAGATCCAGAGTTAAGATGGATCTACGCTGGTTTAATTCCCCCCCTTAAATAGACTATATTCATATAAATATCACGGGTCAATATCATAGGTTCTCAATACCATCACGCTATTTTTATTTTGTTATTTTATTTTGAACAAGTTACAATATTACATTAATTTCTTATTTAATTTAATTTAATTTTAATTTTAATTTTATATAATTTTATTTAGTCAAAATGTTAAACGCTACATTACAACAGCTCTACCATACTGAGCTAGAGAGCGCCTCTAGACGTAATTATTTTAATTTTATTTTTAATTAATATTTTTTTTTTCTCGGCAATACTAACTACTAATATATTGATATATACAGTAAAACTTTACATCCAAAGAAGCTGGCTGCCCAGAGCCATGAATGGCTCCATGGGCGGCAGAGACTGACTCATGTGATTGCCTCGCAGGGCGATTCTTGCATAAAGATCAAAAAACTTGACAACATGACTGAGAGATTCCAGAGTAGCAACATGACAGCCCACGCAGGGGTTCCTCAAAAAGGACTTGTGGACGGACCAAACTGTAAAACTTGAAAGCAAAACTCTGAGCCGACAGGAAACGTTTAACGCCATAAACCCAGTACCAACCAGACGACTTCGCGCCCACTGCGACTGTGGTGTCCGCAAGCGGGTCTTAGCTACATACAGAACACAAACCATGACATATAACAAGAAATTGACACAGACCAGAAACCAGGATGCGACTTGAGAAGACCCAACCTGAAAAAAGAAAGCCGAAGCACGAAAGTGACGATGGGAGCTAGTCTTCTGGCTCCTCTTCCTCAATTCTGCGCCAGCCCTCTCCTTCTGCCACGCCTTCCCCCATAGCCATGGGATTCTGCGAGGGGGAAGGCTGCACAGGGCCACGAAATTGGGAGAGGGGCTGAGGCTGATCTCTACCGTAAGTGCCCACCGCCGTAGAAGACTCCCCGATTGGGAACTTTCCTTTGCCACTCTCAGCGCTGTCCGCTGCTTTTGACGTTTCCCCCATTGGGAGCTTCCCTTTGCCGCGCCCTGAATTGTCCTCCGCCATAACCAGTGATGACTCCTCCTCGTGTTCCTCTGGAATTTTGGTGAAAAGCACAGAGATATGTGCATTGATTCCTGCATTCTCCCTGGAGCTACCCAGTGTGAAGATAACCGAGCCAAATGCTGGGAGCATTGGCTCTCCCTCAGCAGAGCTGCCCACTTCCATGACTTGGCTTGCTGGAATTGGGTTGGCTCCCATTCTTCGGTAGCAATAACAACAGCAACAATGGTGATGAATGTCCGCTGCAGGGGGGCGGGAGGGTTCTCCACGCCCAGGACCTCTCCTGCAAGGCATTCGCTCGCGAACCATGATAACTCCCCCTTCCTCGTGCTGTTCACAGGAGGGCCTAAAGCTTGTGCTGAACCTTCCCACAGCCTGCCGCTCCCAAAATGCAACCAAACAGTGCTCAAAAGAGTATAAACACAGGCTGAGAGGCGCTGGTATGAAGCTAGCCTCCCCCCAGCTCTCCACCACCACCTCACGACATGAATTCTGAGCTCGCAATGGATTCCTCTCCACGCATACTGCCCCCAACACCAGCCAACATTCATTCTTATGCTCATTCCCAAAACTGTTGAAATGACCTGCATTGAATACAATCCGCAGGCGCGCCATCCCCTCCAGCGGCTCCATTAAGGATGCCTTGAGACATTCTCTGTGCCGGTGTATCGACGGCTTGGGGCATTAAAGGCCCCTTCATATTCACGTGGCCGCCCGTGCTCTGCATGTGGCACTGCCCTATTTCCAACGACGACACCCGCATCCGGGATTATTTTTAATTAATATTAATGATATACTCTCTTTTTTAATTAATATTAGTGATATAGCTTTTTTTTAATATCTCTTATAATTAAATGTAATTCATAAAAGCTAATAATTATAATTATGATAATGAAAAAATGTTACATAATTTAATGAAAGTGATGAAAACAGTTTCCAAGAGAGTTTCCAAGTATTGATAATTACATTGTATTCAATATATTGCATCTAAATAAATATCACCTGATAATTAAAATCAGATTATAATGAAAAAGTATTAAGTGATTTAATGAATGTAATGAAACCATTTATTATAGTTTCGATGCATTGATGATTGTTTTATCTTCAATATAATAGATTTAAATAAATGTGTTGTTGTGTAGGATTTGGAAAAATTATTGGTGCTATATATTTTATTAATTCATTACCAATTAAATTAAGGAGAACATTGTTTCTCATGACTCTCTGAAAAAAATTTGACAAAAAATTACAAAAAAATAAAATTATCTCAAAATTACTTTCCAAGGGCCCACATGGCGTAGAGCAGATGGTGATAGGGTAATCCATTAAGGCACTTTGCGGTGTAAAGGTCACCGATTTGAAACTGCAAAAATTCAATCATGCTAAAGGTTGGTGTGGTCTAGGCCAGGTGTGATCCTCGGGTGATTTTGACGGCTTAGATGCCCCTGGATCGTAGTTACTCAAGCCACAGGTTAGGCGTCCCAATCATCTCAGGACTCACATTACCTAACAAACAAAAACGATCTAATGAGTTACATGGAATTTATTTCTAATAGGGAAGTTTTTTTAACAACTTGAGATTTACCTTCACCTTTAACACTACACATAAGATACGGGGAAGAATTCTTCTAAAGTGTGTCCTTATTATGGAAAATATATATATCATGAAAAGAAATATCCTAATAAAATACATGATTTGAAAAATATAATAAAATATGTCATTAATGTAAAATCTTCATTTTATAGACAAACTTATTTTCACTACCATTTTAATTAATGACAACAAAACTTTAAGAACATTATAACATATGGCTAAAGATTAACATTTTGTTTTTCACTTCATAACTATAACACAAAATGATATTTTTGGTTCATAACATATATCTTATTATACTTGGATTTGAGAATAATAATTTTATTTTCCTTTTAAGCAATACTACTATTATAATTAATGACAACAAAACTTTAAGAACATCATAATATATGACTAAAGATTAACATTTTATTCTTCATTTCATGACTTTAACACAAAATGATATTTTTAGTTGATGACATTCCTTTTAGTATACTTGAATATGAGAATATGTTCATGAATGATTGATATGTATTTATTATCTTCCTAAAATTTAGACTAATCTATTTTCCTATTATACAATAAACAATGTTGAATCCATAAAACTTGATCACACTTTTTAGCAAGCAAGGGCATGTAGAAATGGCCTCCACAAAGCTTCAATGGAAGAGTAATATTTATTGAAGATCCATAATTAATGGGTAATCTATTTTCCATTTATAAAGTAATACATTTTAAAATATAAACTATCACAATGTTGAATCCATAAAACCGGTTCACACTTTTTAGCAAGTGGGGCATGCAAAAGTGGCCTCCATAAACCCTCAATTGAGGAGTAACCTTTATTCAAGATCCATGATTAAGGGGTAGCCTTGATTGATGTTTCAAGCTCTTGATTGATGACTTGAAACCCTAATGAAGATTCTCTTGATCATGATTTAAGTAAAAATTGATCTCAATCAAAGATTTAATCACCAACTTAATGAGAAGATTCCAAAATGTTTTGTTTTCTTAGAGTTAAATAACTATTTTTACTCTCATTTTAAAACGTAGTGTTGCTAATGGCACCTTATTTTTTGGGGATTAAAATTGTACTTATTGGGACCATGATATTTAATTTTGTTAAATAGAATCACTAAAATAAACCTTTGAATTGAAAAATAGTGATACTAGTATTATTTGTCTGTCTATCTATATTTCAAGGTTAAAATTACAAATGATTTAAAACTATGGACTTAATAAAATACACAAGTGTGACGGAGGTGTCCTTGGTTCTACATGAAGATGGGGAAACAAATATGGATTAAGAATCGTTGGAGGGTGCACAACTCCATGACTCTAAAGAGGAAATTCCCATTTCTTTGAATTCGTGATGACCTGGAAATGCAAACTCTAGTGGAGGATGAGAACTTCTTTGCAATATCTATGCCCTCGAATCTCGACGTTGGATGGGCACCACATGGAAACCCATAGGCCCTTGGAACTACAAATTGGATGGGTGCCACTTGGAAGTGCATTGCCCCTTTGATATTCCCATTAGATGGGTGCCACTTGGTAGAGCCTTAGCCCTTGGATATGTTGGTTTTATGGGTGCCACTTGGAAACACGTCCACCCTATGATCTTCCTGGTGGATGGATGCCACCTGGAAATACTTTTACCCTAGGATGTGTTCTTTGGCTAGGCACCACTTGGTAGTCTATAGGCCCTCATATTTAGGTGTTGGATGGGTGCCATTTGGTAGCCTGTAGGCCCTCAGATTTTCCTTTGGATGGATGCCACTTGGTTGTATGTCAACCCTCTAATTTTCCCATTAGGTGGGTGCCTATCCAATGAATAAAGTCCTAAAGGGATAAATAAAGTATGGATACTCACAAAAGATGTAAAACAACCCCAATTGAGGGGTCACTGGTTCTCCCATAGTGTTATACAACTAACACATGTATACAAACTTAATGTTGCAACCAGAGTTCTAATACCACAATGTAATGTACCTACTATTGCATGTCCTCGAGAATCATGTTCTTGAACTAATGCCACAGGTTAGGTGTCCTAATCATCTCAGGACTCACATTACCTAATAAACAAAAACGATCTAATGAGTTACATGGAATTTATTTCTAACAAGGAAGTTTTTTTAACAACTTCAGATTTACCTTCACCTTTAACACTAAACATAAGATACGGGGAAGAATTATTCTAAAGTGTGTCCTTATTATGGAAAATATATATATATCATGAAAATAAATGTCTTAATAAAATACATGATTTGAAAAATATAATAAAATATGTCATTAATGTAAAATCTACATTTTATAGACAAACTTATTTTCACTACCATTTTAATTAATGACAACAAAACTTTAAGAACATTATAACATATGGCTAAAGATTAACATTTTGTTTTTCATTTCATAACTATAACACAAAATGATATTTTTGTTTCATAACATTTATCTTATTATACTTGGATTTGAGAATAATAATTTTATTTTCCTTTTAAGCAATACTACTATTATAATTAATGACAACAAAACTTTAAGAACATCATAATATATGACTAAAGGTTAACATTTTATTCTTCACTTCATGACTTTAACACAAAATGATATTTTTGGTTGATAACATTCCTTTTAGTATACTTGAATATGAGAATATGTTCATGAATGATTGATATGTGTTTATTATCTTCCTAAAATTTAGACTAATCTATTTTCCTATTATACAATAAACAATGTTGAATCCATAAAACTTGATCACACTTTTTAGCAAGCAAGGGCATGTAGAAATGGCCTCCACAAAGCTTCAATGGAAGAGTAATATTTATTGAAGATCCATAATTAATGGGTAATCTATTTTCCATTTATAAAGTAATACATTTTAAAATATAAACTATCACAATGTTGAATCCATAAAACCAGTTCACACTTTTTAGCAAGCGAGGCATGCAAAAGTGGCCTCCACAAACCCTCAATTGAGGAGTAATCTTTATTCAAGATCCATGATTAAGGGGTAGCCTTGATTGAGGTTTCAAGCTCTTGATTGATGACTTGAAACCCTAATTAAGATTCTCTTGATCATGATTTAAGTAAAAATGATCTCAATCAAAGATTTAATAAGATTTAATCACCAACTTAATGAGAAGATTCCAAAATGTTTTGTTTTCTTAGAGTTAAATAACTATTTTTACTCTCATTTTAAAATGTAGTGTTGCTAATGGTACCGTATTTTTTGGGGATTAAAATTCTATGTTTTGGTACCATGATAGTTAATTTTGTTAAATAGAATCACCAATATAAACCTTTGAATTGAAAAACAGTGATACTAGTATTATTTGTCTGTCTGTCCATATTTCATGGTTAAAATTACAAATGATTTAAAACTATGAACTTAAGAAAGCGTGATGGAGGGCTCCTCGGTTCTACATGAAGATGGGGAAACAAATATGGATTAAGAATCGTTGGAGGATGCACAACTCCATGACTCTAAAGAGGAAATTCCCATTTCTTTGAAATGATGATGAGGTGGAAATAGTGGAGGGTGAGCACTTCTTTACAATATCTAGGCCCTCGGATCTCGACATTGGATGGGCACCACATGGAAAACCATAGGCCCTTGGAACTACAAATTGGATGGGTGCCACTTGGAAGTGCACTGTCCCTTTGATATTCCCATTAGATGGGTGCCACTTGGTAGAGCCTTAGCCCTTGGATATGTTGGTTTTATGGGTGCCACTTGGAAACACGTCCACCCTATGATCTTCCTAGTGGATGGGTGCCACCTGGAAATACTTTTACGCTAGGATCTGTTCTTTGGTTGGGCACCACTTGGTACTCTGTAGGCCCTCATATTTTGGTGTTGGATGGGTGCCATTTGTGATCAGGTGCTCATGTCCTAAGTGTCGTAAAATGCTCAAAATGAAAGTGCTCAGAACTAGTTCAAAATTGAATGACTGGAAAGTGCTTGTCCTCCTGATTTCGGCGCCGTGAACGGTTCGAAAAACAGTCGCCGTATGAGAAAGTTATGCCAAAAACAAAATCGCCCAATAACCCTTAATTTTTGAATTTTTCAAAAAAAATTAAAAAAAAAAAAGAATATTCCACAAAATATTCCTTGGAATATTCTAGGGAATATTCCTTTTTGGGCAGCCAATCACAGGTTGCCACGTGGCAGGTTCGGAGGAAGCCACGTGGCCCAGGATGACGTCATCACATCCTATGGGTGCATATGTAAAACTTTTGGCATTGGCAAGTTTTGAACACGGGACCTCCCATGCATTAATGGACAATCTTACCAATCGGCAAGCGCTATGGGTTGTGATATATGGACGACAGAAATTTCTTATAAAGTTTGGTTTTGTATTTTGGCGGGCCCGAAGGGGGCCAGCCCCCATACACGTGACCACCATGCCCAGAACCTAGGGCTTAATCCCCAACCGCCAGCACATTTAAACGGTCACGGCTTGTGTTATACGTGGTCACATTTCCTATTTAAATGCCGAGTTAACAACGCCACCGCCAGTTAACCAAACAGCTTGCACGGAATTCGAGGCACAAACCACCAAACCATCAAACGGTCACATGCGCCATAACTCAACAGTCAGTTAAACACGCGGTTTGTTGGCGGGATTCTTGGCGGACCGCCAAATTTGGGCGGTCCCGCCATAATTGGCGGAGCTAACTGGCCCCAACTACAGTTAGCTGGAGTTTTTTTAGGCCAAACTGTAGGGAATCTTTAATGAGCCATAACTTTGGCTGGAAAGTCCGTTTTGGACGATTTTTTATTTTTTTTGGTATCTTCAACCTTCTGAAGCCATTGGCAAAGGTCTTATAGCCATCTGAGGTCATTTTCAGAGGTTTTGGAGCCGTGGAATTTCTAGGAGCCACTAGGGCCCAGTATTAGGAGAACTGTATAGGGTTGCAGGTACTCATTGGAGGTGAACCAGTAGTCAATCCTGAAGGATTCAAGTGTTCTGAATCCGTTTTTACAGTCTATTCCACCTGTAGAGACTTTTATTCAGTTGTATATTCATTTTGAGCATTTAATTAAAACGAGGACAGGCCCATTTGGGAGCCTTGGACCCAGCAGACGTAGCCCAGGAGGGGTGAACTGCTTTATCAACTTCTTTTGCATCTGTGATTGATTTATTTTGTAGAACAAATTCGTTTTAATGTGTTAAACAGTAAAAGGAAATAAATCTGCTATACTTAAATGGGTCATTAACAGCTGAAAATTTCATTTGTTTTTTTCCTGCAAGACATGGACATCTTTTAAACATGTATATTACTGAATTGAATACCTTGCAAACCATTTACAAGTAGTTTCAAATTCAGATCAAGTTGTTATCAGAGCTATGTTGTTGTTTCTTTGTATCAAAAGCAGTGAAATAAGCTATAGACAGAGCCTGAAACGAGCCAGGAAGCATTCGAAATGCTCTTGTTATACAATTGCAAAGTAGATAAATGCTCTTTCAGTAAATCTCTGGTGTAGTTGTCTTTTGATTTTTTTTGTGCAAAGATCTTCTAACTGTCTTGCAAGTATTGATGCTTACCAAGTTGAAACTTAAAAGAGGGGAAGGACAGTTGACTAGAGAACGAGAGAATCCTCAGTCAAGGAAGGCCAGAGAGCCATCACCTCCACCTTCAATTTCACCCTCAAGAGTCTCAGCAGAAGCTTCAAGAATTTCAGCACATGAAGGAGAAATTCCTACAGACATGGATCCAAAAGAAGAAGAAAGAGTCTTCAGAAAGGCTTTCTTGGACCTCACTGAAATGGTGAGGATATTGTACCAAGAAATAAATGAGAAATTGGCTGGAGAAGGGTCCAAACATCCACATGAAGGAGAGGGCTCTTCAAGGGGTAAGAAGGATGATGATCATTCCAAGAAAGGACATGGAGGTAATGGTGATCCACCACCCCCATCGTCACCTTCTTCCTCTTCATCCTCGTCTTCTTCTTCTATGCATAAGCATAGATCCTCTGGAAAAAGTCCTTTTTTTAAGCTTGATGTAAAATTTGAATTACCTATGTTTAATGGTGAAGTGAATTCAGAAAAGCTTGACAACTGGATTAGGCAGTTAGAAGTTTACTTGAGGATCCAGAATATGCATGATGATGCCACCAAGATTTAGTTGGCTTCTTTGAGAATGGATGGAGCAGAATTGGTTTGGTGGGAGGCCAAGACTAAAGAGGAGACCAAGAAATTTGGTCTTAAGGTTACCTTAACATGGCCTGAATTTCTGTTAGCCATTAAAAAACAATTTTATCCTCTTGCTCACATGCAGAAAGCCATTATGAACTGGCAAAATTTCAGACAACTTAAGGGTCAGAGTGTCCAAGACTACACCCAAGAATTCAGGAGAAGAGCTCTCTTGTTAGGTGTAGATTTACAGACCCAGGAAACCTTGCTGAAATACATTGGTGGCTTGCATAGCTACCTTAGACACACCATCTTGATGTTTAACCCTACTAGCATGGACGAGGTTTGTGTCCAAGCTACCCATTTAGAGGCAAGGGGAAAAAACACATTTGAAGAGGGTAGAAACAAGCCCCCCAAGGGGAAAAACAAAGAGAAAACCTCCAAGGGAAAGGGCAAAAAGAAAGCATGTGTCAAACAGGAGAGTGAGAAAGTGATCTGTAAACACTGTTCTAAACCAGGCCATGAGGAGAAAAACTGTTGGAAATTACATCCTGAAAAAAGACCTCAATTTAACAAATCCAAAGGGAAACAGAAAATTGCTGCTACTACATCTACACCAGCATTTTGGTTTGCCTACTTCCATTATTAGTGACAGGGATTCCAGATTTGTGGGGAATTTTTGGTCCAACCTATGGGAGATGATGGACACAAAGTTGAAGAAAAGTACTGCTTTCCATCTACAAACAGATGGACAAACAGAAGTAGTGAACAGAACCATTGTGCACCTCTTGAGAGGTTAGTGCAGCAAGCATCCCAAGCTTTGGGATGAACATTTGCACTACATACAGCATGCTTACAATCGTGCCAAGCACTCTTCCACAAACACCTCACCGTTTGAAGCTTGTTTTGGTTACTTGCCAAAATCACCTCTTGATTTCATTCTTGAGAAAGATGTCGCCATTGAAGTACATAGTGATATTGACAAAGCTCGTTCATTCATTGAAAGAATTCAGCAAATACATCAGCAAATTCAAGAACAACTTGAGAAGAGTCAAGGCAAGCACAAGGAAAGACACGACAAGCATAGATTCGATCACAAGTTTCAAGAAGGGGATGAGGTATGGTTGTACATTAGTAAGGAAAGGATGCAAGGAGAAGGTAAAAAGTTGAAGCCTATTCATTATGGTCCATTCAAAATCCTTAAGAAGGTTGGAAATAATGTTTTTCAATTAGATTTTCCTTCCTTCATGCAAATGTATTCTGTTGTCAATGTGGAGAACTTACGTTTGTATGAACCTCCTTTGATTGTTGATCATGAAAGTGTTGTTCAGCTGCCATCTATAGAAGATTTCTCACTAGAATTCTTAGATAAGCTGAAAGAAGATACAATCCTTGACAGAAGGACACGCACTTCAAGGAGGAGCAATGTAGATTATGTGTGGGTTAGTTTCAAAGGCAGCAAACCGAACAAGGCAAAGTGGATGGAGGTGGACAGAGTGAGGGAGTTGTACCCTCACCTCTTTAACAGGTAGTTGAAGGCTTTTGGGGTCCAAAAGCTTCCCAATAGGGAGGCGTGATCAGGTGCTCATGTCCTAAGTGTCGTAAAATGCTCAAAAATGAAAGTGCTCAGAACTGGTTCAAAATTGAACGACTAGGAAGTGCTCGTCCTCCTAATTCTGGCGCCGCAAACGGTTCGAAAAACGATCGTCGTATGAGAAAGTTATGCCAAAAACAAAATCGCCTAATAACCCTTAATTTTTGAATTTTTCAAAAAAAAAAAAAAAAATATTCCACAGAATATTCTTTGGAATATTCCAAGGAATATTCCTTTTTGGGCAGCCAATCACAGGTTGCCACGTGGCAGGCTCGGAGGCAGCCACGTGGCCTAAGATGACGTCATCATATCCTATGGGCGCATATGTAAAACTTTTGGCATTGGCAAGTTTTGAACACGAGACCTCCCATGCATTAATGGACAGTCTTAGCAATCGTCCAGCGCTATGGGTTGTGATATATGGGCGGCGGAAATTTCTTATAAAGTTTGGTTTTGTATTTTGGCAGGCCCGTAGGGGGCAGCCCCCATACACGTGACCACCATGCCCAGAACCTAAGGGTTAAGCCCCGACCACCAGCACATTTAAACGGTCACGGCTTGTGTTATACGTGGTCACATTTCCTATTTAAATGCCGAGTTAACAGCACCAACGCCATTTAACCAAACATCTTGCACGGAATTTCAGGCACAAACCACCAAACCATCAAATGGTCACATGCGCTATAACTCCACAGTCAGTTAAACACGCGGTTTGTTGGCGGGATTCTTGGCAGACCTCCAAATTTGGGCGGTCCCGCCATAATTGGCGGAGGTAACTGGCCCCAACTACAGTTAGCTGGAGTTTTTTTAGGCCAAACTAGAGGGAATCTTTAATGAGCCATAACTTTGGCTAGGAAAGTCCGTTTTGGACGAATTTTTTTTTATTTTGGGTATCTTCGACCTTCTGAAGCCATTGGTAGAGGTATTACAGCCATCTGAGGTCATTTGCAGAGGTTTTGGAGCCGTGGAAGTTCTAGGAGCCACCAGGGCCCAGTATTAGGAGAACTGTATAGGGTTGCAGGTACTCATTGGAGGTGAACCAGTAGTCAATCCTAAAGGATTCAAGTGTTCTGAATCCGCTTTTACAGCCTATTCCACCTATAGAGACTTTTATTAAGCTGTATATTCATTTTGATCATTTAATTAAAACGAGGACAGGCCCATTTGGGAGCCTTAGACCCAGCAGACGTAGCCCAGGAGGGGTGAACTGCTTTATCAACTTCTTTTGCATCTATGGTTGATTTATTTTGCAAAAAAAATTTGTTTTAATGTGTAAAACAGTAAAAGGAAATAAATATGCTATACTTAAATGGGTCATGAACAGCTGAAAATTTCATTTGTTTTTTTCCTGCAAGACATGGACATCTTTTAAATATGTATATTATGAATTGAATACCTTGTAAACCATTTACAAGTAGTTTCAAATTCAGATCAATTTGGTAGCCTGTAGGTCCTCAGATTTTTCTTTGGATGGATACCACTTGGTTGTATGTCAACCCTCTAATTTTCCCATTAGGTGGGTACCTGTCCAAAGAATAAAATCCTAAAGGGATAAATAAAGTATGGATACTCACAAAAGATGTAAAAACCCCCAATTGAGGGGTCATTGGTTCTACCATACTGTTATACAACTAACACATACAAACTTAATGTTGCAACCAGAGCTTTAATACCACAAAGTAATGTACCTACTATTGCATGCCCTCAGGAATCATGTTCTTGAACTAATGCCACAAGTTAGGCATCCCAATCATTTCAGGAGTCACATTACCTAACAAACAAAAATTATCTAATGAGTTACATGGAATTTATTTCTAACAGGGAAGTTTTTTTAACAACTTGAGATTTACCTTCACCTTTAACACTACACATAAGATACGGGGAAGAATTCTTCTAAAGTGTGTCCTTATTATGGAAAATATATATATCATGAAAATAAATGTCTTAATAAAATACATGATTTGAAAAATATAATAGAATATGTCATTAATGTAAAATCTTCATTTTATAGACAAACTTATTTTCACTACCATTTTAATTAATGACAACAAAACTTTAAGAACATTATAACATATGGCTAAAGATTAACATTCTTTTTTAATTTAATAACTATAACACAAAATGATATTTTTGGTTCATAACATTTATCTTATTATACTTGGATTTGAGAATAATAATTTTATTTTCCTTTTAAGCAATGCTACTATTATAATTAATGATAACAAAACTCTAAGAACAACACAATATATGACTAAAGATTAACATTTTATTCTTCACTTCATGACTTTAACACAAAATCATATTTTTGTTTGATAACATTCCTTTTAGTATAATTGAATATGAGAATATGTTCATGAATGATTGATATGTGTTTATTATCTTCCTAAAATTTAGACTAATCTATTTTCCTATTATACAATAAAAAATGTTGAATCCATAAAACTTGATCACACTTTTTAGCAAGCAAGGGCATGTAGACATGGCCTCCACAAAGCTTCAACGGAAGAGTAATATTTATTGAACATCCATAATTAATGGGTAATCTATTTTCCATTTATAAAGTAATACATTTTAAAATATAAACTATCACAATGTTGAATCCATAAAACCGATTCACACTTTTTAGCAAGCGGGGCATGCAAAAGTGGCCTCCACAAACCCTCAATTGAGGAGTAATCTTTATTCAAAATCCATGATTAATGGGTAGCCTTGATTGATGTTTCAAGCTCTTGAATTATGACTTGAAACCCTAATTAAGATTCTCTTGATCATGATTTAAGTAAAAATTGATCTCAATCAAAGATTTAATAAGATTTAATCACCAACTTAATGAGAAGATTCCAAAATGTTTTGTTTTCTTAGAGTTAAATAATTATTTTTACTCTCATTTTAAAACTTAGTGTTGCTAATGGCACCTTATTTTTTTGGGGATTAAAATTGTACTTTTTGGGACCATGATATTTAATTTTGTTAAATAGAATCACTAAAATAAACCTTTGAATTGAAAAATAGTGATATTAGTATTATTTGTTTGTCTGTCTATATTTCAAGGTTAAAATTACAAATGATTTAAAACTATGGACTTAAGAAAATACACAAGCGTGACAAAGGGGTCCTTGGTTCTACATGAAGATGGGGAAACAAATATGGATTAAGAATCGTTGGAGGGTGCACAACTCCATGACTCTAAAGAGGAAATTCCCATTTCTTTGAATTTGTGATGAGGTGGAAATGCAAACTCTAGTGGAGGATGAGCACTTCTTTGCAATATCTAGGCCCTCGAATCTCGACGTTGGATGGGCACCACATGGAAACCCATAGGCCCTTGGAACTACAAATTGGATGGGTGCCACTTGGAAGTGCATTGCCCCTTTGATATTCCCATTAGATGGGTGCCACTTGGTAGAGCCTTAGCCCTTGGATATGTTGGTTTTATGGGTGCCACTTGGAAACACGTCCACCCTATGATCTTCCTGGTGGATGGGTGCCACCTGGAAATACTTTTACCCTAGGATATGTTCTTTGGCTGGGCACCACTTGGTAGTATGTAGGACCTCATATTTGGGTGTTGGATGGGTGCCATTTGGTAGCCTGTAGGCCCTCATATTTTCCTTTGGATGGATGCCACTTGGTTGTATGTCAACCCTCTAATTTTCCCATTAGGTGGGTGCCTATACAATGAATAAATTCCTAAAGGGATAAATAAAGTATGGATACTCACAAAAGATGTAAAACAACCCCAATTGAGGGGTGATTGGTTCTACCATAGTGTTATACAACTAACACATACAAACTTAATGTTGCAACCAGAGCTCTAATACCACAATGTAATGTACCTACTATTACATGCCCTTGGGAATCATGTTCTTGAACTAATGCCACAGGTTAGGCATCCCAATCATCTCAGGACTCACATTACCTAACAAACAAAAACGATCTAATGAGTTACATGGAATTTATTTCTAACACGGAAGTTTTTTTAACAACTTGAGATTTACCTTCGCCTTTAACACTAGACATAATATACGGGGAAGAATTCTTCTAAAGTGTGTCCTTATTATGGAAAATATATATATCATGACAATAAATGTCTTAATAAAATACGTGATTTGAAAAATATAATAAAATATGTCATTAATGTAAAATCTTCATTTTATAGGCAAACTTATTTTCACTACCATTTTAATTAATGACAACAAAACTTTAAGAACATTATAACATATAAAGATTAACATTTTGTTTTTCATTTCATAACTATAACACAAAATGATATTTTTGGTTCATAACATTTATCTTATTATACTTGGATTTGAGAATAATAATTTTATTTTCCTTTTAAGCAATGCTACTATTATAATTAATGACGACAAAACTCTAAGAACATCATAATATATGACTAAAGATTAACATTATATTCTTCACTTCATGACTTTAACACAAAATGATATTTTTGGTTGATAACATTCCTTTTAGTATACTTGAATATGAGAATATGTTCATGAATGATTGATATGTGTTTATTATCTTCCTAAAATTTAGACTAATCTATTTTCCTATTATACAATAAACAATGTTGAATCCATAAAACTTGATCACACTTTTTAGCAAAGCAAGGGCATGTAGAAATGCCCTCCACAAACCTTCAATGGAAGAGTAATATTTGTTGAAGATACATAATTAATGGGTAATCTATTTTCCATTTATAAAGTAATACATTTTAAAATATAAACTATCACAATGTTGAATCCATAAAACCGGTTCACACTTTTTAGCAAGCGGGGCATGCAAAAGTGGCCTCCACAAACCCTCAATCGAGGAGAAATCTTTATTCAAGATCCATGATTAAGGGGTTGCCTTGATTGAGGTTTCAAGTCCTTGATTGATGACTTGAAACCCTAATTAAGATTCTCTTAATCATGATTTAAGTAAAAATTGATCTCAATCAAGATTTAATAAGATTTAATCACCAACTTAATGAGAAGATTCCAAAATGTTTTGTTTTCTTAGAGTTAAATAACTATTTTTACTCTCATTTTAAAACGTAGTGTTTCTAATGGAACCTTATTTTTTGGGGATTAACATTGTACTTTTTGGGACCATGATATTTAATTTTCTTAAATAGAATCACTAAAATAAACCTTTGAATTGAAAAATAGTGATACTAGTATTATCTGTCTGTCTGTCTATATTTCAAGGTTAAAATTACAAATGATTTAAAACTATGGACTTAAGAAAATACACAAGCGTGATGGAGGGGTCCTCGGTTCTACATGAAGATGGGGAAACAAATATGGATTAAGAATCGTTGGAAGATGCACAACTCCATGACTCTAAAGAGGAAATTCCCATTTCTTTGAAATCGTGATGAGGTGGAAATCCAAACTCTAGTGGAGGATGAGCACTTCTTTGCAATATCTAGGCCCTCGAATCTCGACGTTGGATTGGCACCACATGGAAACCCATAGGCCCTTGGAACTACAAATTGGATGGGTACCACTTGGAAGTGCATTGCCCCTTTGATATTCCCATTAGATGGGTGCCACTTGGTAGAGCCTTAGCCCTTGGATATGTTGGTTTTATGGGTGCCACTTGGAAACACGTCCACCCTATGATCTTCCTGGTGGATGGGTGCCACCTGGAAATACTTTTACCCTAGGATCTATTCTTTGGTTGGGCACCACTTGGTAGTCTGTAGGCACTCATATTTGGGTGTTGGATGGGTGCCATTTGGTAGCCTGTAGGCCCTCAGATTTTCCTTTGGATGGATGCCACTTGGTTGTATGTCAACCCTCTAATTTTCCCATTAGGTGGGTGCCTATCCAATGAATAAAGTCTTAAAGGGATAAATAAAGTATGGATACTCACAAAAGATGTAAAACAACCCCAATTGAGGGGTGATTGGTTCTACCATAGTGTTATACAACTAACACATACAAACTTAATGTTGCAACCAGAGCTCTAATACCACAATGTAATGTACCTACTATTGCATGCCCATGGGAATCATGTTCTTGAACTAATGCCACAAGTTATGCGTCCCAATCACCTCAGGACTCACATTACCTAAGAAACAAAAACGATCTAATGAGTTACATGGAATTTATTTCTAACAAGGAAGTTTTTTTAACAACTTCAGATTTACCTTCACCTTTAACACTACACATAAGATACGGGGAAGAATTCTTCTAAAGTGTGTCCTTATTATGGAAAATATATATATCATGAAAATAAATGTCTTAATAAAATACGTGATTTTAAAAATATAATAAAATATTTCATTAATGTAAAATCTTCATTTTATAGACAAACTTATTTTCACTACCATTTTAATTAATGACAACAAAACTTTAAGAACATTATAACATATGGCTAAAGATTAACATTTTGTTTTTCATTTCATAACTATAACACAAAATGATATTTTTGGTTCATAACATTTATCTTATTATACTTGGATTTGAGAATAATAATTTTATTTTCCTTTTAAGCACTACTACTATTATAATTAATGACAACAAAACTTTAAGAACATCATAATATATGACTAAAGATTAATATTTTATTTTTCACTTCATGACTTTAACACAAAATGATATTTTTGGTTGATAACATTCCTTTTAGTATACTTAAATATGATAATATGTTCATGAATGATTGATATGTGTTTATTATCTTTCTAAAATTTAGACTAATCTATTTTCCTATTATACAATAAATAATGTTGAATCCATAAAACTTGATCACACTTTTTAGCAAGCAAGGGCATGTAGAAATGGCCTCCACAAAGCTTCAATGGAAGAGTAATATTTATTGAATATCCATAATTAATGGGTAATCTATTTTCCATTTATAAAGTAATACATTTTAAAATATAAACTACCACAATGTTGAATCCCTAAAACCGGTTCACACTTTTTAGCAACCGGAGCATGCAAAAGTGGCCTCCACAAACCCTCAATTGAGGAGTAATCTTTATTGAAGATCCATGATTAATGGGTAGCCTTGATTGATGTTTCAAGCTCTTGATTGATGACTTGAAACCCTAATTAAGATTCTCTTGATGATGATTAAACTAAAAATTGATCTCAATCAAAGATTTAATAAGATTTAATCACCAACTTAATGAGAATATTCAAAAATGTTTTGTTTTCTTAGAGTTAAATAACTATTTTTACGCTCATTTTAAAATGTAGTGTTGCTAATGGCACCTTATTTTTTGGGGATTAAAATTGTACTTTTTGGGACCATGATATTTAATTTTGTTAAATAGAATCCCTAAAATAAACCTTTGAATTGAAAAATAGTGATACTAGTATTATCTATCTGTCTGTCTATTTTTCAAGGTTAAAATTACAAATGATTTAAAACTATGGACTTAAGAAAATACACAAGCGTGATGAAGGGGTCCTCGGTTCTACACGAAGATGGGGAAACAAATATGGATTAAGAATTGTTGGAGGATGCACAACTCCATGACTCTAAAGAGGAAATTCCCATTTCTTTGAAATTGCGATGAGGTGGAAATCCAAACTCTTGTGGAGGATGAGCACTTCTTTGCAATATCTAGGCCCTCGGATCTCGACGTTGGATGGGCACCACATGGAAACCCATAGGCCCTTGGAACTACAAATTGGATGGGTGCCACTTGGAAGTGCATTGCCCCTTTGATATTCCCATTAGATGGGTGCCACTTGGTAGAGCCTTAGCCCTTGGATATGTTGGTTTTATGGGTGCCACTTGGAAACACGTCCACCCTATGATCTTCCTGGTGGATGGATGCCACCTGGAAATACTTTTACCCTAGGATCTGTTCTTTGGCTAGGCACCACTTGGTAGTCTATAGGCCCTCATATTTAGGTGTTGGATGGGTGCCATTTGGTAGCCTGTAGGCCCTCAGATTTTCCTTTGGATGGATGCCACTTGGTTGTATGTCAACCCTCTAATTTTCCCATTAGGTGGGTGCCTATCCAATGAATAAAGTCCTAAAGGGATAAATAAAGTATGGATACTCACAAAAGATGTAAAACAACCCCAATTGAGGGGTCACTGGTTCTCCCATAGTGTTATACAACTAACACATGTATACAAACTTAATGTTGCAACGAGAGCTCTAATACCACAATGTAATGTACCTACTATTGCATGTCCTCGAGAATCATGTTCTTGAACTAATGCAATCCTTCGATAAGATGTTAAATAAAACAAGTAGTGTGCATTTTCTTATATTATTATTTCTTTCATTTTCTATTTTTTTTCTCACGTGGATCTCACCTTATGTGTATCCCACCTTTCTTATTTCAATTTTACGTTATTTACATGGATTCCACCTATTTGAAGGTTAGACGAACTTCAAAAAAGTTGGAGAATATGAACTCCATAAATGTGAAAATGTTTGCTCCATGTTTTGTTTTAATGTTCAAATTTATGAATTATTTATAAAGAACCCCTAGACTCCTCGAGCTTCTAAAATACAATGATCTTTGAATTCAATATTTGAAAGAAGATTGAGCTAAAACAGAATAGCAAACCCAGGTAACGATTTTGTGGTTTGCACAAATTCCTACAAAGAGGGACTTTTATGGAGTCTTGATGCAAGAAGGTCAACTGGTTAGTTATGAATCACGAAAGTTAAATCAACATGAGAAAAACTATATGAATTTATAGGGTAAGTTCCTCAGACAGAACACCAAAGGACACCGCTCACAAACAGATCATAGATCAATACACCAGTATTGTTGACTTGGTTAAAACCCTCAAAGAGGGAAACAGTCCACGGCCTGAGCCAACGCGGCCACTTCAAGCAATTTATTAATAAAAGAATGAAAATTTACATAAGCTTCTCTCATGAACGGTTACCCTATAAATGACCCTCCATGCTCTTTAAATAGAGATCATGGACCAATCAAGTGCTAAGCCATAGATCAAGTGTCGGTAATACTGAGGAGAGAATGAACCGTCAGATCACTACATATCGTTACCATCAGATTGTAAGTTACAAAAGTACATAGTAAAGAAACACACTTCACCTAACTCTACACTAGACCAAGTTATACTTAACTATTTCCTATGTGTCAGAATATCCTAACATCCCCCCTTAAGAACAACTTGGGATAGGATTGAAGGATGTACAAGTATGACACAATAGGAGAAGGAAGGAGGCATTACAGCCTATCCCCCCTTGGTGACAACTTCCTGAACTCCAACCATAAATCGAAGTTTAGTAAACTTCGCCTCTATGAGAGCCTTTGTAAAGATGTCTGCAACTTGATCATCTGTTGAACAATATTAAACTTCAATAACATGGTCGTGAATGAGCTTTCTAATGAAGTGCGTGTGCAGTTCAATGTGTTTGTTGCGCTGATGTTGGACTGGATCTTTGCATAATTGAATGGCACTTTGATTATCACACCAAAGTGTAGTCGGATGTTGCTGTTGAAAGCCAAACTCTGACAGGATCTGACAAAGCCACAGGGCTTCCT
The DNA here is from genome assembly GCA_031772625.1 of Pinus tabuliformis. Lineage (NCBI taxonomy): Eukaryota > Viridiplantae > Streptophyta > Pinopsida > Pinales > Pinaceae > Pinus > Pinus tabuliformis. Next base: position 53,229,334 of record CM062818.1, read on the forward strand.
TACTAGCTTCTACAGCACCATAATACTCTACTTCTACTGAAGAAAGAGAAATGGCACTTTGTTTCTTGCAAGCCCATGTAATAGGTCCCGAACCAAGAGTTAACACATAACCTGCAGTAGACTTTCGATCATCAGGGTCACTAGCCCAATCAAAATTAGTGAAACCAACTAATAGAGGAGATGCTTCTACACTGTAATGAATCCCAAACTGAACTATACCTCGAACATAACGAAGTATTCTTTTAGTTGCTTTCCAATGACTTTCATGTGGGTTTTGCATAAAACGAGCAATAAGGCCAACAGAAAAGGAAAGGTTAGGACGAGTATGGGTCAGATACAAAAGTTTTCCTACAAGTTGACGGTATAAGGTAGAATCAACTTCAGGGTAAGTACAAGTGACTGAAAGTTTGGCTCTAGACTGAAAGGGAGAAGGGGCTAGCTTACAGTCTGCCATGTGAAAATGGCGTAGAAGATCACATGCATACTTGGACTAGGAAAGGGAAATACCTTCCTTGGATTGCAAGACTTGAAGACCAAAAAAATAATGCAAGTGTCCTAAGTCTGTCTTTTCAAACTTCTTCTTAAGTCTGGACTTCACATGGTTTATAAGGTTGGGATCACTACCAGTAAGGATAAGTTCATCAACATAAAGAACAAGAAAGCTAGGAGACTTGCCCACTTTCTTGGTGTAGAAAGTATTGTTAGAATGACACCTAGAAAATCCAGTTTCTAAAAGAAAGCTATCCATTTTGGCATACCAATCCTGAGGGGCTCGCTTGAGACCATAAAGGCATTTCTTAAGCTGACATACAAGGCTGAAGTCTGTTTGTATAAAGTCAGTAGGTTGTTCCATATAGATTTCTTCATGTAAGTCCCCATGCAAGAAGGTAGATTTAACATCCATCTGATGGACTTCCCATTTGAAAGAGGCAGCAAGGGAAACAACAAGGTGGATAGAGTTCATTTTGGCAACAAGGGAGAAGGTTTTAGTATAGTCAATGCCTTCAACTTGTGAAAAACACTTAGCAACAAGACGAGATTTCTTTTTATCCACTTTTCGATCTGGTCCATACTTGGTTCTGTAAACCCATTTGCATCTAACAAGTTTTCGTCCCTTTGGAAGGGGAACAAGATCCCATGTATCATTTGCCAATAATGAACGATATTCTTCATTCATAGTTGCATCCCAATCTGGATGGCCTGAAGCTTTTGCAAAGGTGTCAAGATCATAATTAGTTGAAGCTTGAGCTAGTAAAGAAGACGCTCTATCGAACTGAGAACGTGTATGTCGTTGATTTGTAAGATCACCAGCAAGAGCACCTACTGCATCCCGAGTAGCACGGACCCATTTTGGAAGCTGAGGAGCTGAAGGAGGATCCTGAGAAGGTGGGGGAGGATTGCCATCCTCACTGTCATCATCTGAAGAAGAAATATTTTCAGAAGTAGAAGGAATAGATAGAGGTGGCACATCCGCTGAACTAGGCTCGTAGGCCGATATATTTTCAGCAAACTTTACATCTCTTCTAATGATAACATTTTTGGACTTAATTGGAATAAGTCTGTATCCTTTGAGATCTTCAGAATATCCAACAAAAATACATTTTTCACTCTTAGGTTCTAAAGCTTTATGTTTCTCATCTGGAATATGGGCCCATGCTTCACTTCCAAAAACACGAAAGTGAATTACAACTGGTTTAATTGAGCTCCATGCTTCTTCTGGAGTGATATTATTTAAAACCTTAGTAGGAGTGCGATTTATTATGTAATTTCCACAGTTAATTGCTTCTGCCCAAAAATTAAGACTAGTTCCTTTAGATTGAATCATATAATTAGCCATTTCCTTTAAGGTGCAATTCTTCCTTTCAGCTACACCATTTTGTTGTGGAGTATATGGAACAGTATACTACATTTGAATTCCATTCTCAATGCAAAAGTTGATGAATTTGTTGTTAACATATTCTCTGCCATTATCAGATCTTAGCTTAAAAATTTGATGTCCAAATTGTTTTTCAACAAAGACCTTAAAGGCCAAGAACATGTTAAATACTTCACTCTTGAGTTTTAAGAAGTATACCCAAGTGCGTCTGGAGAAATCATCAATGAAAGTTAAGAAATACTTGTAGCCAGAGAATGAAACAATTGGAAGTGAACCACCTAAATCACTATGTAGAAGCTGTAAAGGGGTTGAGGCGTGCCAAGAGGCACGTTTTCAAAACTATCCCGATGACATTTTCCGAGTACACATCCAAAACAAACACCATCTCTACAAGATACCATTGGAAGACCTGTCACCATATTTTCGTTACATAGATTCTGAAGGGAGCGATAGTTTAAGTGACCAAATCGCTCATGCCAAAGTTTGCTCACTTCATCATTATGAGCAACAAATACCGAGGGAAGATTTGATGACCCAAAGTTGTTAAACTTATACAACCTTGTAGAATCATCAGCAATGCCAGTAGCTAAAATATGTCTAGGATCTCTTAGGTCCTTAATTACAACATCGTGAGGTGAAAATTCAACGATTTTACCTTCACCTGAATGAGTTATCTGATATAAAGATAGAAGGTTGCATGATAAGGTTGGAACACATAATACATCATTGAATTGACCATCGTCTATATGAACAGTTCCAGTCCCTGCAACACTAAGAGATCTATCATCACCAACATATATATTTTTGGTGTTATAATCATTTAAAGAAGAAAACATGGCTTTGTTTTTGGCCATGTGATAAGAAGCTCCAGAATCAATGAGCCACTCATGAGAATGAGAAGAAGAAGATACATTTAGTGCATATCTAGACCGAGATGCTTGACAACCACATGCAGAAAGTTTTATTCTTGAATATGAAGTTGAATTTGTTGAGTTCTCCAAATGGATGTTATGCTTCTTCATTGCTGCTTCCAAGGCTTCCATCTTCTTCAAGCATTTGGATTCTAAGTGGCCATCTCGATTACAAAAGTGGTAATGTCTATCAGTCTTCTTCCCTTTGTTTTTATTTGCCTTATCATTTTGTTGAAATGATTTTTCATTTTGAGACTGAAATGGCTTAGGTCCCTTGTTTGGTTTAGGACCATTCTTTTTAGGATACGGCTTCTTAGGATTCTTTAAATTTGGTTGTTGTTGGGCGGCTAAGGATTTCTTAGAAGAGTTTCCAAGATTAAGAAGACCAAGATGTAAGATTTTTTCTTGTTCTCTTATTAAAGAAACACAAAAGGCATCAAAGGAAGGGGACTTGTAGTCTTGTCCTTGAGAAAGGAAGGCTTCTCTTTTAGAATGGAAGGTGGAAACAAACACAGAGTAGGCTATTCCCAACTTAGTAAGAATGGAATAGATAAGGTTACCATCTTCTTTCTTAACCTTAACACCTTCCAAGAGAAGTCTAAGGGTCTTGAACTTGGACAAAAATTCTTCAATGGAAGAAAAATTATTGGGGTCCAATGTAAGCAACTCATTTTCGAGTTGATGGGCTCTAAGTTCTTTTTTAATTCCAAAAACTTTAGTGATCTGTTTCATTGCTTCATTAGGAGTATCAAGTTCTGCGATATGGAATCTAAGGTCTGGAGAAATAGACATCCCTATCAACCCACGTGCTTGATCTTTCCTATTTTCCCATTTGGCTGCCTTATCTTCGTCTTTCGGTTTGGTTTCTTAGCATGAGGCTATTCTGCAAAGACATTTACTTCTAAGTAAATCCACAATGTAGGACCACCATTGGAAGTAGTTGGTGTTGTCAATAATAACTTGGCATAGACTTTCTGTTTTAACAAAAACTGAAGCTATAGATGCTGAAACTAAGTGTTCCAATGGAAATATCTCGAAAAATTAGGCTGATTAAAAAAAAACGGCTCTGAAAACAGCGTCTGGATGAAGAAGTGATGGCTTTTTGAAGAAAAGTTGTTGAAGATGTCGACAAAGTGCGGGAATGTGCGGAAATGAATTATAATGTTATATTTAAAAAAAATCTGCCCGCTTTCCAAACTTAATCTAATTAGCTCAACAAAAAGAAAGACTTGGACTCAAGACCTCTATTCTCATAAAGTAGCTTTGGACCAAGTGAGCTAGATTAAAAGGCTAGTAATTTTTGGAAAAGAGGAAGGGGTTTTTTTTTTTTTTTAAGTCACTGAAGCTTTGGGGTGTGTGCTTACTTGAGAAAGCTATTTTTTGCCCAACACGGACATAGAGAAAAAACAAACCTTACGGCTTGAAGTTAGCTTTAACCAGAAACTAAATATTTTCCTCAATGTTTCAAATATTCCGAGATCACACTAAGGCGCAGCAGAAAAGAGCATACGCATGAGAAAAATCCTTCCTTTCTGTTTATGATTTTCCCAGATCGCACAGAGTCGCGGGGAAAAGAGTATACGCAGAAATGAAAGGTATAGATCCTGTAATAAAAAAAAACAAAGAGCTAAATAAACCGAAATAAACAGAGAGAAAATAACTAAAAATTGCAAATAAACATTGTATACCTCCATATCTTAAAAATGACGTATCTAGGGCTACCAGAAACCTTTTCGCGTCAAACGAAATGGCTTCCTCACTAGAACATATGCTCCTAACACAATAGAGCAGTCCTCTTGGCCCGAATGCAGTCAGTAACAGTAGATCTAGGAAACGACAGTTGGATGCAATTCTACCGGCTTCAGATTTGGATCACCAATAGATGCGACCCTCAAATATCTCTGATACCATGTAGGAATTTACAGGGTAAGTTCCTCAGATAGAACACCAAAGGACATCACTCACAAACATATCACAGATCAATACACCAATATTGTTGACGTGGTTAAAACCCTCAAAGAGGGAAACAGTCCACGGCCTGAGCCAACGCGGCCACTTCAAGCAATTTATTAATAAAAGAATGAAAATTCACATAAGCTTCTCTCATGAACGGTTACCCTACAAATGACCCTCCATGCTCTTTAAATGGAGATCATGGACCAATCGGGTGCTAAGCCACGAATCAAGTGTCGATAATACTGAGGAGAGAATGAACCGTCGGATCACTACATATCGTGACCATCGGATTGTAAGTTACAAAAGTACATAGTAAAGAAACACACTTTACCTAACTCTACACTAGACCAAGTTATGCTTAACTATTTCCTATGTGTCGGAATATCCTAACAAAAACTATGTAACTCATGGCTTGGAACTGGTTGCCATCATTCATGCATTAAAAATGTGGAGGCATTATCTCATTGGCACGAGATACAATCTAATTATTAATCATGGTGGGTTGAAATATTTGTTTGATCAGCCTAAATTGAATGGTAGACGAGCTAGATGGTTGGCCACACTTAGTGAGTTAAATTTCAAGATTAGATACATTAAAGGAAAAGAAAATTGAGTTGTCGATGCACTCAACAGAAGAGCGCAAATGTGCCATGTGGCAGTCATAAGTTTTTATGGAACTGATCTTGAAGAAAGAATTAAAAATGCAGAGCAACAAGATGATAAATATCAATAGTTTAAAAAAAAAAGCTACAGCAAGAGCCTAGAAGTAAAAGAGACGAGGAATATTGCCTTACACAGGATTAGCCGATTAGATTCAAAAATCAAATATATGTACCGAATGACAACAATTTAAAGAATCTCATATTAAAAGAGTTTCATGCAAAGCCATATTCTGGCCACCCAGGCTACCAAAAGACTAACAACCATCAATAATTTTTATTATTAGCCTGATTTAAAAAAGCAGTGGCTAATTTTATTGCTAAGTGCATGGAGTGCCAACAAGTGAAAGTTGAGTTCAAACACCTAGTTGGTTTATTTTTTCCCATTCCTATTCTAGAATGGATATGGGAAGCGATTTCCATGGACTTTATTATAGGGTTTCCAAGGACTTCCAAACAACATGATGCAATCATGGTCTTCGTTGACAAATTGAGTAAGTTGGCTCACTTTGTAGTAGTCAAATCCACTAATTCGGCAAATGAGGTAGCTCAAATTTTCATAAGGGAGGTCGTAAGATTGGATGGAGTTCCCAAGAAGATTATCTTGAATAGAGATGTTAAGTTCACTTCAACTTTTTGGAAGGAATTAATTACAAATTTAGGGAAAGAGTTGGCATTTAACACAACTTATCATCTACAAATGGATGGGCAGACCGAGAGGACAAATAGAATCCTTGAGGACATGTTGAGAATGTATGTAATGCAATAGCCAAGGAAGTGGGAGGAATACCTTCCACTTGTGGAGATTGAATACAATAATGGGTACCATGAATCACTAAAAATGATCATATTTGAAGCACTTTATGGGAGGAGTCGCAATACTCCTATCAGATGGAGTGATCTAGTGAATAGGGTCCTCATTAGGCTTGATATGTTGAAAGAACTGGAATAAGAAATGATGACTATCAAACAGAATTTGAAGGTGGATCAAGATAGGAAGAAGAGCTATGTGTACCAACAAAGAGTGCATAAAGAGTTTCGAGTTAGGGGAACATGTTTACCTATGAGTTATACCCAAGAAGAGTTCTTTGAAAATTGGGTCATGTAACAAGATGGCACCATGGTTTTTTTGGCCATTTGAAGTGCTTGAAAGGATAGATCCAGTGGTATATATGTTGGCCTTTCCACCAATAGTAAAATTTCATGATATTTTCCATGTCTCTTTTCTTAAAATATATGTACACGATGTTAGCCATGTCCTTGATTGGTATTCTCTACAAGTAGAGTCAGTGGGAGAGTTCTAACCGAAACCTCGATGCATCCTAGATCGAAGATAGCTCACGCTTTGGAATCGAGCAATAGAGAAAGTCAGCATGCATTGAATGCATTTCCACTTATGCATTATGCACTAAAATGCGACAGCCTTGTGTCAAACTTCAGAAAGAATTGTGTTGTCACTCTAATGGGCCTCGTTTTCTAGACTCGTCATCAAAACTCATTTGAACAATCTGACGGGAAAAATAGTTGTTGGATATCTGACACATGTCCCTAGTTAGCTAAACAATATATAGGAGACAAAACTTCGGTTAAATTACCGATGCCATAACCGATAGATATGGGAAGAATAATTTGTTGGATATCTGACATCATTGACTTTGGTTGTCCGATGGAAACCACAACACAATGCGACGGAAGAGGTGTCGGATATCCAAGGCAATGTGATGGAGATGCATCAAATAAACAATGTGATACTTGACGATTCAACATCATATATTTATTAGATCCAACTAGTTTTGGCCCACGACAACCCGTCGAAGAGTACACAAATTCGAAACGAACAATCTGACGATATCTCATTGAATATTTGTCTTCCATATACAAAATATGACTAGGTATGTTTGACCATTGGGCATCGAAAATCCGATGGGTAAAACTACATCTGACAACCCCACTGTAAATCTGACAAGGGGCTTCCAACCTTTAGGCGTCGAAAATATAACATGGAGACAAGGGGTGAATATGACAACATCATGGTGCATCCAACGAATATAGTGTCGAAAATCTGACACCTTTTCGAAAAAAATAAATAATAATAAGTATAAGTATAAGTATAAGTATTAAAAAAAATGATATTCCCATGGAAATTCTCTTGTGCGGAGAATTGGCACACAAATCTTGCAAGTTATGTTTAGCTTCCAGACACAAATCATAACACCAATATTTTGTTGTAACTATTTAAGCAATGCATCCAGGAATACACTCGGATGATTAATGTGTCCAGGTAACAATATGGTTAATTCAGGTCAATGCATCCATGTAACAATATTGATATATTCCGTGGCAATTATCTTGTGCGGAAAATTGGCACACAAATATTGCAAGTTATGTTCAGCTTCTAGACATAGATCGTAACACCAAGGTTTTATTGTAACCATCTAAGCAATGTGCCTAGGCATACAATCACGTGATCAATGCATCCATGTAATAATATGGTCAATCCAGGTCAATGCATCCATGTAATAATATTAAAAAAAAGTGATATTCTTGTAGCAATTATCTTGTGTGGAGAATTGGCACAGAAATATTGCAAGCTATGTTCAATGTCTAGACACAGTTCGTAAAACCAAGGTTTTGTTGTAACCATATAAGCAATGTGTCCAGGCATACACTCAAATGATCAATGCATTCATGTAACAATATGGTCAATGATGAAAAACTTCTTTAGGAAGTTTCTTATATATTCCTAAAGGTCATGCTTGGTTGTGTTGAAAAGTGTGCAACAAGAAATGCTTGTTGAGAATGCAACAAGATGATGGAGCTTAGTGAAAAGAGTCACCTTCACTAAGTGGGCCCGTAGGCAAATTATGGCACAAGTTCTATTTTTGATCACAGTGTGGGTGATCACATTATGAGTGATCACAGTGTGGGTGATCACAGTATGAGTGATCACAGTGTGGGTGACCACAGTGTGAGTGATCACTGTGTGAGTGATCAAAGTCTATTTTTAGACTGGCTGTCAAAAATAGAAAAGTCAAATATTATTGTCTCATAATAATATTTGGACTATAAACTTGATCTTATTCTCTTGGAGCACTTAAAGATGAGCTACGAATGTGGTACATGCAGATCCGAGAAGGAAATACGTGGTTACCTATGGGATGACTAATATTTGCATGCAAGACTTCAGTTAGAACTCAAGTGAGTTGAGTTTAGTGGACTAGAGGTGCAGTTGATGGAGTTGTGTTCAGTTTAGCTTTGTTAAACTAGTTGTATTTAGTCTAACTGATCAATAGACTAGAGATGAGTTGGGTGAATTAGTTATTAATTAATTCACAAGTTATTAACTCATAATGCAACTATAGAATACATCAGTTAACTCAGTTGCATGTTAGTGCATGTTCAGTTCAGTAGGGACAGGTGTTAGAGGATCAGATTGCTATCAGATGTGACTATAGCTGTGCATGATGATTTGCACAATCAGAGGGATTGAGTATGCCAATGAATTGGCCAATACCAAGAATTGTAGCCTGTTCTCACGTCCAACAGAGTGTGAGTGATTATTTGCAGGTCAAATACGAGTTTGGTAAGCCATTCTCATCAGTTCTTGAGCAGGTATTGAGCTGGATAGGCAGGCAAGCAGTGGAATAGATTTGGAGATCAGATCTGAGTTTTATTGTGTGTAACAGGTGGAGCTGGTACTGGATTGCTTGTGATAAGCATTGTACTTTGTAATGTTACATGATTCAATCAATATAATATACAGATAATGTGGGGTTTTTAGCGAGATGATTTCCCCAGGATACATACTGTGTTAATGAGTTTGATTGATGCTTCTATGTGTGCCTGTGAATGTTTCTACTTCTGTAAATTGATGATCAACGTAGAGGAGATTATGTATTATACATGTTCCGCTTATAATTGTATGATCAGGATAATCTCTGTGAATATGTGTTAAATTATTCAAAATTTCTACATGGTATCAGAGCTAGATAATTGTAGAAAAAGTTTCTACATGGTATCGGAGCTGCTTGATTTGTAGAAGAGATTTTTACAGGATATCAAGCGAGGATTGATCATCAGATCTATTATTCAGGAAGTGTTTACATTTTATTTCTTCAGGCAGAGTCTGTAATCGGGCCAGGTAGCCTCTAGATTCATCCTTCTTTTGGAAGGTGAGATATCCGGGAAAATCCCATACAGTCAATCTCTGTACGAGAAATACTTTGTTCTCACGAATTCTAGATCAGAAGTGGTTGAGTTTTTGAGCTGGTGGAATTCGAATTTAATTCCAAAGCAAGAGATAAAACTCAGAAACATTAAGTGTGAGAATGGTGACAGTATGCCCCAGTATCTCAGGAAGTTCGCCCAATGCCGGGATGAGCTGGGAAGTGTGGGGGTGACTGTCAGATGAGGATGGTGAGTCTAGCACTCCTTGAACTTCCTAAGAGTTGGCATAGCTACCAGGACTCGGTGAATGGAAGGGAGAAACTGCCAAATTGGGAACGACTATGGTCGGATTTGATGCAGGAGGAGATTAGACGGAGCACCAGAGACGGTTCTTCATCCATGCAGGATGAGGAGAACTGTGCCTTAGTGAGTAAGGCGAAGAAGGGGAAGGGGAAGGTTTCTCTTTCTGAATCCAATTCTTCCAATGATGGGAAGAAGGTTGACAAGGCGAAGGTGAGATGCTTTCGTTGTCATGAGTTGGGTCATTATGCTACTAATTTCCCAAAGAAGAAGTCCAAGAAGGGATCCGGGGAAGGATCTGAAGGTGAGGCACTTGCTTCACAGTTTGAGTTGGATTTCACACTCTTCGCATGCATGGTTTCATCCATGATGGGAAGTGGTTGGTTTCTTGATAGTGGAGCTTCTTTCCACATGACCGGTGACAAAAGTTTGTTCAGTACTTTGGAGGAGAAAGATCTCCAGATACTCATAGGGATGGGTAATGATGAGAAGTATAGTGTCTCAGGTGTAGGCACAGTTATTTTTCAGAGGGAGCATGGAGCTCGCCTTACCTTGACCGATGTCAAGTATGTACCAGGACTGAAGAGAAACTTGGTGTCGATCGCGATGCTGGAAGACAGAGGCTATGATGTAGTCTTTAGTAAGGGAAAAGTTTTCCTTAGACACATCATCACTAGACAGGTGAAGCAGGTTGGTTCACGGGTCAGGAACCTGTATGCTCTTGAGGTTCAAGATGCATGCAAAGCCTTGAGCAGCAAGGCAACTGATGGAGACTTGGTGGTTGAGAGGGAGCATATATTACCTTTCAACATGCAGAGCCAGAAGAAGTCTCAGATGATTGTGGAGGAGCCACGATTGGTGCAGCAGCTTCAGGAGTTTGTGGAGGAGCCACAACAAGGGAAGCTGAGAGGAGATCGAGTAGAGACATCTACTCATCCAGAGACCTCCAATAGGGGGAAACTTCGAGCCAGGTGGGCTGAGGGATCGCATGCATCCATACCTCCAGGTAGGAGGTGGGGAGATGTGGATTGATCGTCCCAAGGAGGAGGGGCAAGATCCTTGAGGTACCCAACCTCTTGGATGAGACCTTGCTACGAGAGCCCCAATGTGTAGTAGCAGGAACTGATTGATTGGGTAGAGACAAATGCGGATGGAGCAGCAGGGAGAGCGACAGTGCAGGGAATCCTAGGACAGCGCATAGCTAGCAGGCTGCAGCAATGCGAGAGGCACAAGTGTTTTGCACATTGCTAGGTGGAACAGAGAGGTGTGCAATGGTGTGAGATGCATGGAGATGTTGCAGTAGCGCAGATGTCAGAGAGGGAGCACTTTTCAACAGCAGGTAGAGCTTCAGCATCAGAGGATGTTTCTAGCCCAACAGGGAGGTCAGTTGGGAGGTGCAGTGCAGATGCAATGCTGGGAGATGGAACGAGCAGCAGCATGGATGCAGTCAAAGATCAAAGTGACAGAGGCTAGAGCAGTCAGATACTGAAGAGCACAGAGATGCAGAGTTTCAGTCGACAGAGGCAATAGCAGTCAAAGACTTTGATCACAGAGCAAGTGGACCAGCCAGATGTGTTGCATGGAGAACATTCCAGAGTTTCAAGATCGGGTTTGAGAGGAAGCATTTCTTGTTGAGAGGGAGTTTTGAAAAGTGTGCAATAAGAAATGCTTGTTGAGAATGCAACAAGATGATGGAGCTTAGTGAAAAGAGTCACCTTCACTAAGTGGGCCCGCAGGCAAATTATGGTGCAAGTTCTATTTTTTATCACAGTGTGGGTGATCACAGTATGAGTGATCACAGTGTGGGTGATCATAGTATGAGTGATCACAGTGTGGGTGACCACAGTGTGAGTTATCACAGTGTGAGAAATCAAAGTCTATTTTTAGACTGGCTGTCAAAAATAAAAAGGTCAAATATTATTGTCTCATAATAATATTTGGACTATAAACTTGATCTTATTCTCTTGGAGCACTTCAGGATGAGCTACGAATGTGGTACATGCAGATCCTAGAAGGAAATATGTGGTTACCTATGGGATGACTAATATTCGCATGCAAGACTTTAGTTAGAACTCAAGTGAGTTGAGTTTAGCGGACTGGAGGTGCAGTTGATGGAGTTGTGTTCAGTTTAGCTTTGTTAAACTGGTTGTATTTAGTCTAACTGATCAATAGACTAGAGATGAGTTGGGTGAATTAGTTATTAATTAATTCACAAGTTATTAACTCTTAATGCAACTATAGAATACATCAGTTAACTCAGTTGCATGTCAGTGCATGTTCATTTCAACAGGGACAGGTGTTAGAGGATCAGATTGCTATCATTTGTGACTATAGTTGTGCATTATGATTTGCACAATCAGAGGGATTGAGTATGCCAATGAATTGGCCAATACAAATAATTGTAGCCTGTGCTCACGTCCAACAGAGTGTGAGTGATTATTTGCAGGTCAAATACGAGTTTGGTAAGCCATTCTCATCAGTTCTTGAGCAGGTATTGATCTGGAGAGGCAGGCAAGCAGTGGAATAGATTTGGAGATCAAATCTGAGTTGTATTGTGTGTAACATGTGGAGTTGGTACTGGATTGCTTGTGATAAGCATTGTACTTTGTAATGTTACATGATTCAATCAATATAATATACAGATAGTGTGGGGTTTTTAGCGAGATGCTTTCCCTGGGATACATACTGTGTTAATGAGTTTGATTGATGCTTCTATGTGTGCCTGTGAATGTTTCTGCTTCTGTAAATTGATGATCAACGTAGAGGAGATTATGTATTATACATGTTCCGCTTATAACTGTATGATCAGGATAATCTCTGTGAATATGTGTTAAATTATTCAAAATTTCTACAGGTTGGTTCTTGTTTCCTACACACATTACATCTTTTCTTAAATTATCCCAAGCAAATCTTGAACAAGAATAAAAGATGGATGTATTTTAAAAATTGTATTCAACATAGAAGACTTTTAACATTTTCCACTTTCTCTTTTTCAAAAGAAGAATGTATCCCAAGAACATGTTGTGGCTTAAATCATGCCAAGTTTAATATGCTAACTCTTATATGTCTCTGCAATTCCAAAATAGTCGCACAAGGGAAAAAAGAAATGCAAACGATTCTTGTAGAATTAAAAGTTTTTAAAAGAGAAAGTGAATAACTCTACTACCAAAGAAGTCAAACAAGAAGGAAAAAATCAACCAATATAAACTATTTTTGTAGATTACAAAATGGTAAGAAAAAAATGAAAAAACGCCAACCACTTCTAATAAAATCGACTAATTGTATTAGAAAAGAAAAAATATATCTATGCATGATCATGCATAAATTAACATATTGATCATTTTCGTAAAATAAAATACAATTTCTTGTACTAAATTGTAAGGCACAAAAGAATCGTACCACCAACCTCTTGCTTATAACACATTTTCTCTTCTATTGAGCTAGCACCTTAAAGAATTAGTAGAGACAAATAGTGTTAACACCTAGATTAGACCTTTAAAATCCTAGGTGCCAACTTCAACGTTCATACTTGCATCCTTCATTTTGTAGAAATGAGAGAAATGTTTAAGGTCAAGCTAGTGATCATCCACATTCTATGTTCGTCATCATGTAAATGCTAAGGTGATGTACAATTAAGGTACGCTGACTCAGATGTATCCAACGTAGAAATACATTCCAGAAATACAAAAATAAATTTTATTAAAGAAGTTTATATATATATATATATATAGAGAGAGAGAGAGAGAGATATTCAAGTGAAATCTAGCCTTCAAAACTAGTTCTAGAATCAACATCTTAAATTTCATAGATATTTCTCGAGAGGAAGAAAATGAAAGAACAATTCACGAAAATTGTTTGAAATATTTGTCAAAAACTATAAAAATTACAGAACTATGCAATTGAAGGAACAAAAGATGCATAATAAGGTTAAATTTCAACCTATATACAAGTGAAGGTAAGTCAATGGATCAGCAACATTGATGGCATTATCCAATCTTGTATCTAAGTCCAATACAATTCCATGTATGCTTACATGTTTAATTTTCATGCTTCCTACACTTGATTTTCTCATTGATTCATGTTTTCTCGATTCCTAATTCTATATAAAACTTAGAGGATGTGAGATAGAGAAAAAATTCTCAAGTCTGTTTAGGAGTGTTTAATAGTGGAGTGGACATCAAGGATTTCTTCAAAGTGTCAAAATGTATTTGTGCTAGTTCATTCCATATGAAAGGTACACATTTTTTCAATAGTATCATAAATCCTTCTGTTATGGCATATATCTTTGTGCTTGGTCATGTCGCACAAAAGGTACACCTTTTTTCAATAGTTTCACAAGTTCTTTCATTATCCCAACATAACTAGCAATGAATCTATGTAACCTTGAAAACCTTAGAGTTGTTGAAGTGTACAAGGAGGAGCCAATTTCATGATCACCTCAAGCTTCAAGGGATCCACCATGATCTTGCACTTGGACAAGATGAAGCAAAATAACCTCTCGGAGAACACACAAAAGATAGAATTGTGTAGATTTAAATGAATGTTATAGAGATGGAATCAAATAAAGATCATCTAAAAATAGGAAAGATGATGCTCACATTGTGAAGAATGGGTAGAAAGGTTGTCTAGACATGCCTCCATTGTGTGTCTGATGTCATGAAAAGTGTGTGACATTGCCCATTGCAAAGTGTCTTAAACATTTTTAAGGTTGAATGGAAACTCCTTGTAAGTGAACATGCCCAAGGATAGATGAAAGTAGTCTTGCAATGATATTACAGTTTGAATTGTATTTTATTATAGTTGGAGAAACCATCCATGAATGAGAGTATTTCACTATTGGCACACTCATCAATAATTTTATGAATGAATGGGGTTGGATAACTGCCTTTAGGAAATTGTTTCCAGTCCCTATATTCAACATATACACAAATTGTACCATGTTTCTTTATGATCATAACCATGTCAGATAACCATTTTTTCAAGGTTACTAGATATATAAAGCCAACCTTCAAAAGTTTTTCAACTTTTGCTTTCATGGCAGTGCCCTTACAAGGGTTCACTAGCCTAAGATTATGTTATACTAGCTTTCATCTATCATATGTCTTATTTTTGTGCTCAATAATCCATATATCAATCCCAACATTTATTCTTAGGACCAAGCGAACACATTGCAAAATTATTTGAATAGGGTGGTGTAGGTTTCAATTTATTAGGGGGTTAGAATCTACACCTATCAAGATGTTTTCCACAACACCTAGTTTCACAACAATGTTGGTGGGTATAATATTTGAAATATTCATCAAATTCCCCTCTGATAAGACATCATGAAGCATGATGGTGGATTGGGGCCACTAAATAGGGCCATAGGAAATGAGAATTATATTTTGATTATGTAGGTGTTCCACATAAGGTAGAAACAAGGATCAATGATTAAGGTCCTCTTAGGGTCGATCATGGACCAACATTACCTCCATGATAGATTCATCAGTTGGAATTCCAAGATTTAGGAGATCTCGGGAATCTATGCAATCAACAACCATGGGTATGTAGGGTACACATCAAGTTATCCATCCATTGAGAGACTTGAATCGTCCTTTGTTGATGATGACTGGATTTCCTAATAGGAAATATCTACCATAATGATTGACATTTGTTCACTAAAAGAATCTACTTCCAAAGGAGATGCAAACACTCAAGGGTCAACGAGACATGTGATCCATTGGTGATGGAAGAGATTGTTGGAAAATCGAGAGGCTTATGATTTAGTGGGATTTTCCTTTTCTTTGATAATTGTTTTTTAAATAAGTAGGCTTCTTATTAATCTGTGTTATGATATTTTCATCAAACAATTACCAAAATGTAAACATGAAGATCACATAAGACAAATGAACACAAGATATAGGTTCTAAGCCAAGGAACAACCCCTCCAAGGGGAAAACCCAAAAAAATATCTTCTTATAAAATCATATCAAAGAGAGATATCCAAGACCCATGACTAACCCTCTATATGCCAAGTCAAACCCTCCTTCCTTGTAGGAATTCATCAACAGCTAGAGACCAACAACATGTACAGCATCAAGAATAATCTTCCAAAAAAAATGTACCAACGAAGAACTTCCATAAGTCAAGCTTCAAGAAAAACCCTTCTCTTCAATTTCAGATTTCGGTCATCTTCTTCTTCTACAAAATTTCAAATCAGATCCAATGAATTGTATGTTCAAATGAGCTCCATATTCCCTCTATTTATATTTGTCCATAGGGGTGTGAATATAATGTCCATTGGGCAGGGCCTACATGATATATAGAGTTGACTTGGCATCTAGAGGGGTTTTTGACCCAAATTACATGTTAATAATTATTCTTCCTTCTTCTTTACAATAGGTCCAAATAGGACCTAGAAGCATGAAGAACATGCTTATCTAAATAAAATAATAATTCTTGAGCATGAAACCCATGCTTGAAAAATAATATTTCTTTTTCTTCTTTTGCAGTTTATATAAAATATATAATAACATAAATATGATGTCAATTATGAAGACCGAACCTAGTTATATTTTCCAACGCTCCCTTTTAACTAGGGAGGTATTCATAATTACATAACTAATAGAAGGATACTTCTCAAATTGAAATATTCTCATAAGAAGAGTCGGATCAACATCATAATCAGCATATACTATTCCAGGCATATAGATACCATCTAGGCTACTGCAAATGTACCAACCAAACAACTTTCAGGGATCTAGGTACCATCTAGGTTACTGCCAAGGTACTAACCCAACATCTCACATGGATCTAGTACCATCTAATTTGTTTCCAAGGTACCAACCCATCTTACAGGGATCTAGGTACCATCTAGACTATATCCAAGGTACCAACCGTAAGTACCATCATACAAGTTATTCAACCTAAAGTACAACAACTCTATGTACTACCATATAGGCTACCTAGCCTAAGGTGCAATAACTAGTCACCATGATCTGTTCGGCGCCTCAACCTCATGGTATACAGACTAGTATAGGTCTTCCATCACCAAGGTCAAACCTCTGGGAACATTAGTGTTCCTACTCCACAGGGTTTTCCAAACCCTAGAGGACATTCAACTCTCCACACTGCAGGGTCAAAACCTTAAAGGATCCTTGCGTTACAAGGTTGCCATTATATTGGTCAAACCCCAACATCACATGCCTCACTCTAGGCCAAAAATATCACTCAACAAGTAACCAAGGCTTACAAAAGACACCCACTCTTATAGAGTGATTGGGCCAACACAAAAAGGAACCTACTCTTCTGAGTACCTGGGATTTAAGGACCATTCTTCCTAAACTAGGAGAATGTCTTCCCTCAACAACAGTCTAGACCATTCTTCCTAAACTAAAGAATGTATGTCCCTCTTGTTATCTTTATTAATGCTCCCTCTCACAGAGAGAACTTATCTTTATGAGAAAATTCTTCGGCGTAGTTCATATGATCTTACATTTGTCGACGTGTTTCGAACCAACCAGTGTGGTTCATCATTAGGACAAGTTGAAGAATCAGATCTAGGTTGCATGTTAAATAGTTAGAGCAGGACCTCCAACGGCTATATTTGACCAAGCAACGGCTAAATTGACCAGCTAATGGCTAATTTTGACTTGGAAACGGCTAGCAGGACAGGACCAAGGGAAAGGAGAGCACTTTAATTAAAAATTAAAGTAAGTTAAAGTTAAATTAACTATTTCAAATTTGTTTTAATTTTAGAGTTTAATAAAAAGATTTTCCCTAAAGTACATGTACTCCATCCAGAACAGAGGCTTATCACAGCTTTAGTCTTTAAAAGATAATACTTAAATACATACCTTAAAACTTCAGAGTTGAACTGTTTGCTCTGAATCCAAGACTTGTCATGGACTTTTGTTTTGATATTATAACTCCAATGGGAAAACCTAGAAAATTCTCTTCTTATAGAATCAGATCAAAGTGAGATATCCATGACACATGACTAACCCTCTAGATGTCAAGTCAAACCCTCCTAGCCTTGTAGGAATTCATCAACAGCAAGTGTCCAGCAACATGTACAGCATCAGAAATAATCTTCCAAAAAAAATGTATTAAGGCAGAGCTTCCATAAGTCAAGCTTCAAGAAAAATCCTTCTCTTCAATTTCAGATTTCGGTCCTCTTCTTCTTCTACGAAATTTCATATCATATCCAATGAATTCTATTTCCAAATGAGCTCCATATTCCTTTTATTTATATTTGTCCATAGAGGTGTGAATAGACATGTCCATTGAGCAGGGCCTACATGACAGGTAGGGTTCACTTGACATCTAGAGGGGTTTTGACCCAAATTACATATTAATAATTATTTTTCCTTCTTCTTTACAATAGGTCCAAATAAGACTATGACTCTTTGACTCAACAAAAACCTAGAAGAATGAAGAACATGCTTATCTAAATAAAATAATAACTCTTGAGCATGAAACCCATGCTTGAAAAATAATATTTATTTTTCTTCTTTTGCATTTTACATAAAAATATATAATGACATAAATATGATGACGATTATGAAGACCAAACCTAGTTATATTTTCCAACAGAGATCATATGCATCGGAGCAATAAGCATAGAAGTATCAAGTGGGGGAATTGAGAATATGACAATGAATGAATTGTTCTTGAATAGTCCCACACTATCATTCGAAGGGTACGAACATGTATCACCAAAAAGTGGCATAGTAATTCTTGTAGCAATTGTCTTAGTCATTGTGTAAAAGCAAGTTGACCAATTGTAACTATCTTTCCTTCATGAGAAATGTGAAGAATGTGAAAGACCAATGATATGAAAATTGTCATGTTATAAAACCAACTGCTTCAAGGATCGGGTTATACTTGAGTAAGGCATTGATAACTTCGACATCGACAATGATAGTTTTTCCCCAAATCTTAATGGACAATGTTGGGAGAACTCTCTCTAGTTGAAATTGTGGTCATCAAAGTCCTGAAGAGTAATCTTTAATTGTATGAGTGCTAGAGAACCGAAAGCTCTCCAACATGCTTTGGAAATTACGCAAGAGGAGGGTCCCTCATCCACATATCTCGTCCAAGTATGTGAACTTGGATATAGAATGCAATCTGATGGGATAACAAATACCAACTTGCATCAACATCGAATATTAAATTTGACTATGAGGGATCAAACGCTTTTATCGTAGTCAACAAGTCTTTGCATTACACAGGGTAGCTTTACAAAACCTATAAAGCAAATATAACGCATGGTGCATAGTATAAATCCTCCACAATATTATAGTTTTGGGTAGCTTGTGCAATGGATTATGCATTAATTGATGGGAATACTTTTAGGTATATGAGTCATAGTCTCCAAATGTTTATCTATCGAGAGAGGTCCATTGGATGGAATGGGGATCATAGGTTCCTTAGAAGAAGAAACACCCTTAGGAGTCTCATATTTTTTCACTTTCATGGTAAAATTCACTGTGTCATTTCACATGATAAAACTCACATGCAATGGACCTCCTTGTTGATTTTTTCATGACATAACCCTCGGTGGAGGAGTAGCATAATTTGCAACCATTTTTTGTTGTTGCTGATCTAGGTGGCTATTGGTGGCCATCCGCCTATTCCACTTGAATCCCCACCATTGTTTTTTTAATTTTTTTTAGTTTCCTTAATTGTAGCACAATTTACTATTTTTGGCATTTTTTCGAGTCCTGAACTTCCGAAGCCGTTCTGAGGCCCTAAACAAAGTTTTTTATGGAAAACAAGAAAACATGAATCTATGATTGATGTTTGCAGTCTAAATTTGTAGTCCTCGGATAGATATTTCTAACGAGGTATTGTGCTCATCAAACAAAGATCGTATGCCAAAAATTACAACCTCGGGAAGTTAATGTACCAATTTACCCAAATGAGGCCCACAGTTTTGGCGCTTCATCTCCTATGGTTAGGTTTTGGATGTAAAGTATTTTCCATTGTTTCTCAATAATAAATAGTCCTTTGAGCCTCATTGTAACATAGTTCAGAAACATGTAGTTGCCACATCTCTTCTCATAGATAAGCTACCATCACTCGAGCTAGTTTATTTCCATTATGTTTGTAAGCATATTTCAGTTCTTTAATATTAATGAAATGAAGTGTTATTTATGTTGCATCTCTATATTGTTGGTTATATATGTATTTTTTTGCGTTCATGCTTAAGTTCAGATCAACGGTATCATAGCGGTCTGCTCTTTCTCTCTTTTTTTTGCATGCCCCCAATGAGGTCGGGGTAGAAGGAGTTAGGGCTTGAACTGGTTGAACCCTTGCAATACCAACCTCGTAAACCCCGACGACTTTCTATGGCGGAATAAAATAAATATGAGGGAGCAGGAGATCCTTTCAAAATATTGCTCGAAGAAGCCCTCAAGCAACAGAGGAACACGATGATGGAAAACTTTGCTCAGATCCTTCGACGTCTACACATAAGCGACACATCTTCTTCTGATAGCCACTCTGGGAGCGCCACTCCCTTTAAGGTACAAGTTAAATTTGACATCCCCATATTTGAAGTTCAAATAGATGTGGATGTCATAGATAAATGGGTAAATCTGCTAGAAGGATATTTCTCGGTTCAAGACTTTTCCAATGAGGAAAAGATTACTTTTGCACTCCTAAAAGTTGCCCCCACGTCAAGAACTGGTGGGAAACCTACTGTGAGAAGAGAGACGAGAGTGAACCCTCACTATTCTTAGTCGCACCCACTTTTAATTCTTTCTGAGATCCCATCAAGGACCAACATTACCATGTCAGGAGATATGAAGATAAATACATAAAGTGGACCACGTTGCGACCAGGAAGGGACCAAGATGTGCTAGAGTTCACAAATATTTTTCATAACCTTGGCACAAATTTGGGTATCAAGAATTCTTAGCGCATTTGGTACTCAAGTTTTGCAGTTGCCTACACAAGTACATCTAGAACGAGATGGAATTCTTGGACATCTCCTCGCTCAATGTTCCTATCGATACACTGTCAAGATCAAGTAGAAATTTAAACAAAAGAAGCAAGACTTTGGATCAGTGAATCTGAAGTAAGGGAAAGATGCCCCCAAGCCGCAGAACAAAGGAGAAATCAGCAGGCGGGGTGGCCCAGGACAACCCGTTGAATCAACAAGCAAAGAACAACACCACAAAGAAAAAGAAGGACACAGGAAAATGGTGTGAGTTCCATAAGATCCCACTCACAACACAAGTGAGTGTTGGGCTAAGCAGTCACGTGTGGCCGAGATGAAGGCTTCTGAATCATATGCATGTTCTGACTCTAAGTCAGAACCCGACAAGGGGAATGACAAAGGGAATCATATTATTGACGTGGAGCATAGTGCCAGCGTTGCCGCCACTAAGATCCAAAAGAATGAGCCTGAAGATCCAGAGGAGGGGGAGCGCCTATTCCACTCCCAGAACTTGGTGAAGGGTTCTCCGCTGCATTTCATTGTCGACAGCGGGTGCCAAAAGAACCTCATTTCAGTAGAGGTCGTGAAGCGGCTGGGCCTATCAACCACAACACACCCGTAGATGTACACCATCAGGTGGCTTCACCAAGGGCGAGATCTCCACGTCAGCCAGCAGTGTCGCTTCCCTACAGCATCAAGCCCTTCGCAGATGAGGTATTGTGTGATGTTTATCCTCTTTAAGTTTGTGATGTATTATTAGGACAACCATACTTGTGGAAGAGACATGTTATGTATGAGTCTAGGCCTCGTACTATTATTATTACTTTGGGCAATAAGTTGTACAGGATACTGGAGGAAGCGTCACCTACCACCATCTCTTTGATCACTGCAAAGAAATGCAGTAAGATCATTTCCCAGACTAGGAAATTTGTTTCCCTTATGATTCACCCTCAGGATAAGAAGAGTGTGGCCACAACCTCCAGACAAGGCTCCTCCACACGACAGCAGCAGATGGACAAGGTCGTGGAGGAGTATAAGGACATCTTCACCCCACCCACATGGGTACCTCTACATTGTTAGGTCAAGTACTCCATTAATCTGACCCCAGGTGCATCACTACCCAATGGACCGATCTATTAATGCTTTGTTCTGGAGAACGATGAAATCAAGAGGCAGATTCAAGAGTTGTTGCAGAAAGGGCACATAAGGCCAACCTCATAACCCTATGGGAGATCGATCATGTTGCTACAGAAGAAGGATGGGACCTAGAGACTTTGTATTTACTATCGGGCAATTAACAAGATCATTGTCCAGAATAGGTATCGAATCCCACATATTGATGACCTTCTGGACAAGATCAAGGGGGGGGGGGAATATTTCAGCAAGATTGACTTAAAGTCTGGGTATCACCAGGTACCAATCGAATCCTCTGATGTGTGGAAGATTGCCTTCAAATCCAAGGAGGGCCTTTTTGAATGGTTGGTCATGGCTTTCGGATTGACGAATGCCCCCACAACCTTCATGAGGTTGATGGACGATGTATTGTTGCCCTTCACCAACTCATTCGTGTTGGTGTATTTGGAATAAATCTTGATCTTCAGCCAAATTTAGGAAAAGCACCTCCACCATATTTGACAGGTCCACCAAACTCTACGACAACACAAGTTGTGTGCCAATTTGGAGAAATGCACTTTTGGCATGACCTAGGTTCACTATCTAGGGTACATCAATGATGAGCGACGTGTGCATGTGGACCCACCAAGATACAAGTCATTTGGGATTGGCCAGCTCCAACCACTCTAATGGAGCTCTGCAGCTTCCTAGGTCTTTCCAAATTCTACCGTAGGTTCGTATTGGGGTTCTCTCATATCACTTAGCCTTTGAGTCAAGCCACCAAGGGTGGAGCAAAAGAAAAATTATTTTGGTCTGAATCCCAATAGAAGGTTTTTTTCGAGTTGAAGCATCACCTCTGCTCTGCACCAGTGCTCACATTACCATACTTGCAACAACCATTTGAGATTGATATAGATGCCTTTGACTATGTCATTGGTGCATTTCTTACTCAGCAAGGGCACCCAATGGCATATCACAGTGAGACACTTTCAGACACAATCTGAAAGTATCCCAGCTATAACAAAGAGATGTATTCCATTGTGCAGGTCTACCGACAATGGAAGCATTACATTAGAGGGAAGGAAACGGTCACCCAAATAGACCATCGACCCTTACAGTTCATACAAACACAAGGGAAGTTGCAGAACAATTGCCATCAGAAATGGTCCACATACCTGCAACAGTTCCATTTGAACATTAAGTACAAGAAGGGAAGCACCAATAATGTTGCAGACTTCCTCAGCTGACCTCCAATCATGGCACTGACCATTGTGCTCGAATCTTGTGGGAACGAGACTTCGAGGTGGTCGCATCTGTACAAGAGCGATCCAGAATTCATCAACACATACCAGACGCTCCTAGAAGGCAATAAAGTTACAAATTTTCAACTCCTTGATACACTGTTATGTCACCTAGGACACCTATGTGTTCCTTCAAGTGAGTGTGCCAAGATGATTTGGGAGGCGCACTATAGTCGGTTCGTTGGATACTTCGGAGTAGAGAAAATAGTGGCAGTGTTGCAGAAGTATTTTTATTGGCTGAACCTTCGACAGGATGTTGGAAAGTACATTAGATAGTGTACTTCCTGCGACATTAACAAACTGACCATCAAGAAGCAAGAGCTATATGCTCCTCTGCCTACTCCTAATCGACCTTGGGAATCCATCTCCATGGATTACATGTTGGGCCTCCCTTCTACTAACCATGGCAACGATTGTGTTTTTGTGGTCATCAACAGATTCTCTAAGATGACCATTATGGCGGCCTACAAGAAGAGTATCACAGCAGAAGACACTACTAAGCTCTTCTTTGAACAAGTATGGGTACACTTTGGGATCCCATAGTCCATTATCTCAGATTGAGATAGCAATTTCCTAAGTACATTTTGGTCAAGTCTCTGGTCGATGTTGGATACCAAGTTCACTAAGTCCACGACTTTCCACCCCCAAACTGATGGCAAAACAGAGTTCGTCAACAGGATGATTGTACACATTTTGCGCATGTACAACTCAAACCATCCACGCACATGGGATGAAAGCCTCCCCTATGTCCAACACAGCTACAATAGAACTCTCCGTAGCTCAACTAGCCACAACCCCTGTCAGGTGGGGTTGGTATTCCATCCACTATGTCCCATTGATGTGGCCATACCATTTGTAGCTACTCAATCAGCTTTGGCCCATGTCCATTCTGACGCTGACAGGGCTAACAGCTTCATTAAGCGCATCCAACACATCTTCTAGCAGGTCCATGACATATTGGACCAAGCCAATGCTCATTACAAGAAGCATCATGATCAGTGTTGGGTTCCACACAATTTCCAGGTGGGCGACAAAGTTTGGCTACATTTGTAGAAGGAGCGCCTCGTTGGGCCCCACCGCAAGCTTCGCCCACTCCGATATAGGACTTACACCATCACTAAGGTTGAAGGTGACAATGATCTCGAGATAAGCATTCTACCATTCATGGCCCTGCACCCAATGTTCAATGTGTACCACCTTTGACCATACTTTCCACCATTACTGGACACATCAGACATTTCAGAATATTTCACACCAACAATGTTAAACCCAAACTGCATGGAATAGGCAAAAACTGATCGGATCATGGACACACAGATCAAGAAAATTCGTCAGCAGAAGATCCAACTATATCGGGTTGTCAAAGTTGGCCAACTCTTGCACAAGGGTAAGTGGCTCACCAGGGACCAAGTTCAGCAGAAGTTTCCCAAGCTCATGGAGGCACTCAACGCAATGGGGATCATTGCTTCCTAAGGGGGGAGGACTGATACAAGTGGATATTGGTGGCCACCCACCTATTCTACTTGGACCCTCACCATTATTTCTTTCATTTTTTCAGTTTCCTTAATTGTAGCACAGTTTACTGCTTTTGGCAGTTTTCGAGTCCTAGACTTCTAGAGTCGTTTTGAGGCCCTAAACAATGCTTTTTTGAAAAGTAGGAGAACATGAGTTTTTGATTGTTGTTTGTAGTTTAAATTTGTAGTCCTCGGATAGATATTTCTAGCGAGGTATTGTGCACGTCAAACGGAGATGGCATGCCAAAGTTATGACCTTGGGAAGTTGATGTACCAATTTACCCAAACGGGGCCCACACTTTTGGCGCTTCATCTTCTAGAGTTAGATTTTTGGATGTTTAGGGTTTTCCCTTGTTTTTGAATAATAAATAGGAATTTGACCCTCATTGTAACACAGTTCAAAGGCATGTAACTGCCACATCTCTTCTCATAGATAAGCTACCATCGCTCGAGCTAGTTTACTTCTGTTCTATTTGTAAGCATATTTCAGTTCTTTGATATTAATGAAATGAAGTGTTATTTCTACTGCATCTCTAAATTTGTGGTTATATTTGTATTTTGTTGCGTTCCTGTTTAAGTTTGGATCAGTTGCTCGATGGGGAATGGATTTGTCAATGTAGTAGGTTGCAATCTAGTTTATTACTATGCAGAGTAGTAATGAATCGCATCCATCCGTGGACATTCATGGGTAACATGGTCTCCCTGACAAACCTTGCATGAAAACTTTTTCTTCTATTTCTTTTCTATGGTACCCCCACCCATGGTAGTTTGGGTTTGTGCATCCAGTTGAGTATTTTTTGAAGTGATTTTCTGTTTGCTTTTATTCTTTTTCCCACCAATTTATCGAGGATTCTTCAAATTCATGGATTTTGTTATCACAAAATCAGTACTAAGGGCTGCTACCTAGCAAGATCTCATGTAACTATTTCAACCAGACTTTAGACTAAGGATTAGCCTCCTTAGTCAGAGAGGGCTCTCTCACAGACTTTTGATAAGAATCAATTACAAAAACAGATGGCTAACTCTTCACACATTTCATGAAAATAAAGCTGGTTGGAAAAACAAAACAACACTTCTTCCATTGGGCTCATGGGGTCAAATACTTCTGCAGTAAACTATTGATCACTCAATCATAGAAGCCAAGGCATATAACGTTTAACACTCAAAACATCTCTCAAAAAGAACTCAACTCATAAATAACACAGGAAGTCTGAGCACTAGGTGAATTCAGAGTGATTATATATTTAGTGAGCTGTAAAATACATAAAAGATAATGACAAAACCACACATGTTCTGAGCCTTGAACATATAATGAATCTTGGGAAGAAAAAAGTAATTCTTGTATTACTGTCAAAAGTCTTCTTACACAAGCTGATAAAAACTCTGTTTTTTTATAAATTTCCAACCCTACTTACATCAGAGTTTTCACTATATATAGGAAAACCAAAACTACAACTATCTTGAGTCTCCTCAACAAGCATGAAGGGAGAACTCGATGATCTACCATTAATTAACCTTATCTATTTCTAAACCAACTTATTAAATACATGAAGTGTTGGGCTGTAAATACATAGAATCCCAATTACATTGCAAGTCCAACTCCATCTCCTCGTATGCATGATTCTCCTTGGATCCTTGACAGCTGTACAATTTCTGTTGTGGCTGAGATATGTTGAGGAACATTCACTGAACGAGCTGACCCTCGGGTGCTAGCTGTATAGATGGCTCATAAATTAGTAAACCTGAACACCCTATTTTCACGGTCCCTGTCTTCCATTCTTCTTTACCATTAAAAGACCACACTCCAAGCTCTTTAATCCTTTAATAACCACGCATAACACCATATGCCTCATGATCTGGATGCCTTGTGGAGTGAACAGGTGTGCTAGCCAAAATCTCGGTAACCCTATCAGAACCCTAGTATTTCGGTCATAAAGTGCCTTTAAGAGAACTTTTAGCAAAAAGCAAAATATTTCACTTTTTCTTCAAAACTCACACCTGTCACTATTTGAGCTGCTATGATATCCATGTATAATCTCCCTCCTGTCCTCGAGACATTCCTTTCAAAATTTGCTGACCTCATCATCAAATTTCATTATTTCCTTATAAAACAGCGTTCTACAGTAGTTTCGTAGCGCGCTACGAAACTACTGTTTCTTGCCAAAACAAAACATATTCATCTTGCAGCGCTTTCAGCTTAAACTCATGACTTCTTCAGATATTTGTACAGGTGCATAGGGACCTAAATAACTTCAAAATGATAGAAGTTGAACCAAAATTTATCAAAACTTTGAAAAGTACCTTTCTTCTTAAGTCAGTGAGCTAGTTTACCTAGCTTCTTCTTCAAACTGCTAACCTCCTCCTTCAAAGCCTTATTTTCTGATCTCAGACACATGTTCAGCTTTCTCACGTGTTTTTCTTGTTTAAGTGCTGGTATCATCCATGAGAATACATCAGACCCTGAGCCAGCTTGCTTCAGTAGACTTGTGCTGCCTTTTAATACAGCCCTCCTATAACTAGCATATCTCATTGCACTTTCTTTAGAAAAACTCTTTGTCTGAACCACCTCTTCCTGGGTCTTTCCTGCCTGGTTCTTGATAGCAATGACATTCCCTCCTTGACTAATAATAACCTTTTTATTTTTGTCTTTACTCTTGGCTGCATGCACTGTTTTAGTCAAAATTTCAATAACCTCTGTACTAGGCATTTTTACAGCTGCCTCCTCTTTATGCTCTTTCTCGGCCTCTTTCATTTGTCTTCTTGTAATTGGCCTCCTTGGTTTAAACACATATTCTTCACTTGGCTCCTCAAACCTTAACCTCTTTGAAGCCTTTGATTTCTTGATGCTCTCTGGTGAAGATTGGGTTAAGTCAATGTGCATTGGTTGCATTGGCTGATCTTGTTCAAGTTCCATTGGCTCAATCTGCACTGACTGATCTTGTTCAAGTTCAATTGCTTCAAGTAAATCAGTTAAACTAGCTTTTGACACAGGACTCTCTTCAACAGCAATTGACTTACCCTTTTCCTTGCTCAACTGACCTCTGGTTTTTACTCTTGATCCCTTTTCAACTTCACTTGGTGCAGGTGCATCCTTCTTCTGTTTGACCTTCTCTTTTGATGATGATTTAGGTGTCTCCTTGATCACCACAGGCTTGACTGGTTTCTTCAACTTGGTTTTGGACTTCTTTAGATCTTTCACCTCCTTCCTGATCTCAGCAAGAGTAGGTTCTTCAATCGTTTTCTCCCTTTCCCTAACAGGCAATGGAGTAAGGCCCGTCTTGCTCTGAAAGCCCGCCATAAAAATAAAGGAGTCCCAATCTCTTCCAATCTTCTGCAAACCATCTAATACTAACAACTTCACCAAACCATGATGGAAAAGTGATGTCTCACAGTCATCTTTTTTCAATTGAATTTTATCACACATTTTACTCAGGCTTCTGAATAAGTAGAAAGGGATATCAATTGATGCTTTGCCTGTGAAATGTAACAAAAGCTTAAAATGATATGAGTACACTTTATTATACCTCCCTCCTCATGTTAAATACTTTTGGATGCATGTGAGGAGCAGAGCAAAATGTTCTTTCACGTAACTCCTTGGCACAGCTTTCGTGAGATCCTCATTTACATAAGGTTCCTTCAAAAATTCCTTACACGGGCTCATGTCGAATTTAAAGTTTTTGAACCATTCATTTCCACCTCTAGGGATCTCAGTCACGTTAGAAATAGCTTCTGGGGATACAGGGAATTCTAGCATTGACACCTTAGAGTTTAAACCAGTAAAATTCAATGCAAAAGCTTTTGTTACCTCTGCGTGCCCACCTTGCAACTTCTCACAAAACCTCCAGCAACCAGCGTTTTTAAAAGCTCTGGCTACACCTTCATCCTTTAAAGTAATATCAAGCCCCACAGGTTCTGTTCTTTGGCACCTACCGGATCGATGTTCCCTTTTCTCCATTTCACTTTGCAAACTTTCGAACAGAAAACTAACAGCAGCTTCAACTCAGAAGAGAACTTCAAACTTTGGGATACAGGCTCGCTTGCAAACAGGTCCTTTTAAATGAAAACTCGGGCTCCCTTTCGCTTCAATAATTTTGTCATACAAACAAAACAGTTCCCGCACTAATAACAACTATCATAATACAACCATACATCATAAATCACTTTGAATGATATTTATGTGCATGGTTTTGAACCTCATAGCGTAATGATGACCAAAAATGACTTGGAGAGGACATCAACTGACAACCTATGAACGGACCTGATGACTCATCCCCCCAGACTTGACATTTCAAGAGAATGCGCTACATAAACTACGAATCCCCGATTTCGTAGCGCAAACAGCTATAAATGGACAGAATTCGCTGCGAAATGGCTGATAAATCACACGCTACGAAAAGGCGGAAACATCATTACGCTGCCAAATTGGCCAATCAAACTGCGCTGCGAAACTGCGCAAAGGACCAATGACGCAAACAAGACATGACATGCTTTAAAGAATTATGATGGAGATTGACTAACGGTTTTTTGCAATGATTCAGATCAACACCTTTTTAAAACATGATCCCTAAGTAATACACACAAGACTATAACCATTCATCACACATGACAATGAAAAATTTTAGTTTGGGACAACATTATGTACATGGACTGTAGTACATTGACTGAAATTCTAAGTGATAACAGATTGCATCAAATTCACCTCTGTAGTATTCTAAGGGGCCAAATATTTTTAAAGCTAGGCATAGTAGTCAGGGTTTGCGACGAAACAATCTTGTGTCCCAATTGTGCAGCTAACTAGCTCATGACATTAGTGGATATTGAACCGACCATGCCATTAGGAATAGACCCCCTTGGAAGATTCCCTGTAGATGATTGTCCCAAGCTTTAGAATGGTAGTTTAACTATGGGTATAATATATCTAGGAAATAAGTACTCAACTCCAGGTTGTGAGCTTTATTATTTCCCTGCACCAAATACAAAGCTAGTGGGGAGGCGGGGGCACCAAGAGAATAGGAAGAGTAACTAGCATTGTTGGCACCATCAATGGTATGCCCCAAAGAGAAAATGGTGATGAAATAGAAGTGCAAGGAGTTGTAACCATCACACTTATCAATAATAATGAGGACATTATAGTAGACATCCTTGAGACACTCGATGAAGAGGATATGATCTCCCCCATTGTTGAGGGTCCACTCTCATCAGCTATTTGATGACAAATGGTGAAAAAGGATTCATAAAGTTATCATCCACCCTAATGAGTAAAATTTCAAGAGGATTAATAAAAGGAGGATTCACATTGGTTGGTGGATTTTCCTCTCTTCCTAGAAAGTGATCTATACAATAGTGCATTTTCGCCACTCTCTAGTAATTTTTAGCTTCATATTTTGATGGAATTACAGAGTTGAATCTCCAATCCTATTCCAAGGCCCTACACCCTAGTCTATTTTTGGTTTTATATAAATGCAAATATGTCTATATTGACATTATTTAGTGCTTATTTTTAATGGTTATTGTTACACAAGGGTTTGGAGTGAAACTTTTATGGTGTTTAAGATTACTCTTAACCAATCCAAAATAGGGAAGCAAGTTCTCCATTCGATTAGCACTATGTAAGTAAATCAAAGAGAGGTGTATCCCCTTTTATAAGAAATTTAGATACCTCACACTCTCTGAATATCACTCCAATTCATTGAAGCATTTTGAGACAAATTTGATCTACCATTTGTTGGTTTAATCCAAGATTTCTAATGAATTTTAAAAGAAACGCACTGAAAATAAAGAACCAAGATTTTATATAAATTCAATGTGATGTTTTACCTATCTAACAAGGAAAATAAAGACGCATAACCAACCAATAAAGAAAGTTCAAGTTTGAAAAACAAAAAAAGTAGACAAGAAGTTAATCGACCAATGTTACAATAAAGGAACACACCCAAACTGGAAACACGAGATCTTGCACAAAGACTTAAATTTTCAAATAATTTCTTGAAGAAATAAAAAAATGTACTAATCAGCAACTAGATCAAACTTCAAACCCTCAAGACTTGGTTTGGATAACCTATCACCAAACACTGCATTTAAGAATCCAAACCAAATATGTAATTCAAGCAAGGTAAGGGAGACCTAAGTCCACCAAAATTGATTATATTTGATGATTAAAAGTGTATGAGTCTAATCCTATAGAGATCAAGCCCTCCAAAACCTAGAAAATATAGAAAAGAATTCAAGTAGGAAAACAAACACCCAAATCTCACTCAAAAAGGCCTCCTACATGCATCATCATTTTATCGCATGGTACATTGGGTGATGACAAAGGTATTATCGCTCCTTTGTAGAGAGTTGTGAGTGATGAAGGCATGATTAGTGCTTTGTCAACAAGGAGGCAGAGCGATAAAAAAATTTGAGAAATATTTCCCAAGAATCAAGCTTAGACCTTGAGTATTAAGAGTGGATCTAACCCAGAAAAGATATGAATAGCATAGCTAAGACCACATAACACTCAAGAAACAATAAAAACCAAGAATGGTTAAGGAATTAAGGAGAAATCAAGGGGATCTCACCCCAATGGATTTTCCATTTATGTTTTCACAAAATTTCCCTATGGAAAACATCTTATGCTCTATCGATCTCACCCTTAAATTTATACATATTGCAAATGGTGAACTATTTGCAAGATCTTCCTAGATATACAATCTAATGTACTTTGCATTATGAATAGAGGAGAGTCCCGATCCAGCCCCTAGAGATCCTTATTGCACGACTATCACATGTATCCCACACATATTGCTACCAAATAACTCAGATATACCCTTCCAAACAAATATCTATTAGAATATTTAGTACACCTAAAGATAATTCTCTAGATATATTCAAATTCAAAAGAAATTGTTTAACGCATGACAAACTTTGGGTAAAACATTATTGAAATTCACGTGAAACAAATGAAACACTTATAATAATTTTACCTTGGATGCGTGATCTCCTTCTCAGTAGTCCCAACCTTGTCTCCTCCTTGGCTTACAAACTATGATTAGGTTCACAATGGCATGCAAAGAGGTCTCCCTGAGAAATTTCATGAACATGTACTTACTATGTTCTTCTCCCCATGTCTCTTCACAATAATGGTCTGCTTGTTGAGCACACCGTTATATTGAGGTTGGACGAGGGAGTAGAATCAACATACATCAATTTTTACATATTTAAACATTCATGAACCATAAGAAAATAATCACATATGAGATTTATTAGCTGCGTAACATGGAACACAATATTAACATAGAAACTCTTTCAAGATAAAACCACAAAACAATGGAAACTCTTTTAGGATAAAACCACAAAACTTATTTTTATAATTCTCTGTAGGCACAAACCTATTATTATAAATATTTGTAGCCACCAACTTACTGGAGACATGAATTACCACTAGTACAAACCTTATTAGGAGCTAACCTACTCTTCTATATCTTTGTAGGCATTAATCTACTAGAGAGAAAAATCCCCGCTACTACAAATATTCATAGGTACCAACCTACTAAGACACCAATCACCACCACTACAAATATTTGTATGCACCGACATACTTCACTTAGTTTTCTTGCTACTTATACCTTCTCTAGGTATACTATGTGCTTTTGCCTTCACCAGGTTTGTGTTGGAATATTCATCAATACTGAGAGGCGGGGTGAATCAGTATTAACAATTTTTAACTTCAAAAACTTGTAAATCAATCCACATATATAAAAAAAACCACATAAAAATACAGAACACAAATATTTTTACATGGAATCCAAAAGTGAGAGAAAAGTACATAATTATTTTGTTAATATATATAAAGAGTACATTCAAATTTATCAGCACCAACTCCCTAGTTTATTAGCACCAACTGAAAGGAAGTGCCAACTCCCTGATTTATCGGCGCCAAAGCTTGTACAAGAGTCAATATTAGTCAAAGAAAGTTTTTTGTCTTGTCAACTGCTCCTCTATCCTTCACACAAGAACTCAGCTTCCCAAACACGACCTTCTTAGAAATAAAACTTCCCCTAACAAATTATCCTTGAACTCGGCCTCCTTATCAGTGTAACTTGGCCTCAACAATCCCCAAATCAAGACTAAAACATTCATAAATTGTGCCAAAGTTCCTTCCAAAATAGGCCAAAACCCCTTCAAAAATTGTGCCAAACAGCCTACCACACTAAGTCGGTCCAAATCAGCTCCTCTTTACTTTTCGTTCATGAGGTATGAACCTTAGAATTCCTTCGCTTCTTTTTTTATTTGAACATATCTAAATTTTATTGAGCGAATAACTTGAAATGATCCTTCTCGCACCTATTTATAGTTTATTCAGTTGAAATTTGTAACTAGGTTCGGCCTTCATAATGTTTATTGTAATCATGATTTTTATATATTATATATTAAAGAGAAAATAAATTTATTATTGTCATTCTTGATGCATGGGTTTCATGCTCAATATAAATTTATTTATAGGTCTATCACCCATTGAGTTCTTCTAGGTTTTTCATAGAGTTATGAGTCAAAAGATTCATTATCATACATATAAGACCCCTTTGGGAATGTTGTATCTTGTAAATATTTTTTTTGTAAAGTCAAAAGTGTCATAAAGACCCTCCAAGACCTTGTCAAACAAGTTGGCCTACAAGAAGGATCAATTCGGCCTCATGGGCAGCAATTCGACCTCCTAAGAACCTTATATATAAGGTAAACTCAACTTCACTTGGAGAGACATTATTTCAATCAAGAAAGAAATTTGATCTCCTCAAGAAATAAGTTGGAAGACAAGGAAAAAGGACGAAATTCAAGGAAAATAAGAAGAGAATCAAGATCGAAGTTTTGGACCTCTCTCTCTCTCGTGTTAGAGTTTCTAAAGTAGCTACTAGATTGAAATTACAAAAGAAACTGTTGGAAGTCAAAGTTGTCAAAGAAAATGTTGGAAGCCAAAGTTTCTGAAGAAACTGTTGGAATTCAAAGTTGCCGAAGAAACTATTAAAAGTCAAAGTTGTAGAAGAAATTGTTGGGGAAGTCAAACTTGCAAAAGAAACTGCTAGGAAAGCCGAAGTTGCAGAAGAAGTTGTTGGGGAGGTCGAATTTGCTAGGTCGAAGTTGTTGCAAGTTGTAAGGTTGAAGTTGTTGGACGTTGTTAGGTCAAAGTTTGTAGAAATTTCTAGGTCAAAGTTGTTGGAAGATGCTAGGTCAAAGTTGCTGAAAGCTGCTAGGTCGAAATTGCTAGAAAGGTTCATCAAGAAGGAAAAGTTTGACTTGGTCTTGGAGGGATCTTTATGAAGGGTCTTAGGTATTGGGATTCTTTATTGAACATTCTATAAGAAGAGAAGAATTCTTGTGGGTTTTCCTCTCAAGAGGAGAGGTTTTGGCCCTAGCTTGCAGCCTATATTTCGTGTCATTTTGTCTCATTGACCTTTATTATTTGGTAGTTGTTTGATGATATAAAACACAATAATAATCAAGAGAAAGAAGAAGTTAATCAAGTTAAGTAAAAATACATCACAAACAGTTATCAAAGTAATAGAAATCACTTAATCTAGATGCCCCTTGATTTCTCATCATGTTATCAAACCTAAGGTGACATAAAAAAGGAAAGGCAGCTTGAAGATCATCAATTGAAGAAGGATACATAAGGTCTGAGAACGAGGAGATCATCAAGAAGGAATAATCCACAATCATCTTGAAGGAAGGAACTAAGAAACATCAAAGAGAACTACCCATCTCATCACAAGGATCATACCATCTAGAAGGATCAACACTTTGTAAAATAAGAAGACCTTAAAGACCCTAACTCATTCAAAGAAGGGCTCTACACCTGAAGTATTCTTTGGAATCTTACACATTCTACAATCAGCTAACAAGGAAGCAAGAAATAGCACTTCATCATCAAAGTTATCTCCCTCACATTGAAGAAAGGATTATATATCAATCATCCTTATAGAATACCATCAAGTCATCATCATCAAGAAGGTGTCTTCAATAATCAACATCATCAAGAAGGCATCAAGTTGAAGATATCATCCTCAAGGAGCATCTTCACCTGACAAGTAAGTATCTTTATATTTATGTATGAATCTATCAACATGACTTCATTCTTCAAGGAAAGCAAAAAACTGGTTGGGTCATCAAATTTCATTACATGGAAAAAGAGGATACACATGATCCTCATATAGAATGAAGTTATTGAATATGTTAAGGGTAAAATATCCAAACCATCTCAAGATCAATCTCAATCTCTGTCAAAGTAAATGAAAGGGGAAGTAAGGGCTCAGAGAATCCTCATATAATCAATCAAGGATTCACTCATCCCTTATGTAGCAAAGATGGAGACATTGAAAGAAATCAATGAAAATTTGGTAGAATTATTTTTTGTAAACATTGCATGAGCAGTTATATCTTTGAGAACTGAACTATGCAAGATGTGTTAAAAAATGTAGCAAGAAAGGCTCAATTTGACTTTATCCTTAGTCAAATTGAGTAAATCGATTTTTCACATCAATAGGACAACTTGGAGGCAATTAACTAGTGTGACTGATCAGGTGCTCAGAATTATGCTCAAAAACCAAAGTGTCAGAATCTTGTCAAACTTAGCTTCGGATTGAAGGGCTCGTCATTCTCAATCCAATGGTGTGAACAACACTTAAATCTGAGTTTTTATGCAGAAAATAGAGCAAGTCAAAGTTCAAGTTTGACTTGTCTATGTGGCAGGATTGGATGACATGGCAAGGGTCCCATCGAATGGGGAAGCAGCAAGTGGTAGGTTGACACTGGGTCCCGCATATCATATATCGGGGGAAAAAAAGGCAGTATAAGAAACGGCCCCTGCAAATCGCACCAAACACATTGTTGTTATGTTATTACCATCGGTAAAGTTTTGAATGCGATAAGACTGTCGGATGTGATACCTTTATGTGTTATAGTTTAACATCCCAATGGGTCCATCATATTGCACTGGTTATGTACCCATAGCTGATTGCGATAAGACCCAGACGTGGGAATTTTATATATCACAGTTTCATACCTCGGCGGGCCCGCAATACCTCAATCGCAGTGTTCCCATGTTAACAAGACCTTCGGCCATTGAACTTCGTCGATTGCGATGAGCGGGAGGTTCCGGACGTGGGATTATATATGTTGCAATTAATTATCCCCCGGTGGGTCCGCAATACCGCAATCGCAACATTTTACTATGTTGGGAGCCCGCAAAACTTGCTGATTGCGATTTGGATATGACCGACAAGATATAGTCCACCGAAAGGAGAATTTCTCACTCCATTAGCAGATTTTGGAGCAGCAATGGGGTTTTTGGTCGGTTTTGGAGCATTTTGTGGAACAAATAGTGGAAGAACTAGGAAAATTCATAACTTCTTCAATTCTTATCCAATTAGATGCAAAAAGAGGATGAAAAAAGAGGCTAGATAGCCATTTTTGAGTATCCTGAACTCATTGAGAAAGGTTTCAAAGGCATTTGAGCATTGTAAACACACTTTTGTTGTAATTTGAGCATAATAGAGAGGTCCAAGCCATTGGAAGTTGGACCAAGGAGACGTAACCCAGGAGGGGTGAACTCTTTTATCATGTGCTTCTTGTGTGTTGTATTTTGATGTTATTTGTTGTTATTTTGTTGTTGTTCAACATATATTTTTATGTTAAATTGTTTTATAACATTTACATAAGAAAGTCTCATGGGAATCAGTTAATTAAGCAAAAGTATTGAATCCTTAAGTACTTGATAAGCAAATGATAATCATCTTGGGTTTTATTCTGAATGTGGAATTAACACAGCATTACTGATCTGCTCCATTTTAGATCAGTTACATGCCTCTTGTCACTTAGTTAGCTTAGTAAATTCGATTTGATGGGCTTGGAGTTCAATCATGCATGTGTGATTGCTAAATTTTAGCAATCTAGTTCAATTATTTTCAGTGGTATTCAATTAGCTAACCTCTAACTATTGATAGAGCCAATTGAAGTTCAGTTGAGCAGTGGGACAGCAGTCTAACTCAGATATTTTTCAATTAACTGATCAATTAGCCAAAAATAGATAATGCAAGAATGGAATTCGAATTGCTTAGCTGGAGTGGAAGAGACAAGGCCAGTGTAACATGAGTTGTATACTAGTTGAGTGTACATTTGTTGAGTACAGTCAAGAGATCAATTCCTTGGGAATTGTGCAAGTAAATAGGGTCTTCCCTATTGTTTAGGAGCTCGAATTTTCTCATATTTTCACAAGGAAATAGGAGGCTGGAGGAGAAGATAATTGGCTGAGTGTTGGATATAGTTTCTCATTCAGCAGAGAGAACAGTTATTCTTTTGCAGGTTGTGCTCAAAGTTGGAGCAGGTAATTGTAATATTTTCTCTATTCAACTGATTAATGCAAAGAGGATTCAGGGGTTTTCCTAGTTGTGTTCCCCTAAAAATCATTATGTACTTGTGGTTTTTCTTGTTTCATGTCTATGCATGTTGTTCTAAATTTTGATTTCCATTCCGCAAATTAGTAGAGTAGAATTGTATCTCTAGTTTTTCAATTTGAAATCTTGAGCAATTGCAATTTCTATCAAATTTCTACATGATATCAAAGCCATGAAATCACATTAGAACTAGTATTTCAAATTTATCCCTTAGCAATTTCGAATTTTCATCTTCAGTGTAGAAGTTTTCCCTCAAATTTGGGAGGATGTCTTTCAACGGACTGAGATTAGAGTATGCCCTGGAGGGTAGCTCGAATTTCATAGCTTGGAAGGATCGAATGGAAGTAGTGTTTGAAGATAATGGTTTGTTATAATATGTTAAAACTGACATTGCAAAACCTCGGTAGTCCAATGCATAGAAATTATCCCAATGGAAGAAGGACATTGCAAAAGCTACGAGAATTCTTTTGGAAGGTCTGAGAGACCATGTGGCCTAAAATCTCCATGGCAAAGAGACACCATTTTCTAAGTGAAAGACACTGACTAAGCTATTCAAAACTAGTAGTGACCATACAAATTGGCCCTGAAAGACAAACTTCAAAACATTAGGATGCAGAAGAATGATACCATTCCCTAGTATCTCTCCAGATTTACTCAAGTTCGTGATGAGCTTGGAGGGGTTGGGGTGAATGTTGCAAAAGATGACCCGGTGAGCCTGTCCCTTCTAGGCCTTCCAAAATATTGGCATAGCTACCAAGACTCTATGAATGGAATGGAAAAATTACCGAATTGGGAAAGGTTGTGATATGATTTGGTTCAAGAAGAGTTTAGTAGAAATACTAGAGATGGAACTTCATCCAGAGCAAAGGATGAAGAGAATTTTGCCTTGGTTTGAAAGGGGAAGAAGGGAAAAGGAAAGAAGACCCAAAACAAACCTGAATCTAGCCAAAAGAATTGCAAGAAGAAAGACTTGAGCACGATAAAATGTTTTCACTTCCAGGAGGTGAATCATCGGCTTCAGAATTCAAATTAGACTTCACCCTAATAGCATGCATGTACAAAACTATTATGGGGAGTGTATGGTACATTAATTATGGTGCCTAGTTCCATATGACAGGGTGAAAGGATTTTTTTCAGTAGCCTGGAGGAGAAGGATCTCCAAATGCATATGGGGGATGATGGGAGGTACAATGCAACAAGAATTGGTATTGTCACCTTTGAGAGGGAGAAAGACTCTCCTCTTCACCTCAAAGATGTTATCTTTGTACTTGGGCTGAAGAATAACCTGACCTTTGTAGCATTATTGGAAAATGTTGTTTTCAGTAAAGGGAAAACCTTTCTCAGACACATAGCTATCAGGAAAGATAAGTAGATTAGAGCTCGAGTGAAGAACCTATACAAACTTGAGGTGGGAGATTGCACTACATTGAGAAACAAGGCTGAAAGGTGTAGATTTGAGATCTTGGAGAACATTGGCATAGGAGATTGGGTCATCTACACCATGGTGCCTTAAAACTCATGCAACAAACTACCACCAGTCTCCCTAAAGGCTCCCTTAACCAGCGGGATGTCTGCAAGGGCTTCACATTGGGGAAATATGTCAAATCAACTTTCCATGGTTGAGATAGCATAGCAGATGCAATCTTGGAGTGATTCCATTCTAATGTTTTTGGACCCTTTGTTACACAGTAATTTGTCAATGCTTTCACCCCAGTCCTTCTACTGTGTCATGTGTCCAAATAAAACATGCTCATAATGAAAAAATGCTCTCTTATGTTGCCAATTGACCCACTTTTCCTAAGTTTTCTGCATCATCGCGAGTATGGACTTAGTATACGTGACGAACATCGGTCGAAAACAGTCCAGCCGCGCTTCTAGTGCGGAAGTACATCTTTTTCCCGCGACAGTCGAATTTCACGCTCCAGCGCGAGGCTATTTGCTACCTTTAGCGATGTTTTGACTCGCTGCATTACCTACTGGCAATGTCAACACTGAAGCTTAGTTATAAACTCGTGATGGCCCAGATTGGGCGAATCCATTCCAACAGTCGGCCTTCTAGATGTCTCCAGACCTGGTTGTTGGCATAGTTTATGTCTCCCTTTCCACCTCTGGGATGGTGGTTCTGCTTCTTGTGCAACCTCCCTTGAGGATAAGCTCCCTCTCCCTCGTTTCATGGAGGCTCCTCCTCCTATAAAATCATTCACCATTGCTATGATCTGCTAGTTCCTTAGTTGCTAGTTCTTTTGGTTGTACAGTGTTGTTGCTGCTTTTGAGTTTGATAGATAGTTGGTGTGAGTGTGACAAGTGTGGGATTGCTTTGTAGTTTGCAAGAAGGTGTGGAGTGTCCTTAATTTTGTGTAAAGCTTGTGGATGAGGAGAGAGAGATATATATTGATATTTGGGAGACCCATCTTTGAGAGTGAATGCTTGAAGAAACACACTGGTTGGACCCTTTGAGGAGGCTTGCGACGTCAAGACTTGGTGGTAAGCTTTGCTCTTGATTTATTAGTAATACAATCAATGATGATTTCCTATGTCTTGTATATAATTTACCTGATAGCTCATGACTTCTTGACTTTATGAGTAAATAGATCATTGTTGTTTCTCGGTTACGTGCTTTGTTGTTTCTTTGTGGTGTTTCAGGTTGATCGCTCGTTAAGGAGAAGGAAACGGAAGTTGGAGTAGCGCAACGGAACTTCATCAACCACCGGTTTGAGGTAGGCCTCCAACGATGACTATTTAAGGGAATCAATTGTTGTTTTGTCCTTGCTGTGACTAGACCCACTCTAGGGCTAGAGGGGTTGCCTCTGTCCGCAGAGGGAACACTTTCCTACATCACAAGTTGGAGACTCCACTGGGGAGTCCTTTGTATGTTACTTCTCTTGTTTTCTCTTGATTTGATTTTGATTTGGTGTCTTTTGAATTTTGGGGATTAACTATAAGTCTTTTGGGTTACCTGAGTTTATCTGGGAAATCCCTACATTGATTGAAGGATTGACTGGTTTTTGTTTGGGAGTTTTTTGTTCGTTTGTCATTGTTTTTAATGTCATCATGGAAAATAGTTTAATAGTCGCGTCGACGTCACCTTTACTCTTTTGTAAAGTCCTGTGCGTCGCTGAATAACGTCTTACAATCGCGACAACTCCTGAAAACGTCCCATCGCAGAAGAGACGTGTACTCTCGCGACGACGTCGCTCTGTTGCTACAGACATTGGCTTATTGCCGCTAGTTGCTTGTGTAGTGCCCGCGACAATTCCTGTAGAATTGTTTTTTTCAATTCTACCTCCTCAATTTACCAGTCCTGTTGATCCTTTGCCTTCTTTCTCTTGCTCAGTAGCTTGTCTTTGACTGTTTATAGTTAAGGCACTATTTCTTTGGCTTTATTGAATGAGTCTTGTGTTTTTAGACCATGTGACCTAGCCCTTTAGAATTTTTGTCGAGAAACCGTTTGCTTGGGTTACTTGTCTGTTCAAGGTTCATCCACAACCATCTTGTGATTTTCTTGAGGCTTCTTTTCTGCTTGTTTTCTTGCTGGTTGATTTTTAGTGTCGATTATTGAACCAATTTTTTATGTTGATTTGATTTCTTCACTACCAAGCATAGATCACAATTGTTTGGATCGATCAGTTCACACTTGCTTGTTTGTCTCTTTAAATTCGAAAAAAAAAATTAAAAATAAATAAATAAATAATATAAAAAATAAATAAATAAATTGCATTCATTTAGCATATGAAAGTGAAAGTACATTTGCATTATGAATTTTCATGTTTGAGAAATTGGAAAGCGAATTTTAAATCTTTCATTAGTAGTATCAATGCATCATGAGATTAGTGTATTGATGCATTGTGTTTCTTAGTGTTTGCATTCGCTTGTCTTGGTTTGGGAATGAACTCTCTACCTTTCTGTAAGTAGGTGTTCATCGAAATGAAAGATGCTTTACTCATTCTAGCTGCATCCTAGGTTTTTTGATATACATACGGTAGGGCCTAGAAATTGAAACATAATTCAAGATCAACTCTAAAATGAACTGAATGAACTTAACAACGCATTGGAACATAACGCACACTATTTAGAGGTCTAGGCTAGAGACGTGCTCCGGCGTCGTTAAACCTAGTCACTATTGTTTTCACTCAAGGTTGGGTGATTCCTCCTTCTGTGACTCAATAGTAGTC
Organism: Pinus tabuliformis; assembly: GCA_031772625.1. Classification (NCBI taxonomy): domain Eukaryota; kingdom Viridiplantae; phylum Streptophyta; class Pinopsida; order Pinales; family Pinaceae; genus Pinus; species Pinus tabuliformis. Next base: position 53,270,655 of record CM062818.1, read on the forward strand.
TAGTATAGAATTTTGCTCCAAGTACCGTCGAGTATATGTTGGGAGACCCCACTAGGTTATCATCCTATATCCTTAGGAATCTGTGTCTACCGCCTTGCAAACCATAACGCACCGAACACAGCATTCGGGAAGATTGGCTGTCGTACGGAAAGTCCTTGGTTTCCATATGATTGCCAAGGTGTATATGCAGTTTTACAGGTTGTTTGGTAAACCTTTTCCCTAGTCCTCCGGAGTAGTCACTTGGATTCCTTTTGGGACTCCTTAAAATAAAAGGTCCATCTAAGCACTTGTCCTTTTAGGCCCATTAAACCTTGAAAGAGATAGAGTCACCTTTCTGTCCTGTTCTCGACTCTTGAAACATGAAAGGTCAAGTTTTGTTCCTGTGTCATAAAATTTACTGCCCACAAAATATTCCTGGTAACAGTTCAAGTTCTTAGTTATGATAAGAATGTTTCTCAGGCTCATTCCTAATGGCAACAGTCCCCGAGTTTACCAGTCAAAGTTTTCCCCCAGATGGAAATTCTGGTCCGTTTCCTCCTTTTGGAAATACCGGTGCTCTGTATATGGCAACATTGTCCTTGCCTAGGTTAACCATCGGTTTTCCCGTTTGGTTGTTTTCAACCTCGGTGGTCCCGAGCGTCATGACTCTTGTTCCACCATCTCCTTCGTCCAAACCATGACACGATGATTCCAAGGTTGAGCCTACGCCTTCTTCCCCTGTTTCTTCCTCCTCCTCTCCTCCTTTGCCTAGTGAAAGTTCCACATCTAGTAACCAGGAGACTAAGAAGAAGAAGAAGAAGATGAAGATGAAGAAGAAGTCTGATAAATGCGAGGCCACCTGTGTAGCTATTGCTCTGAGTACATCTCAGGTCAGACCACCTTCTTCTCCTCCGCGGAAGGTTAAGTTTCCTTGTAAATTGTGCAAGGGTGACCATCTTGTTCATGATTGTCCTGGTATACCTAGGATCTTAGACGTATGGTCTCATAATCTGGCTCGTCCCTCGTCATCCCCTGAAGCTCATGACGATGCTACCCTATCAACTGGCAACGGTAATAAGAAAGGGAAGATTCAATTCCCCTGTATACTATGTGAAGGCAACCATCCCCTTCACCTTTGTCCACTCATGGATAAAGCTTCCGCCATTTTGGAAAGTCTTATAGCTTCTTTACTCCAACTTCCCATTGGTTATCAGAAGCTCTCTTCAGACCCTCTCCCCATTGACAAAGAGATTGACTTAGATTCTTCTCTTGTCCATCCTCCTCTTTCCGAGCCTGGTTGTGCTAAGCCTGTTCCAGACCAACCATTGGTTGGAAAGAGTGTCGACTTGGGTTCACCACTTGTTGATCATTATGCTTTGGAGGAACGTCATGCTCATGTTCTTCTCGTCTCATCAGATTCTCCTGAGTCCGAAAGCGACCCTCCTATCCCCGTTGATCAAGAGGGTCCTCCTTCGGTTCCTGTAGAGTAGGGGGGCAATCATACTATTCTCCCACCAAGCAGTTCGGTCGTTTCCTTTGACTGGAGTCATTTGACTACATTCTGCCTTCCATCCTATGTGCCTTTCCATATTACAGTACATGCCTATGATAAGGCAGTACCTGACACTATCTTGGATGAGGGTGCGTCTATCAGTCTTATGCCTTCCACTACTTGGCAAGCTTTGAGCTCCCCACAGCTTGTGCTGACCACGTAGAATCTATTGGCGTTCGACGGAGGAACCTATCAACCTTTAGGGATCCTCCCAAAGTTTCTTGTTACTTTGGGGGGAAAAACTCTCTATATAGACGTCATGGTTGTCCAAGGTGCTTTAGATTTCAGTCTTCTCCTTGCCCGTGACTATGTTTACGCCATGGGGGACTTCGTCTCTTCACTTTTCCATGTGGCTTGTTTTCCACATGACGGAAGAATGGTGACCATAGATCAATTATCATTCTTTAGTCCCCCGATGCCTCCTGCGCAGCTGTCATCCCCTCTCGGTTCTTGCTCGCAAGCAGTACCTTCCTTGCCACAGGTCAATTATGTGGCCACCCGTTCCGTCTCTGCCTCTACTGACGATCATGCATATGGTCTCATACATCATGTACTGGGGGCATTGGAACCCGATCTGTCATTGGTGCATCATGACATGTATTCCTCCTGTTATCACCCCAAGAAACTCTCCTAGGTTGTATATCAGAGATGCTCAGGAACATTACAAACTCAAAAAAAATGTTGGATAAATGGTGGATGAATGGAAGAAATGATGCATATTCAAGCCAGATAACCACTTCTACTATGCTTAACCCCAGACATGGGTGAACACCCCCAGACTACAAGGCTTTAGACCACCAATTACTCATAGTTTAAGGAAAATGTGATGATGGAGAATACTGATCACACCAGCAGATGCACAGGACCCTGTGATGGCTAGCTACAACCAGTAAGGAGGTCTACAAATCTATTTCCTAATGCACTGACAGGATGACAGCTCTCTGGCATTAAAATAACATAAACCTGCATACAAATTCAATAATACAAGCTAGATTCTAACACAGAAGTGGGATGACAGCCCCTCTAATGCTAAACATCAAGAGCACATGAAAAATGCATACAGGTACAGCCTGGAACAAAGAAGAAGAAGTGGAAAGTGAGCAATTAACAACAAAAGAAGCTTGTATTAGCTGAAAATGAAGACCAGAAGCTGCAGGTATCACAGTAGTTACAGTCTCCAGAAGTTGAAGCTTACATCAAAATAACATTCATCAACCCCCATTACATTGTCTTTTTGGGTATGTATAGAGTTTGATTACAAAAAATGTTCTGTTGTTCTCAGCGTGGAGGGGTCATAATGGACCACCAACCGCTTTAACTCTCTGATGGAGTCTGAGTGCGATTGCTTGTTGTAGTGGATGAATTTGATCTTCTCGGATGCTCTGTTGTCCTTCCTGAACAGGTGGAGTGTAATATGAAACGAGCTCCATAACTGATAAATGCTTGTGATCTGCTCGAGGCATGTCCTTTTCCTTCTCGGCCATACTGTCTGTTGAATGTGGTTGTTGAGGAGGAAATGCACCTGGATCACTTCTGTTGTGGGCTAGCTGCGCGTGTTATGGCTCCAAGACTGCTTAGTCATTAATTCGACCTCTGCTCTATGGTGGAATGGCTCTTCGGGCCTATGAAATCCCTTTAAAACGTGGATAGTGATTGCTTTCTGTTATGAACGGAAAGTACAGCAATTCTGAGAATTCCCGCTCCTCTCTGTCCTTTTCAGACTTCAAAAAGTCCATAAACATGATTAATTCCTTTATCGGGTCCGCCCTTCAGGTCGCTGTCGCATGTCGCACTCAGCCTGGTCCCTTTGTTCCCTTTGTTCCTTGAAATACTTGAAAAACACGGGAAATACATGAAAAAGGCCTCCCTCCGGACTTCAAATATTTAAACAATTTCATTCCAGAAACCCATCGGGTCTGGGTTTCATCGCATCACGCACATATACATGTAAAGGTTGCGCCCCATGGTCTTCGCCGATTTACCTCCACCGATGCGATCCGCCGATCCGATCATCGGCGATCGCTGATCGGCAGTGCCCTGTGCCCCTCCATAAGTCCTCCTTTGGTTTTTTCCGATAGCGATATAGCGATGCGTTGTGGGCCGTCGATCAACGCGCGTGATCAACGGTCCACATTCCATCGTTGACCGCAATCGCAATGCCCCTTCTGTCCATGCCGATACCGCTGATTCACCTCCGCCGATTGTGATTTGCCAATTAGATCTGGGTCGTTGATCATCCAGATCTAATGACTACTGTGCAACCATTGTTTAAGCCTACGCCTGTGGGTTTTCTCATGGTTTTAGAGTGTTTTTGCCTCTCGATAGTGTATTTACGCTCTTCCAAGGGCTCTCCTCTTGCGACGATTTTGACTTTGAATGATCCTTAAGAGGATTTTGAAGACTTTTGGGGCATACTTGGATCCTTTTGAGCACCACCGAGCAGACCAAGCCTGTCTCTGACCATAAAAAATCCTCGTTGTATAGCAGAGCTAACACCTCCCAGAGTGCGTTTATTCTATCCCGCAAAGACCTCTTGGGAGCCATGTTCTCGTATGGTCCATGAACAGGAGTTACGAGGCTAGTTTTTTCTTGTGTCAACCTCATTAAAAAATGAAACAAGGATCATGGAGCACAGTTCCTTGTCTTGTGTCAAGCTCGTTAAAAAATGAAACAAGGAGTCTCGAGCATAGTTCCTGATCTTGTGTCAAGCTCGTTAAAAAATGAAACAAGGGTTATGAGGATAGTTCTTTTACTGTGTCAACCTCATTAAAAAATGAAACAAATCCCTTCCAAATCAAGTCTTCGATTAAGATCTCGTAAAATCCAAGTCGATTCTTTCCAAGATCTCGAAAGTAAACCTTCATTCCATCCACCTCGTTGAATGCAATGAAGCTTGGGGGGCATGCACCTCAATTTGCGTCATTCAACTGGGGGCATGCGAACTTATAACAAGCATAGTTTTTCATTTCAAGCTTGTGTAAACATGAAACCGAATCCAAGCAGAGTTCTCCATGGTTCAAGCTTGTGAAAAAATGAACCCATACTCGATTTACATCTCGTGATTGCCATTTTTATCCGCTAAGTTCTGCTAGATGAGCCTTGGTTGTTTCATTCCATCGCCACCATCTCTTTAGCCGATCATATGCTTTCACTTGGTTTTTTTTCCTTTCCTGAGGAACTGTAGCGATGAGTGGTTTTATTAGCTAGCCTCTTGACCATTACATGTTTTGAGCAGTTCCACCATTGTCGGAACTAGTTGCTACCCTTTATACCATTTGTTCCTCTAGGACGAGTCACCTTTAAGCTCTTTTCTAACTCGTAAAAGATGAAAAGATTGTCGAGTATTTTTTTTCCCTTTTTGACTCGTTAAAGAGAATAAAAATGGAGGTCTTCTTTCAGCGCTTTTCTGACCGTTTAAAGACGAAAAGATTGTCGAGTTTTCCCTTTGAACTCGTTAAATGGAATAAGAGGCGGTATGCTTTAAGCTTTTTTCTGACCGTATAAACGTGAAAATCATGTTAGGCTTTTGTCGTTTCGGGTCCGTAATTGGTTACGAGATGATGTGTCTTCGATCGCTTTTCTACTCTTTCGGATCGAGGTCACTAATCACGAAAAGTACTCCTTGATCGTAATGGTCAAGCGGTTCTCTCGAGTATTGTTTTATACTTTTTCAGGCTCGAGAGACACAAATCTACGAAAAAGGAACCCCTTGGAGTTTCTTTTCCGTGTCTTTTTCAAACTCTCTAAACATGAAAAAGACTCTGAGTTTTACCTATGTCGAACTTGTTAAACCCTGACGGTATTGGACTCGTCACCTTGAAAAGACTCGAGCTTCCCCTCCCTAAGGCTCGTTAAACTATTACTAGGTTGGATTCGGCCGAAGGTCGAACTTATATTACAAGCATATGCTATCCCCTTCAAGCTTGTTTTCAAAAATAAATGGGGTACTCGCCAGCAATGGTGGGGGAAACTTTGGAAGTTGTCATTGGTTACCTGCGGCAGCTAGCTACTCTTGAACATCGACACTTTTGCTTCTTGTCGGGTTGGGATATCCATACATCGTCATTTTGCCTTCCGAGGTTTTCGGGTTTCCCTTTAGCCTTATTCCATTTGATCCATGCTGTCTCCATCAATCTTCTGATCCCTTGGTACCTGAACGCTACCACCCTCCGGAGTCGTGTCGCCGACATGTTCAAGAGTATAATCCTTCTGCAGTTCACATCCTTACCTCCTCCTCTGATACTCTGTTTCGCTATCTACTGCTTCTTCCCTATCTCGTGTCGTTGATGGGGGAAACATTATGGCCCTCCTGCGACAGATCATCTCCTGTCGACATCAACTCATTATCCAGGAGATTGATCTAGAGATCCCCTTTGGTACCTTGGAGCTTGCATGCCTCAATGGCAAGTTCTTCGCACCTGGCGGTCGACTTTCATCCTTGGTCGTCGATTAGGTGATTCCACGAGTGTTTGACTTCAGCTCATTCTTCACATTTCCTGGATTGTACTAGACAGTACCTTGAGAGCCATTGGCATTATTGGTGGTTTCTCTCGCACTTGTTAACCGTTTTCCTCATTGACTGGTAATCAAGAGACTTTCTATCATGCTCGACTTTAGCACATCTATTAGCATGCTAGAATTTGTACTATGATCGGTTAGGTTTCAAGACCCCGAACTCAGATTACACATGTTCGGGCTGTATGGATTGTTTCGTGATTACATGACTCGTTGATGGATGGCTGCGACCATACCTGAGTCTTCATGGATGGCTGCGACCATACCTTCATCATTATGGTCTTATTAGCTAGATGGTTTTGTCCATACCATAGACCTAGTTTGTATGTCTTTTGGATGGCTGCGCCCATGCCTAGACTACATGTATTTCACTATCAGAGATATCAGTTGTACTTGCGCCTGCAGGTTCTTCTAGATGGTGTTCCAGCTCAGACAGTTTCATAAAGCATTTCACCCCTCCCACTCTCTCAGGCTTCATACTTTAGGGGGCATCTGTTACACAGTAATTTGTCATTGCTTTCACCCCAGTCCTTCTATTGTGTCATGTGTCCAAATAAAACATGCTCATATTGAACAAATGCTCTCTTATGTTGCCAATTGACCCACTTTTCCTAATTTTTCTGCATCATCATGAGTATGGACTTAATATACGCGACGAACATCAGTTGAAAACAGTCCAGCCACGCTTCCAACATGGAAGTACATCTGTTTCCTGCGACGATTGAATTTCACGCTCCGGTGCGAGGCTATGTGCCACCTTTAGCCATGTTTTGACTTGCTACATTACCTACTGGCGATGTCAGCGCTAAAGCTTAGTTATAAACTCATGACGATCCAAATTGGGCGAATCCGTTCCAACAGTCGGCCTTCTGGATGTCTCCAGACCTATTTGTTGGCATAGTTTATGTCACCCTTTCTGCCTCTGGGATGGTGGTTCCGCTTCTTGTGCAACCTCCCTTGAGGATAAGCTCCCTCTCCCTCGTTTCATGGAGGCTCCTCCTCCTATAAAATCACTCACCATTGCTATGATCTGCTAGTTTCTTAGCTGCTAGTTCTTTTGGTTGTACAGTGCTGCTGCCACTTTTGAGTTTGATAGATAGTTGGTGTGAGTGTGACAAGTGTGGGTTTGCTTTGTAGTTTGCAAGAAGGTGTGGAGTGTCCTTAATATTGTGTAAATCTTGTGGATGAGAGAGAGAGATATATATTGCTATTTGTGAGACCCATCTTTGAGAGTGAATGCTTGAAGAAACACACTGGTTGGACCCTCTGAGGAGGCTTGTGACATCAAGACTTGGTTGTAAGCTTTGCTCTTGATTTATTATTAATACAATCAATTATGATTTCCTATGTCTTGTATGTAATTTACTTGATAGCTCATGACTTCTTGACTTTATGAGTAAATAGATCATTGTTGTTTCTCAGTTACGTGCTCTGTTGTTTCTTTGTGGTGTTTCAGGTTGATCGCTTGTTAAGGAGAAGGAAACGGAAGCTGGAGCAGTGCAACGGAACTTCATCAACCACCGGTTTGAGTTAGGCCTCCAACAATGACTATTTAAGGGAATCAATTGTTGTTTTGTCCTTGACGTGACTAGACACACTCTAGGGCTAGAGGGGTTGCCTCTGTCTGCAGAGGGAACACTTTCTTGCATCACACCCTTTTCTACAACCTCCACAACAAAACATAAGTACTATGTTATTTTTATTGATGATTTCTCTAGAAAACGTTTTATCTTCTTCATGCAGAAGAAGGATGTTTCTTTCTCAAAATTTGTTGAATTCAAAGCATTGGTTGAGAAGAAGACTAGGAAGAAGGTGACTGCTCTCATGAGCAACAATGGAGGTGAATTTGTTTCGAATACCTTCAAGTATTTTTGTGCCAAACAAGGTATATGAAGAGCACTGTATCATCCCATAACCCACAATAGAATGGGGTAGGTGAAAGGAAGAACATAAGCATAATGGGACTATCAAGAGCCATGTTACAATATTAGGGGTTTCCATTACATCTATGGGCGGAAGCATGCAACATCGTAGTCTACTTGCAGAACTAAATTCCTCATAGAATACTTGGTATGATTAGACTGGATGAAGCTTTCTCTGAGAGAAAGCGTGATGTGTCTCATTTCATAATTTTTGGAGCTTCAATTTATTGTCATGTCTCCAAGGATTCGAGGAAGAAACTTGAGCCTACAATAGAGTTGAGAGTTTTTGTAGGATACATCGGAACTCCACACAACTACCAGGTGTATTTACCTTCACTAAGTGTAGAACTTATGATGTATATTTACAACTTCTCATTAAATTTTAATCTAAATCACAAGACACAAAGCTACTCTACTGCTCTGCGAAATTCAATTCACAATTTAGAACAACAATCACAAACATGCAATGAGACATAACACACATGCACGCAATATTTTTCCAGGGGAAAGCAATATGCTAAAAACTCCTTTTCCTGCTTGCATTAATCTAATGAATAGAAATATATTACAATTGCTTTGCTCAACTCAGCGCAACCTACAAGTGAATAACCTCTCTCTGTTCACTAAGAATATTTGACCCAGACTTAGTCAATATTTTCCTTTGCTTGAGCCCCTACAATTCATGAGGAAATTAGGCCCCTATGATTTAGGAATTTCCTCCAAAATGCTTGCGCAATTCCCAAGGTTGATCATCTGAATGCATGCAACACTTGCACACTCAAGACTAGTCTACAACTCATGTTACACTGCCTTGGAATCTCCACCACAATTGGGGAACTCAAATTCTCTGCATGCACTAGATATTTTTGGTTGATTTATCAGTTAATTGGATGATCATTGAGTTAGATTGAAGTCCCACTACACCACTGACCTTCCATTAGTTCCTCCAACAGTTAAAACTAGTTTAACTGAAAATAACTTGAAGTAACTTACATTGATTGCTACAAATTAGCAATCACACATTCTCAACTAAACTCTAACTCTTCTATCTCGAATTTACTAAGCTAACTGAGTGACAAGAGCCATGTCACTCAGTTAAATGCATACAAGTTGTCAATTGATATGGAAATTCATTTTTTCTCAATTTGATCAAGGCAAAGTCAAATTGAGACTTTCTCGCTGTATTTTTGAATACTCCCTCTCAGTAAGAAAGGGATTATCAACCACCCCTATATTGTACCCATGGAATGTATTGTAGAAATTCTTCTCATTGTTGTTGTTTCTATTGCAACATCTGCAACTGAGAAGCATCCCAAAAAAAGAATGGATCAATTGTGTCGGCAATTGTCTACTGGGAACACTGTGTTGTTGCTGACTTTGCTACTGAGCCTCCTGATATGTTTTCAACACTCCTTTTTACTCCCTAGTATCTGACTAACACTGATCCTCTTGCCACTGAATATTATGGGACCGTGTTGCAAGGTAGTGATCCATGAGGAGAACACCTCAATGGGCCCTGCCCAAATCTCTGCAATTATGGGTCTAAGGATCTACATCCCTCCACCTCACTCCTCGAGGTATATTTGAAATTGTTCCCTCTACCACTTGGCTTGAACTTTCCCCTTCTTGGACGTCTCTTCTTGAGTAGATGTCTCCACTTTGCTTCCTCTATGCCTCTCGATTTGTGGTTGCTCCACAACTTCCTGAGGCTCCATTTTGAGAGGTATATCATGCTCCCTCTCAACCACCATATCTCTAATATCTTCCTTGCTCCTCAAGGTTGTACATCCATATTCTACCTCAAGTGAATACAGGTTCTTCAATGAACCTCGATCTGCTTCACATGTCCAGTTGCTATGTGTCTCAGGAACACTTTCCCTTTGCTGAATATCACATCATAACCACGATCTTCCAAAATTGCAATAGAGATGAGATTTTTCTTTAGGCCTGGAACAAACATGACATACTTGAGTCAAAGAGGGGATCCTTACTGCATATGAAAAGTGATTGGACCAATCCTAGTCATGATGTACCTTTCATCATCCCCAAAATCAATATGCATCTGGAGATCTTTCTCCTCCATGTCACTAGAAAACTCTCTACACATTGTCATGTGGAACAAGGCACCAGAGTCCAAGTACCACACACTCCCCATCATTGTGTTTTCCATGCATGTGATAAGGGTGAATTCAAGCTCAAGCTATTAAGCCAAAACTTCACCCGTTTCTCCTACTGCAAGCTCCTTCTTACTAGACTTTTTGTGCGGACACTTTGTAGCATAGTGCCTGAATTCATGAAAATTGAAGTATTTTATTTTTGAAAAGTCTTTCTTCTTTCCCCCTTGGATGGATTCAGCCTCACCTTGCGACTTCTTTCGCTTTGCCTCAATCATTTTCCAACTAGAGGAAATTCCTCTTCCACTTTTTTGGATGTTACTCTATCTCTGGTACTTCACCTGATTTTTTCTTGTACTAAATCAGACCATAAGTGTTCCCAATTCGATAATTTCTCCCTCTCATTCACTGAGTCCTCGTAGTTATGCCATCTTTTGGGAAGGCGTAGAATATCTAGGCTTACCAAATCATGTTACACCAAGTTCATCACGAACTTGTGTAAATTTGCTCAGATACTGCAGAATAGTGTCATTCTTCTGCATCTTGATATTTCAAAGTTTATCCTTGAGCGCCAGCTTCTTGTGGTCATTGTTATTCTCGAACAATTTTTTCATTTCTTTCCACATTGTAAAAGGATTTTCTTTCCCATGGAAATTTGAGACAATGTGGTCTCGTACTCCCTCCAAGATTATTCTCCCCACCTTGGCTACATCTTTCTTCCACTGAGCTAGGTTCTTGGCATCATTTGATATTACTTTTGGAATGTTTGTCTTGAAATATTCCAACAATCCATTGTCATCCATCACAACCTCCATGTGATCCTTCCATACAATGAAATTAGAGTTTCCTTCCAATGCATACTCTAGTCTTAGCTCGTTGAAAGTCACATTCCCAACTCTAAAGAGACCTTTCTACGCTTAACTGCAAGTTCGATCCTCCTGAGAAACAACTTTGAAATTTTTGATCTAATGTGAATCTTGCTCTAATACCATGCAGAAATTATGATGTATATTTGCAACTTCCCATGAAATTTTAATCTAAATCACAAGATACTAACCTACTCTACTGCTCTGCAGAATTCAATTCACAATTTAGAACATCAATCACAAACATGCAATGAGAAATAACACACATGCACACAGTATTTTTTTAGGGGAAATAAATCTGCTAAAAACCCCTTTGTCTGCTGTCATTAATCTGATGAATAAAGATGTATTACAATTGCTTTGCTCAATTGATCACAACCTGCAAGTGAATAACCTATCTCTCTTCTCACTAAGAAGCTTTGACCTTGACTTAGTCAATTTATGCCTCTTCTTGAGCCCATATTTCCTTGTGCAATTCCTAAGAAAATTAAGCCCCTATTATTTAGGAATTTCCTCCAAAATGCTTGTGCAATTCCCAAGGTCGATCATCTGATTGCATGCAACATTTGTACACTCAAGACTAGTCTACAACTCATGTTACACTGCTTTGGAATATCCACCACATGTAGGGAACTTGAATTCTTTGCATGCACTAGATATTTTTGGTTGATTGATCAGTTAACTAGATTATCAGTGAGTTAGAATGAAGTCCCACTACACAACTGACCTTCCACTAGTTCCTCCAACAGTTAGAACTAGTTTAACTGAAAACAACTTGAAATAATTAACCTTGATTGCTACAAATTAGCAATCACACATGCTCAACTAAACTCTAACTCCTCTAACTCGAATTTACTGAGCTAACTAAGTGACAAGATCCATGTCACCTTAGTTAATTGCATACAAGTTGTCTATTGATATGGAAATTCAAATTTTCTCAATTTGACCAAGGCAAAGTCAAATTGAGACTTTCTTCTTGCATTTTTCAATACTTAGGATGACAATTGTGAGGAGAAATGTCAATTTCGATGAGAAGAAGGCTATGATATGCTCTCTAGAATGAGATTTGAGTATCCCACTAGAGAAGGATCTTCTAGCTCCAAAGTTGGAGCCTCAGGATGAGCTTCAGGAGGTTGTGGAGTCTCCACATGTAGTAGAGCAGATAGGAGGTAGAGTGGAGGCACCCACTCAACCAGAATATTCCAGAAAAAGGAGAAAGAGAACCAAATAATTTGATATATTGTTGCGGGATTCTAGGGAGAAAGTGGGAGCCCCTACATCAATACGCAGGAAAAGGAGGTCACATGAGAGGTACAATGTTTACATGGCTCTCATGACATAGCTCATTGAGACATAGCCTTCTTCATTTTAGGAAGTAGTTTCTCAACCTATTTGGGTTGATGCCATGGTGGAAGAATATGAATCCATCATGAAGAATAGTGTATGGGAGGTGGTGTCGAGACCAAAAGGGAAATTAGTGGTTGGTTCCATATGGATCTACAAAGTGAAGCATGCAGCTGATGGGAGAATCGAGAAGTACAAGGCCAGATTTGTGGCCAAAGGATTCTCTCAGGTAGAGGGAGTGGACTATGAGGAAACTTTTGCACCAGTTGCAAGATATTCCTCAATCAAATCCATTCTAGCATTGGTTGCGTAGATGGGGTGGAAAATCCACCAGATGGATGTGAAGACCACCTTTCTCAACGGTGTTGTTGAGGAGGAAATTTACATAGAGCATCCAAAAGAATTTGAGACTTATGATTGGGAGTCGAATGTGTGCATTCTCAGGAGAGAATTGTATGGTCTCAAACAGGTGCCCTGAGCATGGTACACTCAAACAGTTATCTTAGTGGATTGGGCTTCACCAAAAGTGAAGCAGATGTGAACCTCTATCACATTGTGATAGATGGTAAGTTGTTTATTATTGTTTTGTGTATGTTGATGATTTAATATTTATAGGTGATGAGTAGATAATCCACTCTTGCAAAGAGGATCTTATAAGGGAATTTCAGATGAAGGACATGGGCTTAATGCATTAGTTCCTCATGTTGGAAGTATGGAAAGGTAATAGAGACTTGTTTGTGTCTTACGAGAAGTATGCCTCTAAAATACTTCAGAGATTTCACATGGAGAATTGTAATCATATGGACACACCTCTATCTACAAATTGGAGGAAGGAGAATGCCACTTCAGGTGAAGAGGTTAATGCTACCATTTACAGGCAGCTTGTGGGGTCTTTGATGTATCTTGTGAAAACAAGACCCAACATGTGCTGTGAAGTAAACCATCTTAGTCAAGCTATGGTGAGGCCTACCAGGTTGTATTGGAAGGCAGCAAAGCATGTGTTACAATACCTCAGAGGCACTACTGAGTATGGATTATGGTACATGAGGACAGAGGGAGTGAAGCTCCATGGCTTCACCGATGCAGATTGGGCAAGGAGTCCATCAGACAGGAAAAGTACCTCATTGGAGGAAATTTCAGCTTCAAAGTTCCCATGAAATTTTCACATAATTTCCATGTCATAATATGTAAACCAATCAAAATTGTTTCAATTTAAAAAGAGGCACATGTAAATATTTTTTAGGGAAAAGGAGAAAAGTTATTTTTTAAATTGTATTTACGACTTATCTCCTTACAGGTTTACTCAAATTTCAAGTGTAGGCACTCATTGGATGCGGAATTAAATTCCACATCCAACAAGACCCATTATGCATACTTTTGAGAAAACCCACATTAATAAAAAAAAAATGAAGATACATTAAAAAGACATGTTTCAATACATTTTTTTAATGTATCTTGCATTTTTATCAATGTGGGTCTTCTCAAAATTATGCATAATGGGTATTCATTGGATGTAGAATTTAATTTTGCATTCTAGATTTGAAATTTGAGTAAACCTATAAGGAGATAAGCCAAAAATACAATTAGAAAATAATATTTTTCTTCCTTTCCCTCCAAAATTCATAAATCTTATTTTATTATTTTCACTATTATTTTATTATTTTTCCGTAGTGTTAGAGCCGATATTTGCCTCAGGCTGAAAAGACAAGGTTCTAGGTCCACATCAAACCACGCTCAGCCTCGTAGCTAGCCCTACGAGGACAGGAGAGCACTCTCTCCGTGTCAATCTCAGTGAAAGATAATCGATGGGGCTCGAGATGACTGATTTAACAACTGATATTAGGCTAGGTATGAAGTGCAAGGATTTGATTTGAGTTTTTGAGGGTTTTGTTGGAAAAAAGGGAAAGGCAAATTTGGGTCCGGGGATGAGGCCAAATTTTTGCAGAGTTCCGGTTGGGGCGAGGTAGGCAGTAGTTTTGATGCTTTAGATTAAATGAATGGATGGAAAAGACCGCTGAGGAGCTGAAGAGGGCAAGAGGGTACCAAGAATCCTCCTCAAACTGAAGAAAACATTGAGAATTAAACAAAACTACAGGCAGAGCACAACAAACTCATGGATTTTACCTTTGTCACTTAACTTGTTTAATTCATAAGCAAAGAGAAGGGAAATGCTATACATAAAACATCAATGAACTTACAATTACATGAAGAAACACACCATCAAAACACAGAGCCACAAGGATCCCAACAAGTGTTGCAAAACCCTGGTCTTTCCTTAGCCAAAAATGCAGAAATCAAATGTACAATAGAGTGCCAAGCAATCCCAAGTATCCAACCCTGAAAATGACTGAGAAATTACATGATATAGACAAGCTTAACTCCTTCCCATGCCTCTAGGGGTCGAGCTCATAATTCTAGGAGCTGTTTGAACCAATTCTAAACAAGGAGTTGAAATTAGGCAATCAAACAACTTGCCCCTATATGCTAGGAAATTGATTCATTCATTTAATTTTCACTTTTTAGTGAATGAATCCTCTAGAACAAGTAAAAATGTGCCAATATTACATCATGGTTATCAAATTACATCATGAAAGATCAAGAGTAACATCAAAAATCAAAACTGGTCAAAACTGGGCGAATTTCTGAGCTGTACAGTGAAAAATAGGCAAAAATCCTCTATGCGCTGCGCCTGATTCTCTATGCGTCGCGCCACTTTGGAGCTGAATTTGAGGCACTTCCTGAAGTCCAAATTGAGCCCAAGATAGCTTGTTGGAAAGCCCTACCTGTCTACTTTCCAACCCAAGTGGAATTTCTGAATTTGGATGTCATTTTACCTTCCAAAACTTCAATCTCTCAAGACTGCTTCCTGTGTGTCAAAATAAGGGCAGTGAGGTCATTTTTTGAGTGTTTTTGGCCTCTTGAGGGCTCGAAACCTGCCCAAATTTCTTGTCCATGCACAAGAAACCATAATTTATCATGACAAATCCAAAAATGCAAAGTTTTTTGGATTTGGAGCCCTCTAGCAAAAGCAATCGCCACGTGGCACGGCACATAGGGAGGCAAACCCTGTTTTTAGTGCAAAAAATTTCAAAATGCCAAAAATTGCTCCAAATTTCTTGAAATTTGGGCTGGACCTTCTCTATCAAGTGTCATGTTGGGCTAAAGAGGCTTCACCAATATCCAGAGTCGATCATGCTCTTTTTTCCTCTTTTGCCTTTTTGATGCCTTCCTTAGTTTTGCCTTCAAACTCCTGATTTTTGCTTGGCACACCAAATTTCGGGACAAGTAATGTTATGACAAGTTTCTGAGCATATTCTTCTCATTTATTGCCTTCTCCAGCTTCTTCTCCAAGTGGATATTGACTCTCTCAAGCCATGACTCCCTATCAGCATTGAACTCTTGCTCCAAGGAAGTGAACTCAATCCTCCTCCTTCGGGCACTTTGGCGGTTTTGCCGAATATTCTGTAACTCCATCACCACCTGCTGATCTCCCAACTGCTTGTTCCTTTGCTCCAAATATTGTATAGTCCATTGGGCTCTATCCAAGTTGGTGGAAAAGGCATCAATGTCCGCCTGCTACTCCTTGATGATCTGTCTAAGAGTTGCACTTTGCGGGCCCATGTCAGTATCATCATCCTGAATGAGAATGAAGTCGGTCTCTCGTTCACCTGAAGTCCCCTCATCCTGCATTGCCCTCTTGCCTTTGTCCTGTACCTGTGGTGTTGATGTCGGAAGCGAGGCCCCTTCCACACCTGGTGGAGATAACACTCGCTTTGCTGCCGCAAACAAATGTCTAGTGCCCATCTGATATGTGATGAATACCGGCACACTAGTGGTCTCATGGCCCTCATACTGATGAGAAGGTCCACCTGTCTCACGCTTAACCTCTGATGGTCCTTGTGGAGCTCTGAAAAACTCACGTGAGATGAAGTCATCCCAAGTGATGCCCTGTAATCCAAGCTGATGAACTACCAAAATTTTGATGAGAGCAAAATGGAAAATATTAGTATGGGGGTTTATGCAGTGCATTATATTAGATATCATTTTGGGATTCAACTGCGTTAAGTAAGTCATTTTCACGTATGACCATTTTCATGAGAGGTAGTCGTAACTGACTAATTTCTCATGATTTTTGAATAGTTCACTTAGTACTCATTGCATCGGGTGCAAGCCCCGGAAGTGATGGTTGATGCTATGTGATTCATTTCACTAGTTTCAATCCCACTTCTTCACCCCTGTGAGCATCACCCAATGCAATGAGTGCTAAGTGAACTATTCAAAAATCATGAGAAATTAGTCAGTTACGACTACCTCTCATGAAAATGGTCATACGTGAAAATGACTTACTTAACGCAGTTGAACCCCAAAATGATATCTAATATAATGCATTGCGTAATCCCCCATACTTAAATTCAAAAAAGAGTCAAGGGATCTCTACTTCAATAGTTCATGAGGCACAATACTTGCTAAGGTTTTGCAAATGGGGTAGCAAGCTAAGTGGGCTTGATTGTGGAGAAAACTCCATAGTTAAGCGTGCTTGAGCCATAGGAGTTCTGGGATGGGTGACCTCCTGGGAAGTCCTGGTTACCGGGTGTGTTAGTGTCGGTCTTGAAAGCCCTCCATCAGTGATCAAAGCTCTTTGCATTTTCATTGGTAGGTGTCTCATCAGTGTCAAAATTTGCATCCCGTTAGGCATGCCATAACCCTGATGGAGGAGCTGGTCTATTCATGCCCCTCTTGGCTTTGCTGGATCAGGTCATATCATGTCATTGAGTTTGTCAAGCTGCTCTTATTTGGTCTTAATGTCAAAATTCCAGGTCTAGGGTTCTGGTCAGTTGTCTTAGCAAGGTCATGTTTCTGAGAGTCCTTGAGTGACCAGCAAGCCAGAGGAAGGATGGTAAACATGCTCTTTTGAAATTTTCATCATGTATAGTTCATTTTTAACCTTGGATTTAAAAACCCTGTTTTTAAAGCCAAGGTCATGATAATTTTTGTAAAGAGAATAAATTTCCAAATTGTCTTCAGAAAGGCAGCAACAACCCTGGTCCCCTTTGCCACAGTCCTTCAGATGATCTCCCTGCAAAAAGAATCAGGTGAAAGCACTCAAAAAGTCAACTTCAGGATAAAGGAAACCAAGAAAATCAGTGTTTTTAAAAAATGACAAAATAGACTTTATAAAGTGGGTTTTGGATGAAATTTTTTCAAAAGTGAGATTATAAAAGGTAATTCTCCCTCCTTACACTCTCATTATGCATTTCGAGCTTCCAAGAGAGATTGTGAGAGAGTGAAAGGCGAAGGAGGCGAAGATACAAGCGTTTCGGGCAGTTGCAGGTGCGCGACCTGTCCAGGGGTCTCCGGCAGTGCAAAAACCTAACGGGCGCGACCCGTTGAGCTGTGCGCGACCTGTCCAGAGCTGTGCGCGACCCGTTCATCTGCCTGATATCAAAACTTCAAAACAATTCCTTCATTCCTCTTCAAACTTGCTTGATCGGTCGAGGTAGGCTCCTAATCCATGGTTGATGGTATGGGTGATGAAAATAATGATGTATGTAATGGTTTTATCTTTTAAATTTGCAAATGAATGGATTAATGTGGCTGTTGCTAATGTTTGTAAAATGCTAGGGTTTTGTGACTGTTTCAAGTGTTTTTTGTCCCATTGATCCCTTCCTTTTTCCCCTCTTTCATTCATAGTCATGCTTGCATCTCTGTCCCATTTCATTTGCACATAAAATGTTGCCTTTTTCCCCCATCCCTAAGTTATAAACCCTACCCCTCTCACAAGCACTCAAAACCCTAATTCCCTCTACCATACACATGCAAAAATAAAACAAAAAGAAAAGATACATTTGAAAATAAAGAAAAGAGTCATGTGAAATTAGAATGTTGTTGTATATCAAAAGGCATGTACATAACCCCTCTATACCCTTCACATCCCCTTGTACATGAACACTTTCCCTTTATGTGAAAATAATGTGATGTACTCCTTAATGTGCATATACTCCTTAAAGAACAAAAAGAGCAAAATTTGCCTTATGCCACACATGAACTCATACAAGCGAATTTGGTGTATGGTGTCCCTATGCCCCTATTGTTATATGTATCCCCTTACATGTTCATTGTCATACATGTTTTGTCCCATATGAGATGTTCTTTGCAAATGATTTCCCAATGTTAAAATTGTTCCTATATGCATGACAATTTATAAAGTTTCCCTTGAAAAATTCCCTGTTTTGATCATATATTCCCATTCCTTGTTAAGAAGTTCCCTCCCCTAACATTCCCCTCATGTTTTTCCCCTTTGAAACAGCATAGAGTTCAGTACTTTTGCAGGCAGAGGCAGTAGTTCAATTTGTCCTTCAGTTTGCCCACCTTGCTCCAAAACCATGTCAGATACCGAGACTTATGAGCAAGGTGATGACCATTCATCATCTACAGAGATTGAGGAACAGAGGAGGCCTCGTAGAGGGGGTAAGGGAGGTCACCATAAGAGGGAGGAGCCTACTTCATTGGCAGAGTTACAGGCTTGTCCTCTGGCACTGAGTTGTTTCCAGTACATGTCATGCTATCAGTTTTGTGAGAGGCTCTCTCAGATTCAGCATCATAGAGAGTTGGCCCGCTTGTTTGTCTTACACCTCCATGATGGACATGTCACTCTTGCAGGGGTGAATTTCATATTGACACCCGAGGTGATCTCAGAGGCTACAGGTATACCGAATGTGGGAGAGGTGTGGTCTAAGCGCAGACTTCTTGATTTTGTTCACTTTGAGCCCTATATCCGGCCATCATTTGTGAAACTGTTAACAGGTGTTTTCCCATTCAGATTTCTTCGGAGTGAGTATGCTCCCCTCATGAGACTAATCATGCATTATTTCACATGTGAGGGCAGATTTTCACAGGTGTATTCATATCACATTCGCCTGTTGATGCATTTCACCCGGGTGAGGATGATGAACCTCCTAGTTTTCCTGTTTCAGAACATTCAGAGGATGGTACCCATGTTGCAGAGGAAGACCCCGGCCCAGCAGTACAGGAGTCTTTGTCACTATGGTTTGATTCAGCTCATTGTTTTGCATCAGTTGACATAGCAGGGCATCTCATGGGAGGAGTTCATCTCCCGTGAGTTTTTCACAATGCCACCTCAGCCACATCAGGAGGCTATTCATGAGGAAGGAGGACCATCTCAGCAACCTGATGCTCCCATCACCAGACATGTCAGCTCTACTCCCATGGTCACTTATCAGAAAGGCCCAAGGGCCTTATTTGCAGCAGCTAGGCGAGTATTATCTCCACAGCAGGTGGAAGGGGTCTCGCCTTCATCTTCAGAGCAGCGAGTGTTATCTCCACAGCAGGTGGAAGGGGCCTCGCTTTCTTCACCAGCAGAGGTATTGCAGAGGGGCAAAGAGCCCATGGTTCATGAGGACCCAGTGATCGATCTTGAGGTCAGTTCTCCTAGCCAAGAGGCAAAGGAGATCATCCAGCAGCTCAGGGCCGAGAATGATATTTTGCAGCGGAGACTTGATTGTGCTCAGTGGACCATCACATATCTAGAGCAGCGGAACACACAGCTGGAGGAGGAGAAGGCTCTTGATGAGATTTGGAGGATTTGTAGTGATCGAGTCCTAAAACGTAGGAGGCCCGGTGATCCATTGCCTGTTGACCGGGAGTCTTTGCTTATTCAGGAGAATGCCCACTTGGAGAGGCTATTGGCTAAGGCCAACCAAGAGAAAAGGCTACTAAGGAACATGAAAAACCACTATTGGGCTAAGATGCACGTTTGTAAAGCAAAGATGAAAGTGTTCCAAAGAAGATTGACCGAGGCTCTCAAGAGGAAGAAGAAGGCCAACCCACTCCGCATCTTGGCTGAGGCTTCTCTCACTCATCATGACACTCATTAGCCTCTTCACAGCACCAAGCACAAAAAATTTTGGAAGTTTTGGCTCATTTTTGGCATTTTTGGGCAATTTACAGGTTTTGGCTCCTCAACGGGTCTCACCCCCGGTGAGACCCTTTGTCATCGTAGCTCCGTTTTGCGGAAACTCATTATTGGTGGATTTTTCATGCAAATTTACATATGCCCATCCATTAACTTGAGTTTTCATGGAGTTTTGAGCCTCCAAAAGGTCAAAATACAGTCAAATTTTGACTTTCTGCCCCTTTTTTGAGCTGCAAAAGTAGTCTTGGGAGAATTGAATTTTGACTGGGAAAATGACCTCCAAATTCAAAAATTCCAGTTGGGTTGGAACGTAGACTCAGAGACCTTTCCAACGAGCTACCCTGCACTTGATTCTGACACCGGGAAGGCCTCCAAACAGGGCTCCAAAGTGCGCGACCCGTTGAGCTGGATGTGCGCGACCCGTTGAGGGAACTTTGCCAGATTTGACCAGTTCAGCCCAGAATTTGCAGTTTAGCTCCAGTTTGACTTGCTGAGGTCGATGGTGGTCCTTTTTACTGTACTTGTGGCACTTTTTGGGTACTTTTACTCTTGTTTTACTCTTCTAGAAGTTTCTCTCATGTAAACGGGTATAATTGACTGTATGAACTGGTTTCCAAGTTTTTAGAGGCAAGTTGTTTTGACTGCCTATTTTGTAGTGCTTAGTTTAGGAGTTGTTCAAACAGCTCCTAGGATAGTGAGCTCGACCCCTAGAGGTGGGGAAGAGGTTAGATCATCTATATTATGTACTTTCATGCTCATTTTCATGGTTGGACTCTTGAGGGAGAAGCTATCACTGTATTATTCACTTGTATCTCTGCAATTTTGGCTAAGGAAGACCAGGGTTTTGCAGTCATCTTTGGGATTCTTGTGAACTCATTGTGTTGATGGTGTGTCTCTTCATGTTATTTTAAGCTATGTTATGTGATTCATTTCCTTTCTATACTGCTGCATATTAAACAAATGAAGTGATAAAGTTAGAATTCATGCTTGCCATGCTCTGCTTTCAAATTTGTTTAATTTCTATGTTTTCTATTGTCTAAAGAGAATTCAAATCCATTGTTTGCTCTCTTTGGCCTTCTTATCTTTCTCCCTGATCATCCACTTCAGCTAAAGACATCAATACAAGCTCCTACCTCGCCCCAAAGACCCCCCTGCAGAAACTGTGTCCAATCCCCGCACCCTAAATTACAGCTCCTCAATTTACCACCAAAAACCCCAAAAACCCCCAAATCAACCTTCAAATCAGTTTACTAGCCTAATATCAGTGTTACCTTGATTGGTCATCTCTTCCTATTGAAAATTTACCGAGATTGACCGGAGAGAGCCTTCTCCTGCCCCGTAGGGCTAGCTACGAGGCTGAATGGTTTGATGTAGCTTTGAGATTTGTCTTTCTCAACCTGAGGTGAAATTTCAAACGCTAACAGGGTGCAAGCCCCGGAAGTGATGATTGATGCTATGTGATTCATTTCACTAGTTTCAATCCCACTTCTTCACCCCTGTGAGCATCACCCGATGCAATGAGTGCTAAGTGAACTATTCAAAAATCATGAGAAATTAGTCAGTTACGACTACCTCTCATGAAAATGGTCATACGTGAAAATGAGTTACTTAACGCAGTTGAATCCCAAAATGATATCTAATATAATGCACTGCGTAAACCCCCATACTTAAATTCAAAAAAGAGTCAAGGGATTTCTACTTGAATGGTTCATGAGGCACAATACTTGCTAAGGTTTTGCAAATGGGGTAGCAAGCTAAGTGGGCTTGATTGTGGGGAAAACTCCACAGTTAAGCGCGCTTGAGCCAGAGGAGTTCTGGGATGGGTGACCTCCTGGGAAGTCCTGGTTACCGGGTGCAAGCCCCGGAAGTGATGATTGATGCTATGTGATTCATTTCACTAGTTTCAATCCCACTTCTTCACCCCTGTGAGCATCACCCGATGCAATGAGTGCTAAGTGAACTATTCAAAAATCATGAGAAATTAGTCAGTTATGACTACCTCTCATGAAAATGGTCATACGTGAAAATGACTTACTTAACGCAGTTGAATCCCAAAATGATATCTAATATAATGCACTGCGTAAACCCCCATACTTAAATTCAAAAAAGAGTCAAGGGATCTCTACTTCAATAGTTCATGAGGCACAATACTTGCTAAGGTTTTGCAAATGGGGTAGCAAGCTAAGTGGGCTTGATTGTGGGGAAAACTCCACAGTTAAGCGCGCTTGAGCCAGAGGAGTTCTGGGATGGGTGACCTCCTGGGGAAGTCCTGGTTACCGGGTGCAAGCCCCGGAAGTGATGATTGATGCTATGTGATTCATTTCACTAGTTTCAATCCCACTTCTTCACCCCTGTGAGCATCACCCGATGCAATGAGTGCTAAGTGAACTATTCAAAAATCATGAGAAATTAGTCAGTTACGACTACCTCTCATGAAAATGGTCATACGTGAAAATGACTTACTTAACGCAGTTGAATCCCAAAATGATATCTAATATAATGCACTGCGTAAACCCCCATACTTAAATTCAAAAAAGAGTCAAGGAATCTCTACTTGAATGGTTCATGAGGCACAATACTTGCTAAGGTTTTGCAAATGGGGTAGCAAGCTAAGTGGGCTTGATTGTGGGGAAAACTCCACAGTTAAGCGCGCTTGAGCCAGAGGAGTTCTGGGATGGGTGACCTCCTGGGAAGTCCTGGTTACCGGGTGCAAGCCCCGGAAGTGATGATTGATGCTATGTGATTCATTTCACTAGTTTCAATCCCACTTCTTCACCCCTGTGAGCATCACCCGATGCAATGAGTGCTAAGTGAACTATTCAAAAATCATGAGAAATTAGTCATTTACGACTACCTCTCATGAAAATGGTCATACGTGAAAATGACTTACTTAACGCAGTTGATATCTAATGGAAAATATCACCCGATGCAATGAGTGCTAAGTGAACTATTCAAAAATCATGAGAAATTAGTCATTTACGACTACCTCTCATGAAAATGGTCATACGTGAAAATGACTTACTTAACGCAGTTGGGATTCCAAAATGATATCTAATGGAAAATATTGTTGAACTGCTGCTGAGGGGTCTTCTGCTGCACAAGGGTGGTCATTCTCTCTATGTTTCTGCATATGAAATAAGGAATGTTCATCATCCGTACCCGGGTGAAATGCATGAGCAACCTGATGTGATAAGCATATAAATGAGAGAACCGGCCTTCACAACTGAAATACTTCATGATTAATTTCATTAGTGGAGCATATTCATCTTTAAGATATCAGAATGGAAACACTCTCTTGAGCTGCCTCAAGAAACCGGGTTTAATATATGGCTCATAATGCTGCCGGTCAATCTTCTGCCTCTTGTTCCATGGTTCTCCAATGTTTGGTATGCCGGTTGCTAATGAAATAGAATCTGGAGTTAGTGTGGAAGTGACACCAGCTAAAGTGGCCTGATCACCATGTAAATGCAGTACAAATAGACGAGCCAACTCATGATGAAATTGAACATTAGCAACCTTTTCACAAAACTCACAACATGACTGATGCTGAAAACAGGAGATGGCAAGAGGACAGGCCAGTAACTCAGTAAGGGTGGTTGGTTCTTCTCTGATATGTCTGCCACCTCTATGAGGCCTCCAGGGTGCTTGTCCCTCCATGGGTGAGTCACTTTGGGTCCCCACTTCATAATCAGATGAATGACCGGATGACATAACTGCTGCTATACAAATTGCCTTAGAGAAATAGATGCTGGTGTATGAAACTGTGTTGGACTTCTCTTTAGTGATGTGTTTAACCTCTGCCACCAAGGGGAAACAGTGAAACAAGGGACTGTAAGGAGAGAGGAAAATAGTGAGGGATTTAGGGACTATTGGGACAAATTTTGTTAGGGAAATATAGGAGGGTTTGAGGGGTTTTAGATTTGAGAATTTGGGACAGAGAATTTGGGATAGGGGTTTAATGATTTTTTGGGGTAGGGAACAATGAAATCAGGGGAAAAAGGAATAAGGGAGAAAAGAGAATGATGGAAAGAGAATAAACTTGGTGGAAAACAATTGTTGAAACCCTAGGTAGCCATTTTTATGTGAGGGCTTTGACATGGTAGGGTTTGATTATGTGTATAGACCATCACCATTCATAAACCACCATAGCCTATCACAAAATTGGATAAATCACAGAGATGGAGGCTCTACCTGTCAAATCTGTGCAAGTTAATGGAAATTTGGAACAATTCTTGGCAGTTTTCGGGCCTTTTGCTGTGTGCGTCGCGCAAAACGCCCAGTGCGCCGCGCCCGTGTAAAAATGAACTGCGTGTTTGCTCCCAATGCGCCGCGCCTCCTGCTCAATGTGCCACGCCTCCTGCTCAATGTGCCACACCGGCAAGTTGCAGCGATTTTTTGCCCAATATCCTCACTTGCTCGCCAAATCTGCTCAATTTTGTTTCTCCTTTGCAAATGGGCTTATGACATGAAGGAATAGCTTATAAACCAAGAGCTTTTGAAATCTTGGCTCATGAAACCCACCTTTATAATGTTTTATCAAATAACTTTTATTTCAACCTCTATTTTTGGACCTTTTCACTTTTTAGCATGATGATGAACTAAATGAGTTGAACTTTGTTTGTTTTTGCAGGTGTTGGAGCTTCTTAGGCTAAGGAAAGGAACCAGGGTGCAGGTGAAGGAATTTACAATGAAGAGAACAAAATTTACATGATTTTGTACAAATAAAGCTAAATACTCTGTTTTTTCCTCAAAACAGAGTTTTGAGGAAAAACACATTTTCGGATACTTATTAACAAAATTTATTGGCGATAGAACATCCTCATGGCCTACTGGTGATTATCGGACACTTTGAAGCATTTATTGACAAAACCCTAATGAAACCCTAGACCTACTTGACACTAAAACCCTAAAGACAACTTTTGCAACTTTGATGAAAAGAAGACTGTATATGCTTTTTTTTTATGAACAGACATCAACCAGCAGGTGAATGACATGAGTGAAGTATGGGGACAAGACCCTTCCGTCAGAGGATCGATGCTCCTAAATGGAATGTAGGTGATCGAGCAGAATGGGACACCTAAAATGAAATGCAACAAAAGAGGTTTTGACCTCTGACAGAGGGTTGAACAGACCGACTCTAACATTGGCTCCAATGGGGATGGTAGCTCCTTGGAGGTGCCAAGAACTACAGATCTCTGGGAAAGATAGACAGTGCCTTCGTCCATTGGGCTATGGAGTCCATTATTTCGAGAAATCCACACAAGACTTTTGACTCAATTTATTTATTGGAACTTGACTCAAACTGACTCAATTTTGAACTTAAAATGACTCAAAGACTGACTTGACAAACTCAAACCAAAGCTGAAATCATCCTTCAGAATTATAGCCTTCACTTTAGGCCCCAAACTGAAGAAAAGATCACAGCACACTCTTGCAATGAAACTGAAATTAAAATGGTATATACAATGACAATGTAAGCAGCAGAAAATTTCTCAGAAATGATACCACTTGAGCAGCCGACCATTGACCGGCCCTCCTGGATAATCTTCCTCGTTCATCTCCTTCAGAAGAAAAGCATTCTGACCCCGATACACAGCAATTTTGAAGGGACATTTCCAGAGATTCTCGAACTTACCATGCTTACCATTTTCCTCATTCCTTGCATCCCACTTCAGCACCACACCATCCAACTGAAATTTGTCCGCCTTTGCTTTTCTGTCATAAATTTTCTTAATTCTCTCCTGCAGCTTGAACGTGTTTTGAAAAAATTCTTCTCGTGTCTGCTGCAAATGGATCATTTGATTTAGTCTTCTCTGCATTGGATCATCTTCACTACCAGCCTCCTGAAGAAGTTTGACTACCGGAGCTGCGAGAGAGGTAGGAAACACTATATCAACTCCATAAACTAGCTCAAAGGGGGACATACCAATGGATTTCTTCTGACTCACTCAATCTACCCAAAGTGCATGGACCAACTTCTTATGCCAACTCTTCTTGTTTATTTCCAGCACCTTTTTAATGATGTTAACCAAAGATTTGTTGGAAGACTCCGCCAATCCATTGCCTTGTGGATGATAAGCGGTTGAGTGCCCCAAAGTAATGTGATATTTATGACAAAACTCAACCATCCTTTTTGATTTGAAAGTTGTTGCGTTATCAGTGATTAACTTATTCGAGCAACCAAAACGAGACAAAATATTATTCTCAAGGAATGAAATTATTACCACATCCGTAGCTTGTCTAGTGGGAATTGCTTCGATCCACTTCGTGAAATAATCTGTCACGGTCAGCATCCATCTATGCTGACCTGAAGAAGCAGGATGAATTTCACCAATGAAATCCAACCCCCACTGCTGAAAAGGGTCACTCACCTCAATGGGCTTAAGTGGAAAAGTGTGTAATTTCTGCCTTCCTTCAAAAATCTGACATTGATGACAGCTCTTGACAACGTTAAATACATCAGCAAACAATGTCGACCAATAGTATCCCGCTCTCAGAATTTTATTTGCCATCGTTTTCCAAAAAAGGTGACGGCCACAATCTCCTTTATGGAAATCCTCCATGACCTGCTTCACTTCTTCTTCCACCAAACAATTTAACAAAACACCACCGGGATCTTTCCAATAAAGTGCAGAATTCAAAATACAAAACTTAGCAGCCTTTAACTTAAGAGTTCTAGTTTTGTTTCTAGCCATACTAGGTGGTGGGGACAAATTCTGAAGCACATATATGACATCTGAATACCATGGAGAAAGAACAAACATTTCACATACCTGAAGTGACGAACCTTCCTCATTTTCATCGGACATAGCAACAATTAGATTTATGTCTAAGACATGCAAATTTGATTCAGCCATTAATCTTGCCAATCCCTGTCCTTTAACAAGCTTTGTGGGCTTTATCTCCACATCATACTCCAGCAAAGCTGCAATCCACTTGCCTCATCTTCCTTCTGGATCTGTTTGTACCAAAATATCTTTGACAGCAGCGTTAGGAACATAAGCCAAAATATGAGAATGCAAAATATATACCCGAAAATCTTTCAATGATTTTACAAGTGCAAGGGCTTTCTTTTCAATGATGTTGTACTTCAAGGCCGCATCTCTTATCGTTCGGCTAAAAAAAGAAATTGGTCTTTCGTGCTCATCTTTTTTCTGCATTAATACAACTACCATAGTATGCTCTGAAGCAAATGAAAATAGTATAAAATCCTAAGTGTAATCCGGGCTGATTAGAACCAGAGCTAAAGAAAGAGCCAATTTTACTAGATTGAAAGATTTTACAGCCTCTTCGGTCCACTTCACTTGACTGTCCTTCTTAAGCATGTTCGTAATCTCTCTTAGGTGTTCAGCAAGATTAGGCACAAAGCGGCATAAAAAATTCATCTTACCATTAAAAGATTGAATCTCCTTCTTGTTCCGGGGAAGGTCAATTTGTTGAATCGCTTCTACACATGCTGGATCAATACGAATGCCATCTTTTGAGATAATGTGTCCAAGAAGTTTGCCCTCATCCATGGCAAACAAGCTCTTCTTCGGATTCAGCGACACACCATATTTTCTGCACTTTTGAAAGACAATTTTCAAATGATACATGTGCTCTTCATCTGAATTGGAAAACACCGTCAAATCATCAAGGTACACAACCAAAAAGACATCCTTCTCATTTTCGAAAGCCATATCCATTGCCCACTGAAATGTGGCACCTGCATTCTTCAAACCGAAAGGCATTTTATCGTAATGAAAAGTCCCCCACGGAGTGGTGAACGTTGTTTTGTCTCGGTCATCTTCATGGACCAAAATTTGGTTATATCCAGAATAACCATCGAGTAGTGACATACGAGATGCTCCAACTACTCGTTGAAGTATGTGATCCATTTTTGGCAGTGGATAATTATCCTTCAATGAAACTTTGTTGAGATTCCTAAAATCAATGCACAAACGAATTTCACCTGTCTTCTTTCGTATGGGCACAAAATTAGATATCCAATCAGAAAATCTAATGGGAACGATGATTCCTGATTTGTACAACCTGTTTACCTCCTTCTCAATTGATGGCAGCAGTTTTGGATTTAGCCTTCTCAACTTCTGTCTGAAAGGTTTCTGATTAGGCTTAATAGGAATTGTGTGTTGAATTATACTGATATCATATGTCTTCAAGTCGGAATAGTCCCAAGCAAACACATGAGCAAAGGATGACAACAAACTGATATATTTGGCCTTTACCTTTTGTGGCAATGCTTTGGAAAACTTTACCAATTTCGGATGTTCAGCTGTTCCAATATTCACCTCTTCAACCCCCTTCTCTATTGGCTGCAATGTTGGTTTCCGGGCTACATCATCATGATCAAAGAGTTCCTCTAAAGGTATCAAACCTTTAGGAATAATATTATCCTTGAGATGCAACACTTCCATTTGATTGAGTTGCACATCATCTTTTCCATCATCATGTTCTACATCAATTGAGGTATCCTTAAACTTACCTTTGTTTTGCAGAAAATCATCAATCTCCTCGTCATCTTGGAAAACTTGCCAATATCTCTGATTGTCCGGGACAGTCGAACGATGTTTCACATGGATTTTGAATTTATTACTTGAGTTCATATGAATCTTCAAATTACTTGCTGCCTTAGCAAGTGCATCTGCAATACTATTTTGAATACGAGGCACACATGTCAAGGTATAATCTGAAAATAGTTTCAGGATATCCAAAACAACATTTCGGTATGCCCACATCTGAGGATGCTTTGCTTGATATTCGCCTTTGACTTGCTTAATCACCAATTCGGAGTTTCCATATACAACAATCCTCTTAGCATTTAGATTTCTTAGAATTTTTAGGCCAGCAATCAAAGCTTCGTACTCAACCTCATTGTTTGAACAATCAAAAGCAAGCTTGTAAGAACATACCCGCACATTACTAGGCACTTTGTTCGAAGCAGAAAAAGGACTGCGTACCCAAATACCAATTCCAACACCATCATTTCCCACTGCTCCATCGAAATCCATGGTCCACAAACCTTCTTCTTCTTCTTCTAAGTGTTGAAACTCTGTTTGCTGTATTTTTTCTGCTTGCTATCCATTATCTCTATCTGATTGTTGAACAATGTTTTCCTGTTCTTGTCCTTCTTTCTTCAAAACTTCTCTGAAATTTTCTGCTATATCTGAATTATCATCTGCTACAACTAACTGACTATCAATATCATTGAAACTATCTGAATACAAAACAAAAGACTCTAGATCTGTATGTACATAATTAATCGGATGATTAATTGGTTTCTCCTTGCTTGTAATCATGTATTTCATTTTTTGTTCCCGATACAGTTTTCTCATTTGGCCAAACACAGGAATTGTTGCATAGGAGAAATCTAGTTGTAATGTCCCTTGCAATTTTTCTCCCCAGGACCTGGAAAGAAGCATACCAAACCTGGGAGGAATGTCTGCCACAACAACATCCATCAAGACATTCTTGGTTGGAATCTGATCCAAACTTACAACCAAGTCTTTAATGAGCCCAATACATCTCACCCTGCTAGAATCAAATGAATAAAGATCATGGTATTTCCTAGTGATGTCCAAACCCAACTTCTCCATGATAGCCTTCGGCATAAGATTGTGGGAAGCGCCGGAATCAAACATAGCATTATGCAACACAAACTCATGCAATCTCAGACTGATATAAAAAGGAGGCA
This sequence comes from Pinus tabuliformis, assembly GCA_031772625.1. Lineage (NCBI taxonomy): Eukaryota > Viridiplantae > Streptophyta > Pinopsida > Pinales > Pinaceae > Pinus > Pinus tabuliformis. The sequence continues at coordinate 53,300,571 of CM062818.1, forward strand.
CATCATTGTCTGGAGACTCACCATTTAATGCTGGTCCAAAAATCAGTTCAAGTTGATCATCTTCCACACTCACCATATCAGACATTGGGTCAAATTTCAAAATTAGAGACTTGACCTCTATAATTGTTGTTCCTCATGAGTTCAGTCAAGGGAATGGATACCTTCAATTTAGAAATTTCATTTTCTAAACTAAAAGAAGAAGTCTTTTCTACCTCTTTGGCTGGAACATCTTTCCTTTCAGCTTTATCTTTAGATACAATAAGCTGATTTACTCTTTAATTTGCTGGTGGAGACTTGCTAGTAGTAGGATCAACAATTTCTTTTCCTTTATTTGGTACAACAGGTGGCTCATTCTTAGATGCTGGAACTTCCTTTCTCTTTTGGATTGGATTGATGGGGACATTTATGTTTCTAAGTGAGTACTGACGTTGTTGGGCGGACAAAGCATTCATATAACCTCTCTGATACTCATCTGACTCCTCTTCAAGAGCTGTGTCATCTGCCAAGATAAACTCTGCATCCTTCTGTACAGTTGAATTTTCCGCATACTCATCATCTTCAGTGATAAAGGTGGGCATATCATCAGGAGTAAAGAAGTGATTTTCTTCTCCTACTACATTGTCTTCATCATCAGATTCAGGACCAACAAAATTCTGCTGAAGAGGTGTCTTTACTTGCTGCTGTTGTGATGTCGTTTCTTGTGCTCGTTGCTCACGTTGTTTGATCCTGAATTGAGGTTGCTGCTGGCCACGGAAATTAGGATTCCAAATCTGCGGTTCAGGCTTATCAAGTGTTAACCTTTCAATCATCTTTTCTACCTTGCGGAGCACTTGATCTGAGGTAGAAGCTTCTTCCTTTATTGAGACTCTCTTCTCGGCTTTCAATCTAGCTCTCTTGTCATTCAAATTTGCCTCAACACTAACAACAATTTTCTGCATTTCTTCTAAGGTAGCCGGATCTCTCTCTCTTAATTGATAAGCCATGTCCGGATAAAAACCATCTGGGAACTTAAGCAAAGTTGACTTTCTAGATGGCCTTAAATCATCAGGAATTGCATTATAAACCGCATTGAATCTAATACAGTAGTCTTGCATGGACTCACCAGCATTCCACTTGATCTTGGTATATTCAGAAGTGATTTGAAGAGGATCTTTCTTTACTTCCCAGTGATCCAAGAACTGTCTTTGAAGCTCTTCCAATGTGGGGATACTTCTAGCTGCTAAAGCTCTGAACCATTTTCTTACCTCATCGCCAAAATTTTGCACGAATAATCTCATGGTCACGTTTTCTGCATCAATCTCATGGAGATCGAAGAAATTTATCATTCTGTCCAAATGTTGTTGAGCCGGAACACTCTAAGGAGTGCCATCAAACAATGGAATCTTACTCTGATAATCTGCGGGCATGTCATCCAAAACTTGAGGCAGCGCGAGTGGTGCAAAATGAGCAGCCATTGCCCTTGGTGGATTTGCAATTGGTCTTGGTGATGTTGGGGGAGTAGGTGCAGCTGATGTGTGAGGTGTATGAGGAGGTGTATGCGGAGGTGAAACAATCTTGGGTATTTTAGGAGTAGAAGGAGTAGATGGAGGCGATACGACTGCAGATTTTTTATCAGAAATAGTAGGTTGCGGGGGAAGGGTAGGAATGAAAGGAGGTTCAGTGGGAATTCTTGAACTAGACACAATTGCGGATGACCCAAGGGTTGCAGAAGCAGTCTCTAAGAAATCAACAATATTAGAAGCTGTAATTGAAGTCTGGAGTTGGTTCAAAATGTAATCATCAATGGATTTATTAGCCTTTTCAGTTTCATCAGTTTCAAGATTTCGAACAAACTCAGGATTTAAGACAGTGGAAGCGACAGCGCTTTCAAATTTGGTTTCAAACAAAGACAACTCGAACTAGTCATCAAATTCTTGATCCTCAAGATACTCAAAATCAACAGGACATGACTGAGCTTTGAACACGGGAATGATAGAACTTCCTTGGCAAACAATTCTTGGAATAAGGTTAGGATTTTCGTAGACAGGAGGGGGATCAGGATCTGGATTTGCTCTGGTATGTCTTCTGGAAGCCAGTGTGTTTTTATTTCAAGAAATCAAAGGGACATAAACAACTTGTTCAACCTATCAAATTCTAAACTTATCATCCAAAAGCTTAGAATTCTTAGATATACTGGGGTGATCTGTAAGTTAGATACTCTGTTTATAGACTAGACCGGAGATTGACTGAAGTAGCGTTTATCTACTTGTGCTAATGCAAAGCAAAAGCGTTTCGAAGGCTACCTGGCTAATCTTCAGGCTCCGTCTGTAGTTTATAAAACGAAGAATACCAACAAACAAATAATTTGAGTCCCTAGTATGGTCGCCACTATGTTAGAGCCTAGATTTACCTCAGGCTGAAAAGGCAAGGTTCTAGGTGTTAGTGTCAGTCTTGAAAGCCCTCCATCAGTGATCAAAGCTCTTTGCATTTGCATTAGTAGGTGTCTCATCAGTGTCAAATTTTGCATCCCGTTAGGCATGCCATAACCCTGATAGAGGAGCTGGTCTATTTATACCCCTCTTGGCTTTGCTGGATCAGGTCATATCAGTCATTAAGTTTTTCAAGCTTGTCTTGATTCGTCTTGAGGTCAAAGTCCTAGGTCTAGGGTTTTGGTCATTTATCTCTGCAAGGTCATGTCTTTGGAAATCCATGAGTACTCAGCAAGCCAGAGGGAGGATTATAAACATGTTTCTCTGATATTTTTATCTTGTACAGTGAACTTTCACCTTGGATTTAAAAACTCTGTTTTTAAAGCCAAGGTCATTTTCTCAGTTTTTGTAAATAAGTGATGAAATTTCAAAAGTCTTCAGCGGACAAAATGCAACCCTGGTCCCCTTGCCAAGATCCCTCAGATGATCTACCTGCAAAAAGAATCAAGTCAAAGCACTCAAATAAGTCAAAATCGGGATAAAAGAAATCAAAAATCAGTGTTATAAAGTGTCAAAAGGAAAACATTAGAAAGTGGGTTTATGAATGAAATTTTTTCAAATGAAATCCATAAAAGCCTAAATTCCCTCCTTTCACTCTCATTGTGCATTCTAATGCTTGCAAGAGAGGTTTGAGAGAGCGATTGTGAGAAAGGAGCAACGGCAGAGCAATTTCGGGCAGCAGAGAGGTGCGCGACCCGTTGAGCCAGGTGCGCGACCTGTTGGGTGTGCGCGACCCGTCAGAGGGTCTCCCACAGTTCAAAAAAACAACGGGCGCGACCCGTCAGAGGGGCGCGACCCGTTGAAGGTGGTGCGCGACCCGTTGAACCGCCTTGCTGCAAACTTCAAACAAATTACTTCAAACTCCTTCCAAGCTATCAATTTGCTCGAGGTAGGTGCTCTAAACATGGATTAATTGCTGGTTATGATGGTGGGTGTCATGAACATGTTAAAATGATTAAAATTTTGCAAGTGGAACTCCTTTATATGGCTGCAATGTTAATGAGCAAATGGTGCTAGGGTTTATGTTGTTTCAAGTTATTTTTCCCTTTGGTTTGTTTCCCTCCTTTCCCTTTCACTCACACTTATATGTTCATCTCTTTTCCCATATTATTTTACAAATAAAATGCAAATCTTTCCCCATCCCTAATCATTAAAAAATGAAAACCCTACCCCTCTCCCAAAGCATCAAAAAACAAAATTCAAAACCCTAGTTTCCCCCACCATATGCATGTGTAAATAAAACAAGAATGTTGGTAAATATGTCAGCATGTTGTGTGTATGGTTTCCCTATTTCCCCTATTAATGCATGTAAGCATATTCCCATGTTCACTTTCATACATGTTTTTTCCCATATACAATGATATTTGCAAATGATTTCCCAATTATAAATATGTATTCCTGTATGCATAATGATTAGCAACATTTCCCTTAAAAATTCCCTGTTATATTTATATATTCCCATTCCTTGTTAAAGAATCCCTCCCCTAACATTTCCCTCATGTCTTTTTCCCCTTGAAAGAGCATATATTTCAGCACTTTTTGCAGGCAGAGACAACAGTTCAATTTGTCCACTTTGCTCCTAAACCATGTCAGAAACCGAAACTTATGAGCAAAGTGATGACCATTCATCATCTACAGAGGTTGAGGTACATAGGAGGCCTCGTAGGGGTGGTAAGGGTGGACATCATAAGCGAGAGGAGCCCACCTCTTTGGCATAATTACAGGCTTGTCCCATGGCAGTGTCTTGTTTTCAGTACATGTCTTGTTATCAGTTTTGTGAGAGGATCTCCCGGATTCAACATCACAGAGAGTTGGCCCGCCTCTTTGTTTTACATTTGCATGAGGGACATGTCAATCTAGCAGGGGTAGATTTTACATTGACACCCGAGGTTATCTCACATGCTACAGGGATACCAAATGTTGGTGAGGTGTGGCCTAAGCGCAAGTTGCTAGATATTGTTCACTTTGAGCCTTATGTCCGGGCACCATTCTTGAGACATTTAGCGGGTGTTTTTCCATTCAGATTTCTCCGGAGCGAGTATGCTCCCATCATGAGGCTTATCATGCATTATTTTACCTGTGAGGGAAGATTTTCACAGGTGTACCCATATCACATTCGCCTCTTGATGCACTTCACCCGAGTGAGGATGATGAACATCCCGATTTTCTTCTTTCAAAACATTCAGAAGATGGTGCCCATGTTGCAGAGGAAGACCCCGGCCCAGCAGTACAGGAGCTTATGTCATTATGGTTTGATTCAGCTCATAGGCTTGCATCAGTTGACACAGCAGGGTATCTCATGGGAGGAGTTTATCTCTCGTGAGTTTTTCACAGTGCCACCTCAGCCACATCATGAGGAGGTCATTCATGAGGAGGGAGGACCATCTCAACAACCTGATATTCCGGTCACCCGACATGTCAGCTCCACACCTCTGGTCACCTATCAGAAAGGCCCAAGGGCCTTATTTGCAGCAGCTAGGCGAGTACTATCTCCACAGCAGGTGGAAGGGGTCTCGCCTTCATCATCAGCTCAGCGAGTGTTATCTCCACATCAGGTGGAAGGGGCCTCACTCTCTTCATCAGCACAGAGGGTCCATCAGGAGTCCCAGACACCGAGGTCATTGATCTTGAGGCCAGTTCTCCTAGCCGAGAGGCAAAGGAGATCATTCAGCATCTCAGGGCTGAAAATGATGCTTTGCAGAAGAGACTTGAGGGTGCCCAATGGACTATCACTTACTTGGAGCAGCGGAACAAACAGTTAGAGGAGGAGAAAGCACTTGATGAGTTATGGAGGATTCGTAGTGACCGAGTCTTGAACCGAAGAAGACCCGGTGATCCATTGCCTGCTGACCGAGAGTCAATGCTCATTCAGGTGAATGAATACTTATAGAGGCTATTGGCTAAGGCCAACCAAGAGAAAAAGCTGCTGAGAAATATGAAAAATCATTATTGGGCAAGGATGCATGTATCCAAAGCCAAAATGAAAGTTTTTCAAAGGAGGTTGACCGAGGCTCAAAAACAAAGAAAGAAGCCAAATCCCCTTCGTATCTTGGCTGAGGCTTCACTCAAGGATCATGGCACTCATTAGCCTAGCCACAGCTCAAATCCCAAAAATTTTTGAAAGTTTTGGGTAATTTTGGCATTTTTTGGAAATTTACAAGTTTTGGCTCCTCAACGGGTCTCACCCCCGGTGAGACCCTTTGTCATGACAGCTCCTTTTTGCAAAAACTCAACATTTCTAGATTTTTTATGCAAAGTTACATATTCCTATGGATGGACTTGAGTTTTTATGGGGTTTTGGGCCTCCAGAAGGTCAAAATACATGCAAAATTTGACTTTCTGCCCCTTTTTTGAGTTGCAGAAACCAGTCTTGGGATAATTAAGTTTTGACAGGGAACATGACCTCCAAATTCAAAAATTCCAGTTGAGTTGGAAAGTAGACTCACAGAACTTTCCAACGAGCTATCCTGCACCCAATTCTGACACCTGCAAGTGCCTCAAACAGAGCTCCCAATGTGCGCGACCTGTCAGGCAGATGTGCACGACCCGTCAGGCAAACTTTGCGAGATTTCACTGTAACAGCTCGGAAAAGCACAGTTTGACTTGGTTTGAATTTGTGAGGTTAATGATGGTCCTATTTGATGTAATTATGACATTTCTTAGACACTTTTACCATTTTGTAACTCTTCTAGAATATTCATTCATGTAAAGGGTAAAAATTGAATGTATGAACTGATTTCCAAGTTTATAGAGGCAAGTTGTTTTGACTGCCTATTTTGTAGTGCTTAGTTTAGAAGTGGTTCAAACAGCTCCTAGGATAGTGAGCTCGACCCATGGAGGCAGGGAAAGAGGTTAGATCATCTATATTATGTACTTTCTTGCTCATTTTCATGGTTGGACTCTTGAGGGAGAAACTATCATTGTATTATTTCACTGTATCTCTGCAATTTTTGGCTAAGGAAGACCAGGGTTTTGCAGTCATCTTTGGGATTCTTGTGGACTCATGTGTTGATGGTGTGTTTCTCAATGTTCTTGTAAGCTTTGTTATGTGATTCATTTCCTTTCTTTACTGCTGCACATTAAACAAATGAAGTGTTAAAGTATGAATTCATGCTAGCCATGCTCTGCTTTTAAATTTGTTTAATTTCAATGTTTTCTACTGTCTAAAGGGAATTCAAAGTCATTGTTTGCTCTCTTTAGCTCCTCATCTTTCATTCCTGATCATCCATCTCACTTTAAGGCATCAATATTGTTTCCTACCTTGCCCCAAGGAACCCCCTGCAGAAACTGTGTCCAATCCCCGCACCCAAAATTGCCCTCTCCTCAATTTGCCACCAAAAACCCAAAAAACCCCAAATCAACCTTTTTGATCAGTTCACTAGCCTAAAATCAGTGTTACCCTATTGGTCATCTCATCCATTGAAGATTTTACCGAGATAGACCGGAGAGAGCCTTCTCCTGCCCCGTAGGGCTAGCTACGAGGCTAAATGGTTTGATGTTGCCTTGAGGTTTACCTTTCTCAGCCTGAGGTGAAATTTCAAGCGCTAACATATTGGCGACCATACTGGGGAGAACAAACTTGTCTGTTGATTGATGTGTTTGCTTCATAAGTCTTAGACGGAGCCTGAAGTTACGCCAGGTAGCCTTCGAAAACACTCTTGCTTTACATCAGTGCAAGTAGATAAACGCTGCTTCAGTCAATCTCCGTGAGCTTATGAATACAGCTCTTCATTCGCATTTTACCCCAGTACATGTATCAAGTTCAGATCTGATTGTTGATAGTGGACAACGATCAGACACTTGAAAGGCTGAAATCATTCACTGGCGACTTCTTCACTGAAAAATCCAGAGATCAATGCTTCATGGTGACTTCACTGCAGAGAGATCAGTAGCTTTGAGATTTTCAAGATGGATCGGATTGCAAGAAGATATGCTCCCTTGAGTCGAGATCACATCCCCGGTTTTCCAAATAAAATTCCAATGGTAGATTGGTCAAGGAATCTGCCTATATTTAATGATGATGGTAAGAAGGATGCTGCTTTACATCTAGTTAGATTTCACATGCATATTCGCAAGTTGAAGGTGGATTTTCCTGAAGATTGCTTGATGAAGATATTCTTGGCCACTCTGGAAGGTAAAGCCCAATCATGGTATGAAAGTTTGCCACCTGCTTGTATTTACTGCTTAAAAGATTTTCATGCCTTGTTCATTGAAAGATATAAGGACTCTTATCCATCATTGAATTTAGTTCAAGACTGTTGCAAGCATGCCTATAGTTTTATTGAAAGCCTTGAGAAGTTTTATGAAGATGATAATTTCATGTATGAAGAGATCATGGAAGCCCTGTATCAAAAGCCGTTTCAGCAGCACATAGAAATCTTAGAGGATACTTGTCAAGATCAGCAGGTTGAAGATGGCCATATGGTTGTAATTGATGAAAGAGAAGAGCTTGTTTCAGATCTGCCCACAGAAGAAGACAGCGTGCAGGGTAGCCAAGATTCAATTTTAGAATGTAATGCAATCAACTCAGTTATTTCACATCAAAATTCAGATCATGGTGACCAAGAATACCTTGTGTTGAATCCTATAAAGAAGAACTCGACTGTTGAGATTAGCTGGCATGAAGAAAACGAAGTTACAAATCTAAGTGCTCCCACCTCACCGGAACTAGATCTTCATGAGGAGGTAATTCAGCCAGCTCATGAACAACAAGATGAGATCTTTGTTCAAGTAAGTGAAAACTCTTCTTTCAATCATAATTTGGATAGTTTGATTGCCATGTCATATGAAGATGATCAACAATGTTTCCAAGTTTCAGAAGATCAGGACTGTCATTCAGATTTTTCATGTTTTGAAATGTTATTTCAAGAAGACAAGACTTGTTTGAGCAAAGGGAAACAGAAAGGCTTATCTCCTTTGTCTGAAGAGGAGATAGATCATCTTTTGAAAGGTCATGCTACAACCCAAGTTAAAGCAAATCGGCAGTGTGCACATGGTCACGAAAGTGTTGGTGAAACTTCTTCCTCTTTTGAAAATGATGACAATCTTGTAATTAGTTTTATAGATCAACAAACAGATAATATTTTCTTTCATGAAGATGATGAGGCTGTCATGTTTGATGATCTTGAGGATTGTTTTCTTTTTAAGAATGACCTAGACCATGAAATTGAGGAATATAAGCTTGAGAGAGACAATATGTCAAAATTTCTCACAGTCAAGGAATTTACAGCCAACACTCATATGGCAGAAGCTTATACTTCTCTGTGCCTTCCTATCAATCAGCAACCCGCTGTTCTTTCAGATCAGAATGAAGCGAGTACTTATATTTTTGCAGTTGGATCTCCAAACAAGGTAGTGCTTTAGGATTATCAAGATCCCTTTGGCATTCTTCTGCAAGCATTAGAAAAGATAAATGTTACCTAGTTCATTATCATAAGCTTTGGATTCAGTGGTTATTTTGAGTTGCCTACAGGTTCATCGTTTCGCCTGCTCGAGATAAGCGAGAGCAGAAATTTGGTATGTAGCCATCTGCTGGATTGGTTACATTGGAAAGCTCATTATACATGATTGTACATATTTCATTAGTATGCAGGTGGTTGTCATCATGATTCCAAATCTTGATGGATTGCTGTCGTTTTTCCAAAAGCTTTGTAAAGTTTTGTTTTAAGTCGGTCATGAGTCATTTGTGTTTGGTCTGTTGAGTGAGTTTTTCAAGTTATTTCAGTTTGCCATCGAGTCAGTTTGAGTCAAGTTCCAGTTAAGTTTCAGTCAGTTTTCAGTCAGGTTTCAGTCAATAAATGAGTCAAAGTCTTGTGTCGTTTGCCGAAATAATGACTCCATCGCCCAATGATAAAGCACTGGTCTGCTCTCCCAGAGGTCTAAGGTTCTTGGTACCTCCAAGGAGCTACCATCCCCATTGGAGCCAATGTTAGTGTCGGTCTTGAAAGCCCTCCATCAGTGATCAAAGCTCTTTGCATTTGCATTAGTAGGTGTCTCATCAGTGTCAAATTTTGCATCCCGTTAGGCATGCCATAACCCTGATGGAGGAGCTGGTCTATTTATACCCCTCTTGGCTTTGCTGGATCAGGTCATATCAGTCATTAAGTTTTTCAAGCTTGTCTTGATTTGTCTTGAGGTCAAAGTCCTAGGTCTAGGGTTTTGGTCATTTATCTCTGCAAGGTCATGTCTTTGGAAATCCATGAGTACTTAGCAAGCCAGAGGGAGGATTGTAAACATGTTTCTCCGATATTTTTATCTTGTACAGTGAACTTTCACCTTGGATTTAAAAACTCTGTTTTTAAAGCCAATGTCATTTTCTCAGTTTTTGTAAATAAGTGATGAAACTTCAAAAGTCTTCAGCGGACAAAATGCAACCCTGGTCCCCTTGCCAAGATCCCTCAGATGATCTACCTGCAAAAAGAATCAAGTCAAAGCACTCAAATAAGTCAAAATCAGGATAAAATAAATAAAAAATCAGTGTTATAAAGTGTCAAAAGGAAAACATTAGAAAGTGGGTTTATGAATGAAATCCATAAAAGCCTAAATTCCCTCCTTTCACTCTCATTGTGCATCCTAATGCTTGCAAGAGAGGTTTGAGAGAGAGATTGTGAGAAAGGAGCAACGGTAGAGCAATTTCGGGCAGCAGAGAGGTGCGCGACCCGTTGAGCCAGGTGCGCGACCTGTTGGGTGTGCGCGACCCGTCAGAGGGTCTCCCACTGTTCAAAAAAACAACGGGCGCGACCCGTCAGAGGGGCGTGACCCGTCAGAGGGGCGCGAATCGTTGAAGGTGGTGCGCGACCCGTTGAACCGCCTTGCTGCAAACTTCAAACAAATTACTTCAAACTCCTTCCAAGCTATCAATTTGCTCGAGGTAGGTGCTCTAAACATGGATTAATTGCTGGTTATGATGGTGGGTGTCATGAACATGTTAAAATGATTAAAATTTTGCAAGTGGAACTCCTTTATATGGCTGCAATGTTAATGAGCAAATGGTGCTAGGGTTTATGTTGTTTCAAGTTATTTTTCCCTTTGGTTTGTTTCCCTCCTTTCCCTTTCACTCACACTTATATGTTCATCTCTTTTCCCATATTATTTTACAAATAAAATGCAAATCTTTCCCCATCCCTAATCATTAAAAAATGAAAACCCTACCCCTCTCCCAAAGCATCAAAAAACAAAATTCAAAACCCTAGTTTCCCCCACCATCATGTGTAAATAAAACAAGAATGTTGGTAAATATGTCAGCATGTTGTGTGTATGGTTTCCCTATTTCCCCTATTAATGCATGTAAGCATATTCCCATGTTCACTTTCATACATGTTTTTTCCCATATACAATGATCTTTGCAAATGATTTCCCAATTATAAATATGTATTCCTGTATGCATAATGATTTGCAACATTTCCCTTAAAAATTCCCTGTTATATTTATATATTCCCATTCCTTGTTAAAGAATCCCTCCCCTAACATTTCCCTCATGTCTTTTTCCCCTTGAAACAGCATAGATTTCAGCACTTTTTGCAGGCAGAGACAACAGTTCAGTTTGTCCACTTTGCTCCTAAACCATGTCAGAAACCGAAACTTATGAGCAAAGTGATGACCATTCATCATCTACAGAGGTTGAGGTACAGAGGAGGCCTCGTAGGGGTGGTAAGGGTGGACATCATAAGCGAGAGGAGCCCACCTCTTTGGCAGAATTACAAGCTTGTCCCATGGCAGTGTCTTGTTTTCAGTACATGTCTTGTTATCAGTTTTGTGAGAGGATCTCCCGGATTCAACATCACAGAGAGTTGGCCCGCCTCTTTGTTTTACATTTGCATGATGGACATGTCAATCTAGCAGGGGTAGATTTTACATTGACACCCGAGGTGATCTCACATGCTACAGGGAGGATGATGAACATCCCGGTTTTCTTCTTTCAGAACATTCAGAAGATGGTGCCCATGTTGCAGAGGAAGACCCCGGCCCAGCAGTACAGGAGCTTATGTCATTATGGTTTGATTCAGCTCATAGGCTTGCATCAGTTGACACAGCAGGGTATCTCATGGGAGGAGTTTATCTCTCGTGAGTTTTTCACAGTGCCACCTCAGCCACATCATGAGGAGGGAGGACCATCTCAACAACCTGATATTCCGGTCACCCGACATGTCAGCTCCACACCTCTGGTCACCTATCAGAAAGGCCCAAGGGCCTTATTTGCAGCAGCTAGGCGAGTACTATCTCCACAGCAGGTGGAAGGGGTCTCGCCTTCATCATCAGCTCAGCGAGTGTTATCTCCACATCAGGTGGAAGGGGCCTCACTCTCTTCATCATCACAGAGGGGCAAACAGCCCATGATTCATGAGGGTCCATTAGGAGTCCCAGACACCAAGGTCATTGATCTTGTGGCCAGTTCTCCTAGCCGAGAGGCAAAGGAGATCATTCAACATCTCAAGGCTAAAAATGATGCTTTGCAGAAGAGACTTGAGGGTGCCCAATGGACTATCACTTACTTGGAGCAGCGGAACAAACAGTTAGAGGAGGAGAAAGCACTTGATGAGTTATGGAGGATTCGTAGTGACCGAGTCTTGAACCGAAGAAGACCCGGTGATCCATTGCTTTTTGACCGAGAGTCAATGATCATTCAGGTGAATGCATGCTTATAGAGGTTGTTGGCTAAGGCCAACCAAGAGAAAAAGCTGCTGAGAAATATGAAAAATCATTATTGGGCAAGGATGCATGTATGCAAAGCCAAAATGAAAGTTTTTCAAAGGAGGTTGACCGAGGCTCAAAAACAGAGAAAGAATCCAAATCCCCTCCGTATCTTGGCTGAGGCTTCACTCAAGGATCATGGCACTCATTAGCCTAGCCACAGCTCAAATCCCAAAACATTCTGAAAGCTTTGGGTAATTTTGGCATTTTTTGGAAATTTACAGGTTTTGGCTCCTCAACGGGTCTCACCCCCGGTGAGACCCTTTGTCATGACAGCTCCTTTTTGCAAAAACTCAGCATTTCTAGATTTTTTATGCAAATTTACATATGCCTATGGATGGACTTGAGTTTTTATGGGGTTTTGGGCCTCCAGAAGGTCAAAATACATGCAAAATTTGACTTTCTGCCCCTTTTTTGAGTTGCAGAAACCAATCTTGGGAGAATTAATTTTTGACAGGGAAAATGACCTCCAAATTCAAAAATTCCAGTTGGGTTGGAAAGTAGACTCACAGACCTTTCCAACGAGCTATCCTGCACCCAATTCTGACACCTTCCAGTGCCTCAAACAGAGCTCCCAATGTGCGCGACCCGTCAGGCAAACTTTGCCAGATTTCACTGTAACAGCTCGGAAAAGCACAGTTTGACTTGGTTTGACTTTGTGAGGTTAATGATGGTCCTCTTTGATGTAATTATGACATTTCTTAGACACTTTTACCCTTTTGTAACTCTTCTAGAATATTCATTCATGTAAAGGGTAAAAATTGAATGTATGAACTGATTTCCAAGTTTATAGAGGCAAGTTGTTTTGACTGCCTATTTTGTAGTGTTTAGTTTAGAAGTGGTTCAAACAGCTCCTAGGATAGTGAGCTCGACCCATGGAGGCAGGGAAAGAGGTTAGATCATCTATATTATGTACTTTCTTGCACATTTTCATGGTTGGACTCTTGAGGGAGAAACTATCATTGTATTATTTCACTGTATCTCTGCAATTTTTGGCTAAGGAAGACCAGGGTTTTGCAGTCATCTTTGGGATTCTTGTGGACTCATGTGTTGATGGTGTGTTTCTCAATGTTCTTGTAAGCTTTGTTATGTGATTCATTTCCTTTCTTTACTACTGCACATTAAACAAATGAAGTGTTAAAGTATGAATTCATGCTAGCCATGCTCTGCTTTTAAATTTGTTTAATTTCAATGTTTTCTACTGTCTAAAGGGAATTCAAAGTCATTGTTTGCTCTCTTTAGCTCCTAATCTTTCATTCCTGATCATCCATCTCACTTTAAGGCATCAATATTGTTTCCTACCTTGCCCCAAGGAACCCCCTGCAGAAACTGTGTCCAATCCCCGCACCCAAAATTGCCCTCTCCTCAATTTGCCACCAAAAACCCAAAAAACCCCAAATCAACCTTTTTGATTAGTTTACTAGCCTAAAATCAGTGTTACCCTATTGGTCATCTCATCCATTGAAGATTTTACCGAGATAGACCGGAGAGAGCCTTCTCCTGCCCCGTAGGGCTAGCTACGAGGCTAAATGGTTTGATGTTGCCTTGAGGTTTACCTTTCTCATCCTGAGGTGAAATTTCAAGCGCTAACACTAGGTCCACATCAAACCACGCTCAGCCTCGTAGCTAGGCCTACGAGGACAAGAGAGGGCTCTCTGCTGGTCAATCTCAGCGAAAGATAATCGATGGGGCTTGAGATGACTGATTTAACAACTGATATTAGGCTAGGTATGAAGTGCAAGGATTTGATTTGAGTTTTTGAGGGTTTTGTTGGAAAAAAGGGAAAGGCAAATTTGGGTATGGGGATGAGGCCAAATTTTTGCAGAGTTCCGGTTAGGGCGAGGTAGGTAGTAGTTTTGATGCTTTAGATTAAATGAATGGATGGAAAAGACCGCTGAGGAGCTAAAGAGGGCAAGAGGGTACCAAGAATCCTCCTCGAACTGAAGAAAACATTGAGAATCAAACAAAACTACAGGCAGAGCACAATAAACTCATGGATTCTACCTTTGTCACTTAACTTGTTTAATTCAGAATAAAAGAGAAGGGAAATGGTATACATAAAACATCAATGAACTTACAATTACATGAAGAAACACACCATCAAAACACAGAGCCACAAGGATCCCAACAAGTGCTGCAAAACCCTGGTCTTTCCTTAGCCAAAAATGCAGAAATCAAATGTACAATAGAGTGCCAAGCAATCCCAAGTATCCAACCCTGAAAATGACTGAGAAATTACATGATATAGACAAGCCTAACTCCTTCCCATGCCTCTAGGGGTCAAGCTCATCATTCTAGGAGCTGTTTGAACCAATTCTAAATAAGGAACTGAAATCTAGGCAGTCAAACAACTTGCCCCTATATGCTAGGAAACTGATTCATTCATTTAATTTTCACTTTTTAGTGAATGAATCCTCTAGAACAAGTAAAAATGTGCTAATATTGATGATGATGGTGGTGGTTAACGTCCACTGAGACCAAATTGGTCTATCAGACCCATAATTTTCTTTGTTTTTAATTATCTGGCTCCTCGTCTTTCTTGGCGAGATTGGTGCTGTAGCTTTCTTTTTTTTCTCTCCGGTCTTCCAACTTCCTTTATCTTGCATCTCCTTCATCTCTTCTGGTTCTTGGGACATTGGTGTCTTAGCTTCGCGGCCTATTGTGTTCGTCCTTTTGAAGATAGTCGGAGAAGAAGTTTGGTCTAGGAGATCTGCTTTACTGTTAAATGAAGATTTATTTTTTGCGGTATTTGAATCCTCATCACTATTGATTTGTTGGGCGGGGCTTTCTCCCTGCTTGTCTTGAGAGTTGTTTCTTTCTTGCCCGATTTCTTGTGATTCAAAGTTTTCTCTAGAGTATTCTTCTTTGATGACAGTGTAGTGTTCTTTTTGTGCTCCTTCCCACCATGTAGATCTGTGGTGGTTTTTTCTAGTAGAATTTTTCTGGGAGGCTTTTGGGCAATTTTTGGCTAGATGGCCTGTCTCAAAGCAGGATCGACATCTGAAGAGGACACTTTCATAATCTAGTTTCTGGTTCCACACATAGTCTTTACTTATTAGGTTTATTTCAGCTGGGAATCCGGCGCTGAAGTCCATTTCAACACAGATGCGTGCATAGGTGGTTCTGGCATATTCCTCCGTTTCTGGGCACCTGCAGTAAAATTTCCCAATTGCATTTCCAATGGCTTTTAGCGAGGAGAGATTCCAGAGATGCAAGGGTAGGCTTGGCAATCTCACCCAAACTGGTGCTGAGGTTATGACTGCTGTAGAGGGATCGAATGATGGGTTCCATGGCTTCATGAATAGGCCTGATTTTTCCCAAAACCAAGGGCCGGAATCTAAAATACATTGTCTGCTTTCAGGATTTTCAAAATCTACTATAAAGAAACCCCTAGCACAGGGGTAGATATTAATTTCATCAGAAATGATAGGCTTCCATACCTCTGAAATCCAATTGTGGAGCGCTGTCAGCCGCGGCCAAAAACCATTGAACCGACAGATTAGGGCACTTTCAGAAAACTTCAAAGCCTCCTCGAGTGAGGCCTGGACCACCTGGATAGTGGGAGCTTGGGCTTCACTGACGATATGGGCAGGAGTTTGCCCTCCAAAAGCGGATGAGCCAGCACCTATTTTCGCGAAGCTGAGAGCCATATTTTACTTGCCCGTAGAACCCAGCGGCAGAAAAATAAGGCAAAAGATAAGGTTATATATAGGTCTATAGAACCAGTAGGCAGGGCGGAGCCGAGATCCAGCGCTTACGGGTGCAGTTCTGGATCCAATCGGAGATTCATAGACTGACAGATCCAGTGGAGTTACCTGCAGAACCAGTGGGCAAGGCCGTAGATCGGTTATTAACCGCAGAGGACCGCAGATCGGAACGACCAAAGGCCACAGATCTGAGACCACAGATCCGAGTCCCGTTCAACAGGAAGGTGTGAAACAAGTGCCGCAGATCGGAAGAATGCGAAGATCAGAAAAATGCGGGAATATGTGAATATCGGTTATTCACCGCAGAGGGCCGCAGATCCGAGTCCCGTTCACTACGCCGTCCAAAATTAATCATTTAAAAATCCATTCAAAATCCGGCGGAGTTACCTGCAGAACCAGTAGGCAAGGCCGCAGATCGGTTATTCACCGCAGAGGACCGCAGATCGGAACGTGAGAGTTCACGGCAGATCCCATGGTTATCAAATTACATCATGAAAGGTCAAGAGAAGATCAAAAAGCAAAACTGGGCGAATTTTTGAGCTATACAGTGAAAAATAGGCAAAAATCCTCTATGCGCTGTGCCTGGTTCTCTGTGCATCGCGCCACTTTGGAGCCGAATTTGAGGCACTTCCTAAAGTCCAAATTGAGTGCAAGATAGCTTGTTGGAAAGCCCTACCTGTCTACTTTCCAACCCAAGTGGAATTTCTGAATTTGGAAGTCATTTTCCCCTCCAAAAATTCAATCTCTCAAGACTGCTTCCTGTGTGTCAAAATAAGGGCAGTGAGGTCATTTTTTAAGTTTTTTTGGCCTCTTGAGGGCTCAAAACCTGCCCAAATTTCTTGGCCATGCACAAGCAACCACAATTTATCATGAAAAATCTAGAAATTCAAATTTTTTTGGATTTGTAGCCCTCTAGCAAAAGCGAGCGCCACATGGCACGGCGCATAGGGAGGCAAAACCTGTTTTTAGTGCAAAAAATTTCAAAATGCCAAAAATTGCTCCAAATTTCTTGAAATTTGGGTTGGACCTTCTCTATCAAGTGTCATGTTGGGCTAAAGAGCCTTTGGCTAATATCCGAAGTCGATCATGCTCTTTTGCCTCTTTTTCCTTTTTGATGCCTTCCTTAGTTTTGCCTTCAAACTCCTGATTTTTGCTTAGCACACCAAATTTCGGGACAAGTAATGGTATGACAAGTTTCTGAGCATATTCTTCTCATTTATTGCCTTCTCCAGCTTCCTCTCCAAGTGGATATTGACTCTCTCAAGCCATGACTCCCTATCAACATTGATCTCTTGCTCCAAGGAAGTGAACTCAATCCTCCTCCTTCGGGCACTTTGGCGGTTTTGCCGAATGTTCTGTAACTCCATCACCACCTGTTGATCTTCCAGTTGCTTGTTCCTTTGCTCCAAATACTATATAGTTCACTAGGCTCTATCCAGGTTGGTGGACAAGGCATCAATGTCCGCCTGCTGCTCCTTGATGATCTGTCTAAGAGTTGAACTTTGCAGGCCCATGTCAGTATCATCATCCTGAATGAGAATGAAGTCGGTCTCTCGTTCACCTGAAGGCTCCTCATCCTGCATTGCCCTCTTGCCTTTGTCCTGTGCCTGTGGTGCTGATGTCGGAAGTGAGGCCCCTTCCACACCTGGTGGAGATAACACTCGCTTTGCTGCCGCAAACAAATGTCTAGTGCCCCTCTGATATGTGATGAATACCGACACACTAGCGGTCTCATGGCCCTCATACTGATGAGAAGGTCCACCTGTCGCACGCTTAACCTCTGATGTTCCTTGTGAAGCTCTGAAAAACACACGTGAGATGAAGTCATCCCAAGTGATGCCCTGTAATCCAAGCTGATGAACCACCAAAATTTTGATGAGAGCAAAATGGCAAATACTGTTGAACTGCTGCTGAGGGTCTTCTGCTGCACAAGGGTGGTCATTCTCTCTATGTTTCAGCATATGAAATAAGGAATGTTCATCATCCATACCCGGGTGAAATGCATGAGCAACCTAATGTGATAAGCATATAAACGAGAGAACCGACCTTCACAACTGAAATACTTCATGATTAATTTCATTAGTGGAGCATATTCATATTTAAGATATCGGAATGGAAACACTCTCTTGAGCTGCCTCAAGAAACCGGGTTTTTTATATGGCTCATAATGCTGCCGGTCAATCTTCTGCCTCTTGTTCCATGGTTCTCCAATGTTTGGTATGCCAGTTGCTAATGAAATAGAATCTGGTGTTAGTGTGAAAGTGACACCAGCTAAAGTAGCCTGATAACCATGTAAATGTAGTAAAAACAGACGAGCCAACTCATGATGAAATTGAACATTAGCAACGTTCTCACAAAACTCATAACATGACTGATGTTGAAAACAGGAGATGGCAAGGGGACAGGCTAGTAACTCAGTAAGGGTGCTTGGTTCTTCTCTGATATGTCTGCCACCTCTATGAGGCCTCCGGGGTGCTTGTCCCTCCATGGGTGAGTCACTTTGGGTCCCCACTTCATAATCAGATGAATGACCAGATGACATAACTGCTGCTATACAAATTGCCTTAGAGAAATAGATGCTGGTGTATGAAACTGTGTTGGACTGCTCTTTAGTGATGTGCTTAACCTTTGCCACCAAGGGGAAACAGTGAAACAAGGCACTGTTAGGAGAGAGGAAAATAGTGAGGGATTTAGGACTATTGGGAAAGATTTTGTTAGAGAAATATAGGAGGGTTTGAGGGGTTTTAGATTTGAGAATTTGGGACATAGAATTTGGGATAGGGGTTTAATGATTTTTTGGGGTAGGGAACAATGAAATCAGGGGAAAAAGGAATAAGGGAGAAAAGAGAATGATGGAAAGAGAATAAACTTGGTGGAAAACAGTTGTTGAAACCCTAGGCAGCCATTTTTATGTGAGGGCTTTGACATGGTAGGGTTTGATTATGTGTATAGACCATCACCATTCATAAACCACCATAGCCTATCGCAAAATTGGATAAATCATAGAGATGGAGGCTCTACCTGTCAAATCCGTGCAAGTTAATGGCAATTTGGAACAATTCTTGACAGTTTTCGGGCCTTTTGTTGTGTGCGCCGCGCAAAACGCCCAATGCGCCGCGCCTTCCTAGTGCACCGCGCCCGTGTAAAAATGAACTGCGCGTTTGCTCCCAGTGCGTCGCGCCTCCTGCTCAATGCGCCGCGCCGGCAAGTTGCAGCGATTTTTTGCCCAATATCCTCACTTGCTCACCAAATCTACTCAATCTTGTTTCTCCTTTGCAAATGGGCTTATGACATGAAGGAATAGCTTATAAACCAAGAGCTTTTGAAATCTTGGCTCATGAAACCCACTTTTATAATGTTTTATCAAATAACTTTTATTTCAACCTCTATTTTTGGACCCTTTCACTTTTTAGCATGTTGATGAACTAAATGAGATGAACTTTGTTTGTTTTTGCAGGTGTTGGAGATTCTTAGGCTAAGGAAAGGAACCAGGGTGCAAGTGAAGGAATTTACAATGAAAAGAACAAAATTTACATGATTTTGTACAAATAAAGCTAAATACTTTGTTCTTTCCTCAAAACAGAGTTTTGATGAAAAACACATTTTCGGATACTTATTAACAAAATTTATTGGCGATAGACATCCTCATGGCCTGCTGGTGATTATCGGACACTCTGAAGCATTTATTGACAAAACCCTAATGAAACCCTAAACCTACTTGACACTAAAACCCTAATGACAACTTTTGCAACTTTGATGTAAAGAAGACTGTATATGATTTTTTTTATGGACAGACATCAACCAACAAGCGAATGACATGAGTGAAGTATGGGGACAAGACCCTTTTGCCAGAGGATCGATGCTCCTAAATGGAATGCAGGTGATCGAGCAGAATGGGACACCTAAAATGAAATGCAACAAAAGAGGTTTTGATCTCTGACGGAGGGTTGAACAGACCGACTCTAACACTTAGGATGCCACTTTTAGGTTGAAACTTCCTCTAATGCAAGTGTTATCTTCAGCGTTTGGTTTGTAGTTTTTTCCTAGTACAGCAGGAAGGAGAAGTTTGTGGCACTCAGCTCAGCAGAGGTTGAATACATGGTTGTAATTCAAGCAACATGTGAGGCCATATGGATGAGGAAAATACTTGTGGGTCCTTTCAATCAAGAGATGGATCTGACAGTGATATATTTTGATCATCAGAGTTGCACTAAACTCTCCGAGAATTTGATATTTCATGACAGTTCCAAGCACATTGACATCTGGTATCATCGTTTGCGGGACTATGTGCAGAGAAGAATTATGTTGCTACAATACATTCCAACTAAGAAGAAAGATGTTTACATCTTGACAAAGGCATTTTCACAAGTTAATTTCAAATTCCAAAGGTCTAGGATAGGGGTGTTGAAAAATCCCTTTTTTGCTAAGAGGGAGTGTTAAAAAATGTAGCAAGAAATCCTCAATTTGACTTTAGCCTTAGTCAAATTGAGTAAATAGAATTTCCACATCAGCATGATAACTTGGAGGCCAACATGGCTCTTGTCATTTAGTTGGCTCAGTAAATTCAAGTTAGTGGGCTTGGAGTTAAGTCATGCGTGTGTGATTGCTAAATTTTAGAAATCGAGTTTAGTTGTTTTCAGTTGTATTCAGCTAAGTGACCTCTAACTATTGATAGAGTCAAGTGAAGGTCAATTGAGAAGTGGGACAACAATCTAACTCAAAGATCTATTAGTTAAATGATCAATCAACCCAAAATAGCTAATGCATGCATGGAATTCGAATTGCTCAGGTGGAGTGGAGATAAGGCCAGTGTAACATGAGTTTTATACTAGTTGAGTGTACAATTGTTGCATGTAGTCAGGAGATCAATTCCTTGGGAATTGTGCAAGGAAATAGGGACTTTCCTATTGTTTAGGAGCTTGAATTTTCTCATATTTGCACAAGAAAATAGGAGGCTAGAGGAGCAGATAATTGGCTAAGTGTTGGCCAAATTTTCTCATTCAATAGAAAGAACAATTATTCTTTTGCAATTTGTGCGCAGAGCTGGAGCAAGCAATCGTAATATTTTATCTATTCAATTGATTAATGAAAATAGGCTTGACGGATTTTTCCCAATTGAGTTGCCCTATAAATCAGTTTGTACTTGTGATTTTTCTTGTTGCATGTATATGCATGTTGTTCTAAATTGTGATTTCTATTTGGAAGACCAGTAGAGTAGAATTGTGTCTATATCTTTTCAGTTTGAAATCTTGAGCAGTTGCAATTTCTATTAAATTTCTACAAGATGAAGGTATCAAAGGAAGAAGCGGTAGCATCATACCTTATGAGGATATCTCAAATAAGATATCAACTACAAGAACTAGGAGAAATAATGTCTGATAAAGAAATGACCATTGTTGTGCTCAATGCACTACCTGGTGAATGGGACAACTTTGTATCAAGTATTTATGGAAAGAAGGAATCCACTCCATTCAGTGAACTATGGTCATTATGCAAGGTTGAAGAAACCAGACTAAAGGCAAAGAGCGATGTTGGATCAAGTGAACAAACTCAAGCATATGCATCCATGGCTAGAAAGAAAGGGAAATTTGGAAAGTTTGATCCTCAGCAAAAGGAGAAGCTTGACATGTCAAAGATCCAATGCTATGAATGTAATGAATATGGGCACTTTAAAAGGAATTTTCCTAAACTCAAGAAGTACAACAAGAAAATAAAAGATAGAAAGGAAGCTCGTGTCACCGAATAAGTAGAAGAAGAACCCGACATGAAGAAATAAAATAAGGAGGAAGCGATAGACCTCCGCTATTAGAAGGTCTATCACACATTTTCATGTACATAGAAGTTGACAAGTAAATGTAGGGATCATCAAGTATGATAGATGCATTAGAGCTGAAATAGAGATGACATCATCATAGAAGCATGGAAGGATAGCTGAAGTAGAAAGTTTGCATGTTGTAGAAGTCATCATGATATAAAGGAAGTAGCTCATGGCATCTCCATTGGAAGCATATAAGGATAACCGAAGTAGTAGTATATATGGTTGAAACAAAGTCATCTAGAAAGATAATAAATCATCATACATCATCATCTTTAGAAAGGAGCATTTGCAGAATGAGGATCACGAAGATCCTCCATTGGAATCTTTGTTAGAATATTCACCTTTACTTAAGAAGAAGCAAGTGTCTCACAGATTATCTACATTCCGCCTTATGTGGGATCTACAAGTTAAAAGGATGATGATATGATAACAAAGGTATGCAGCATGATGAGTTGGTTGAAGTACTTTCATCTTCAAGCAAGGAAAGGTAGTTACCCAAAGGAAGTCTAGATGGCCACTTGAAGGAAGAGGTATGTATATATTTGATAGATAGATAAAGTCATGTCATCATATGGTTGCAGATAGAATGGGTAGAATGCTCTATCTCATGAGCGTGATAAAAGAAGAAGAAACTCTTCCTTTAGAAAGATACATGAAGACATGTAGAGAATATGCCTTGAGCTCTTCTACATATTAACATAATATGATCTCATGGAGAATATGAGGTGGTTGGCATTCATGGTTCCTATGATGAAGGAACTATGTATAAACAAACTTGTGGAAGAAATATGTGAAGAGATGGTAGAAGAAGAGTTCATGAAAGATGTATCTATAGTCATGTAAGATAAGGTAAGTGATCAACATCTGATAACAAGAAGGATTATATATGACATCTCCATGAAGAAGGTATGAAGACCATGATATGTATGATGGAAAAGGAAAAAATTGATAATGTGTGTCTTAGAGATGGATTCATACATATGCAGGATGTTGATGTTGCAAGAATTTGATGTCATTGTTAGCGCTTGAAATTTCACCTCAGGCTGAGAAAGGTAAACCTCAAGGCAACATCAAACCATTTAGCCTCGTAGCTAGCCCTACGGGGCAGGAGAAGGCTCTCTCCGGTCTATCTCAGTAAAATCTTCAATAGATGAGATGACCAATAAGGTAACCTGATATTAGGCTAGTAAACTGATCAGAGAGTTTGATTTTGGGTTTTTGGTGGCAAATTGAGGAGAGGGCAATTTTGGGTGCGGGGATTGGACACAGTTTCTGCAGGGGGTTCCTTGGGGCGAGGTAGGAGACAGCGTTGATGCCTTTAACTGAGGTGGATGGTCAGGAATGAAAGATGAAGAGCTAAAGAGAGCAAACAATAACTTTGAATTCTCTTTAGACAGAAGAAAACATTGAAATTAAACAAACTTAAAAGCAGAGCATGGCAAGCATGAATTCTTACTTTAACACTTCATTTGTTTAATGTGCAGAAGTAAAAGAAAGGAAATGAATCACATAACAAGCTTACAAGTATATTGAGAAACACACCATCAACACATGAGTCCACAAGAATCCCAAAGAGGACTGCAAAACCCTGGTCTTCCTTAGCCAAAAATTGCAGAGATACAGTGAATAATACAATGATAGCTTCTCCCTCAAGAGTCCAACCTTCCAACCCCTGAAAATGATTAAGAAAATACATAATATAGGCAAGCCAACCTCTTCCCTTGCCTCTAGGGGTCGAGCTCATCCTTCTAGGAGCTGTTTCAACCACTTCTAAACTAAGCACTACAAACTAGGCAGTCAAAACAACTTGCCTCTATAAACTTGGAAACCAATTCATTCATTTAATATTTACCCTTTTCATGAATGAATCTTCTAGAAGAGGTACATAAGAGTAAAAGTGTCATAAAAGTACAATAATTACATCAAAGAGCCTAATAATCCACCCCAAAAAGTCAAACTGGCGTTTTTCTGAGCTGTACACTGAAATCTGGAGAAGTTTGCCTGACGGGTCGCGCGCCTCTGCCTAACGGGTCGCGCGCCTTTGGGACCACATTTGGGGCACTTGCAGGTGTCCAAATTGGGCAAGAGTAGGCTTGTTGGAAAGGTCTGTGAGTCTACTTTATAACCCAACTGGAATTTTTGAATTTGGAGTTCATTTTCCCTATCACAAATCAAATCTCCCAAGACTGCTTTCTGCAATTCAAAAAAGTGGCAGAAAGTCATTTTTTACTAGTTTTTTGACTTTCTGGAGGCCCAAAACTTCACCAAATCTCAAGTCCATCCATGAGCATATGTAACTTTGCATGAAAAATCTTGAAATGCTGAGTTTTTGCCAAATGGAGTTGCCATGATGAAGGGTCGCGCGGGGGATGAGACCCGTTAATGGGAAAAACTTGCAAATTGCCAAAAAATGCCAAAATTCTCAAAATTTCTTGGGATTTGTGCTGTGGCTAGGCTATTTAGTGCCTTGATCCTTGAGTGAAGCCTCAACCAAGATACGGAGAGGATTTGGCCTCTTTCTTCGTTTTAGGGTTAGGATGTGATTTTTTGTTTTTAAAGGGAAAAGGGGTAGGGTTTATTTTCTTTACAAATTTAAAAGGGAAATTGACATGGAAATATAGGGAAAATGAAATGGGAATGAGGGAAATAATTACAAGGGGAAAAAACCATGAAGCAACAATAAACCCTAGCTCACTTTTACAATGTAACATATAGCCATATGGAGGTCTTGCTCTTGCACATTTTGATCATTAAAAACACATTCATAATATCCATCAACCATAACCAGCAATCATAACCAAGATTAGGGAGCCTACCTCAAGCAATTTGATGGCTTGGAAGGCGTTTGAGAAAATATGAAATAAGTTTAGAGGGAGACAGCTTGACGGGTCGCGCGCGCCTGACGGGTTGCGCCCGTTGTAAAATTACACTGCGGGAAGCCTCCTGACGGGTCACGCCCCTCTGACGGGTCGCGCGCCTGGCCTGACGGGTCGCGCGCCTGTCACTCGCCCGAACTTGCTCTGCTTTCGCTCCTTTCACTCTATCACTCACTCAAACTTCTCTTGCAAGTGTCTTGGATGCACAATGAGAGTGAAAGGAGGGAGATTGAGTTTTTATAAGTTTCATTTGAAAAAATTTCATGTTCAAACCCACTTTCTAATGTTTCTCTTTGACACTTTATAAAATTGACTTTTTGGTTTCCTTTGTCCTGAAATTGACTCATTTAGTGCTTTGACTTGATTCTTTTTGCAGGTAGATCATCTGAGGGATCTTGGCAAGGGGACCAGGGTTGCATACTGTCCACTGAAGTCTTTTGAAATTTCATCACTTTTTACAAACATTTGAAAAATGACCTTGGCTTTAAAAACAGAGTTTTTAAATCCAAGGTGAAAATTAACTGTACAAGATAAAAAATCTTGAATAAATATCTTTACAATCATCGCTCTGGCTTGTTGAGCACTTATTGACCTTCAAAACATGACCTTGTAGACATTTTTGACCAAAACCCTAGACCTAGGAAATTGACCTCAAGACAAGACAAGACAAGCTTTGAGAGAGCTAAATGACTGAAATGACCTGAGCCAGCAATGCCAAGAGGGGAAAAATATACCAGCTCCTCCATCAGGGTTATGGCATGCCTAATGGGATGCAAAAAATTGACACTGATGAGACACCTACTTATGCAAATGCAAAGAGCTTTGATCGCTGATGGAGGGCTACTAGACCGACTCTAACATTGGCTCCAATGGGGATGGTAGCTCCTTGGAGGTACCAAGAACCTTAGACCTCTGGGAGAGCATACCAGTGCTTAATATTGGGCAATGGAGTCAACTTTTACACACAATACAAGACTTTGACTATTGACTGAAAAATGAACTAACTTTGACACAAACTAACTCAATGGCAAACTGAAATAACTTGAAAAAACTCACTCAACAGACCAAACACAAATGACTCATGACCGACTTAAAACAAAACTTTACAAAGCTTTTGGAAAAACGGCAGCAATCCATCAAGATTTGGAATCATGATGACAACCACCTGCATACTAATGAAATATGTACAATCATGTATAATGAGCTTTCCAATGTAACCAATCCAGCAGATGGCTACATACCAAATTTCTGCTCTCGCTTATCTCGAGCAGGCGAAACGATGAACCTGTAGGCAACTCAAAATAACCACTGAAACCAAAGCTTATGATAATGAACCAGGCAACATTTATCTTTTCTAATGCTTGCAGAAGAATGCCAAAGGGATCTTGATAATGCTGAAGCACTACCTTGTTTGGAGATCCAACTGCTAAAATATAAGTACTCTCTTCATTCTGATCTGAAAGAACAATGGGTTGCTGATTGATAGGAAGGCACAGAGAAGTATAAACTTCTGCCATATGAGTGTTGCCTGTAAATTCCTTGACCGTGAGAAATTTTGACATATTGTCTCTCTCAAGCTTATATTCCTCAATTTCATGGTCTAGGTCATTCTTAAACAGAAAACAATCCTCAAGATCATCAAACGTGACAGCCTCATCATCTTCATGAAAGAAAATATTATCTGTTTTCTGATCTATAAAACTAATTACAAGACTGTCATCATTTTTAAAAGAGGAAGAAGTTTCACCAACACTTTCGTGACCATATGCACACTGCCGATTTGCTTTAGCTTGGGTTGTAGCATGACCTTTCAAGAGTTGATCTATCTCATCTTCAGATAAAGGAGATAAGACTTTCTGTTTCCCTTTGCTCAAACAAGTCTTGTCTTCTTGAAATAACATTTCAAAACATGAAAAATCTGAATGACAGTCCTGATCTTCTGAAACTTGGAAACGTTGCTGATCATCTTCATATGACATGGCAATCAAACTATCCAAATTATGATTGAAAGAAGAGTTTTCACTTACTTGAACAAAGATCTCATCTTGCTGTTCACGAGCTGGCTGAATTACCTCCTCATGCAGGCTCTGTTCTGATAGCATAAGGACATTTGGATCAAGAACTTTGTCTATGAGCTCAACAACAAAACTCTCCTTTTCAGGATTCGGCACAAGGTATGCTTGGTCATCACAATCTGAATGTAGTTCTGAAGTAGCTGTCCCAACATTATCACATTCTGCAATCCGGTTTCTTCTGTGGACAGATCTGAAACAAGCTCTTCTCTTTCATCAATTACAACCATATGACCATCTTCAACCTGCTGATCTTGATTCTGCTGCAAAATATCCTGATCATCTGGACAAGTATCCTCTAAGTTTTACGGCTTTTCATATAGGGCTTCCATGATCTCTTCATCCATGAAATTATCATCTTCATAAAACTTCTCAAGGCTTTCAATAAAACTATAAGCATGCTTGCAACAGTCTTGAACTAAATTCAATGATGGATAAGAGTCCTTATATCTTTCAATGAACATAGCATGAAAATCCTTTAAACAGTAAATACAAGCAGGTGGCAAACTTTCATACCATGATTGGGCTTTACCTTCCAGAGTGGCCAAGAATATCTTCATCGAGCAATCTTCAGGAAAATCCACCTTCAACTTGCGAATATGCATATGAAATCTAACTAGATGTAAAGCAGCATCCTTCTTACCATCATCATTAAATGTAGGCAAATTCCTTGACCAATCTACCTTCAGAATTTTATTTGGAAAACCTGGGATGTGATCTCGGCTCAGGGGAGCGTATCTTCTTGCAATCCGATCCATCATGAAAAGCTCAAAGCTACTGATTTCTCTGCAGTGAAGTCACGATGAAGCATTGATCTCTGGAGGTTTCAGTGAAGGAGTCGCCAGTGAATGATTCAGCCTTGTCAGTGTCTGATCGTTGTCCACTATCAACAATCAGATCTGAACTTGATACATGTACTGGGGTGAAATGAAAATGAAGTGATGTATTCACAAGCTCACGGAGATTGACTGAAGCAGCGTTTATCTACTTCCGCTTATGCAAAGCAAAAGCGTTTCGAAGGCTACCTGGCATAACTTCAGGCTCCGTCTAAGACTTATGAAGCAAACACATCAATCAACAGACAAGTTTGTTCTCCCCAGTATGGTCGCCAGTATGTTAGCGCTTGAAATTTCACCTCAGGCTGAGAAAGGTAAACCTCAAGGCAACATCAAACCATTTAGCCTTGTAGCTAGCCCTATGGGGCAGGAGAAGGCTCTCTCCGGTCTATCTCGGTAAAATCTTCAATAGATGAGATGACCAATAAGGTAACACTGATATTAGGCTAGTAAACTGATCAGAGAGTTTGATTTTGGGTTTTTTTGGGTTTTTGGTGGCAAATTGAGGAGAGGCAATTTTGGGTGCGGGGATTGGACACAGTTTCTGCAGGGGGTTCCTTGGGGTGAGGTAGGAGACAGCGTTGATACCTTTAACTGAGGTGGATGGTCAGGAATGAAAGATGAAGAGCTAAAGAGAGCAAACAATAACTTTGAATTCTCTTTAGACAGAAGAAAACATTGAAATTAAACAAACTTAAAAGCAGAGCATGGCAAGCATGAATTCTTACTTTAACACTTCATTTGTTTAATGTGCAGAAGTAAAAGAAAGGAAATGAATCACATAAAAAGCTTACAAGTATATTGAGAAACACACCATCAACACATGAGTCCACAAGAATCCCAAAGAGGACTGCAAAACCCTGGTCTTCCTTAGCCAAAAATTACAGAGATACAGTGAATAATACAATGATAGCTTCTCCCTCAAGAGTCCAACCTCTCCAACCCCTGAAAATGATTAAGAAAATACATAATATAGGCAAGCCAACCTCTTCCCTTGCCTCTAGGGGTCGAGCTCATCCTTCTAGGAGTTGTTTCAACCACTTCTAAACTAAGCACTACAAACTAGGCAGTCAAAACAACTTGCCTCTATAAACTTGAAAACCAATTCATTCATTTAATATTTACCCTTTTCATGAATGAATCTTCTAGAAGAGGTACATAAGAGTAAAAGTGTCATAAAAGTACAATAATTACATCAAAGAGCCTAATAATCCACCCCAAAAAGTCAAACAGGGTCAAACTGGCGTTTTTCTGAGCTGTACACTGAAATCTGGAGAAGTTTGCCTGACGGGTCGTGCACCTCTGCCTGACGGGTCGCGCGCCTTTGGGACCACATTTTGGGCACTTGCAGAGGTCCAAATTGGGCAAGAGTAGGCTTGTTGGAAAGGTCTGTGAGTCTACTTTCCAACCCAACTGGAATTTTTGAATTTGGAGTTCATTTGCCCTATCAAAAATCAAATCTCCCAAGACTGCTTTCTGCAATTCAAAAAAGTGGCAGAAAGTCATTTTTTACTAGTTTTTTGACTTTCTGGAGGCCCAAAACTTCACCAAATCTCAAGTCCATCCATGAGCATGTGTAACTTTGCATGAAAAATCTGGAAATGCTGAGTTTTTTTCCAAATGGAGTTGCCATGATGAAGGGTCGCGCGGGGGGTGAGACCCGTTAATGGGAAAAACCTGCAAATTGCCAAAAAATGCCAAAATTCACCCAAAATTCTCAAAATTTCTTGGGATTTGTGCTGTGGCTAGGCTATTTAGTGCCTTGATCCTTGAGTGAAGCCTCAGCCAAGATACAGAGAGGATTTGGCCTCTTTCTCTGTTTTAGGGTTAGGATGTGATTTTTTGTTTTTAAAGGGAAAAGGGGTAGGGTTTATTTTCTTTACAAATTTAAAAGGGAAATTGACATGGAAATATAGGGAAAATGAAATGGGAATGAGGGAAATAATTACAAGGGGAAAAAACCATGAAACAACAATAAACCCTAGCCCACTTTTACAATGTAACATATAGCCATATGGAGGTCTTGCTCTTGCACATTTTGATCATTAAAAACACATTCATAATATCCATCAACCATAACCAGCAATCATAACCAAGATTAGGGAGCCTACCTCAAGCAATTTGATGGCTTGGAAGGCATTTGAGCAAATTTGAAATAATTTTAGAGGGAGACAGCTTGACGGGTCGTGCGCGCCTGACGGGTCGCGCCCGTTGTAAAATTACACTGCGGGAAGCCTCCTGACGGGTCGCGCCCGTTGTAAAATTACACTGCGGGAAGCCTCCTGACGGGTCGCGCCCGTTGTAAAATTACACTGTGGGAAGCCTCCTGACGGGTCGCGCCCCTCTGACGGGTCGCGCGCCTGGCCTGACGGGTCGCGCGCTTGTCACTCGCCCGAACTTGCTCTGCTTTCGCTCCTTTCACTCTATCACTCACTCAAACTTCTCTTGCAAGTGTCTTGGATGTACAATGAGAGTGAAAGGAGGGAGATTGAGTTTTTATAAGTTTCATTTGAAAAAATTTCATGTTCAAACCCACTTTCTAATGTTTCTCTTTGACACTTTATAAAATTGACTTTTTGGTTTCCTTTGTCCTGAAATTGACTCATTTAGTGCTTTGACTTGATTCTTTTTGCAGGTAGATCATCTGAGGGATCTTGGCAAGGGGACCAGGGTTGCATACTGTCCACTGAAGTCTTTTGAAATTTCATCACTTTTTACAAACATTTGAAAAATGACCTTGGCTTTAAAAACAGAGTTTTTAAATCCAAGGTGAAAATTAACTGTACAGGATAAAAAATCTCGAATAAATATCTTTACAATCATCCCTCTGGCTTGCTGAGCACTTATTGACCTTCAAAACATGACCTTGTAGACATTTTTGACCAAAACCCTAGACCTAGGAAATTGACCTCAAGACAAGACAAGACAAGCTTTGAGAGAGCTAAATGACTGAAATGACCTGAGCCAGCAATGCCAAGAGGGCAAAAATATACCAGCTCCTCCATCAGGGTTATGGCATGCCTAATGGGATGCAAAAAATTGATACTGATGAGACACCTACTTATGCAAATGCAAAGAGCTTTGATCGCTGATGGAGGGCTACTAGACCGACTCTAACAGTCATGATGAAAGTCCATCATAAAGAGGTAATTTTGATTTATTGTTCATTTTGATTTTTGAAAACATCTAGTTGGGTTGTTACATGGCTACCAAAAGAAGGTTGTAAAAGTCACCTCCAACTAATACTTACGTGATTGGATAGAAGATCCTAAAAGAAACATGACTTGGAAGAGGTAGTTGTATGAAGAAAATTCAGATGTGGACTAGAATATCACTTTCCAATGAAGAGAATGATGGCATGACTATTAGTTCAACACTATGGTTTGTTGAAGGGAAAGTGATGGACAAGATTGTTGATGCCCTACGTAAAGTGTTGATGAAGTTGAATTTCATGACATGATGTAGAAATAGGAACCCTACAAGTAGTTGATAGTACCGTGATCTCCACCAAAGAGAAGATAGTTGTTTTTGGAAACAAATCCCTAGTTGAGAGGGATCTTGGTAAAGTCCCTTGTTAAAAGGGAGCTAGGGAATATTCCTTTTATAGGAATATGTAGATCCTCCCTAGTTGAGAGGGAAAGATAGGCACATCGTTCTTGTCTTCATGTTATGAAGAAAGAATTGAGGATTAGGTAAGCATTTGAGATTGTTTTCGATGCTCTTTAAGGATGCAATAGGGCATCCCATAGGCAAGTGTGGTTGAAGAGGAAAATCCTTGAGGATGTGTTATTCCAAGACAGGAATGGTCCTAAAATGACATACCTTATGAACATCTAGATGGGGTATCTACCTTGAGAGACAATGATGAAGGTGTCTATGAATCATTGGTCTCCCCGGCATTATGCTCCAATCTTCAAGAGAAATAGAGTTGTTAGTCAAGACCTTGCTATGTGACAATGTTGTTTGATATGTTTGAGATGCACTTATATACGATGAGAAGATAGCTTATGAGATGGCTTACTAATCTGACTCTTCCTATGAGAATTCTTCAGTATGAGAAAGTCCAAGTACCATGTATGGATTATGAATATGTCCCTAGTTAAGAGGGAGTGTTGAAATGTGTAACTAGGTTCGGTCTTCATAATGTCCATTGTAATCATGATTTTAAATATTTGATAATAAAGAGGAAACAAATTTATTATTAACATTCTTGATGCATGGGTTTCATGCTCAAGATAAATTTATTTATAGGTCAAGCACCCATTGAGTGCTTCTAGGTTTTTCATATAGTTATGAAGTCAAAAGAGTCATTGTCATACATGTAAGACGCCTTTGGGAATGTTGTATCTTGTAAAGAAATATTTTTGTAAAGTCAAAAGTGTCATAAAGACCCTCCAAGACCTTCTCGAACAAGTCAGCCTACAAGAAGGATCAAGTCAGCCTCATGGGCAACAATTCAACCTCCTAAGAAGTCTATATATAAGGGAACCTTGACTTCACTTGGAGTGACATTCATTCAAGCAAGAAAGAAGTTAGATCTCAAGAAAGAAGCTGGAAGACAAGGAAAAAGAACGGAGTTCAAGGAAAGAAGAAGAGGATCAAGATCGAAGTTTTGGACCTCTCTCTCTCTCGTGTTAGGGTTTCTAATGTAGCTGCTAGACTGAAATTACAGAAGAAATTGTTGGATATCGAAGTTGCAGAAGAAACTATTTGAGGTCAAAGTTGCAGAAGAAATTACTGGGGAAGTTGAAGTCGTAGAAGAAATTGTTGGGAAAGTCGAAGTTGTAGAAAAAGTTGTTGGGGAGGTTGAAGTTGTTAGAAGTTGTTAGGTCGAAGTTGTTGGAAGTTTCCAGTTGAAAGTTGTTGGAAATTGTTAGGTTGAAGAGCTACTAGGTCGAAATTGCTCAAAAGGTTCATCAAGAAGGAGAAGTTTGACTTGGTCTTGGAGGGGTCTTTGTCAAGGGTCTTAAGTCTTAGAATTCGTCATCTGAACATTCTATAAGAAGAGAAGAATTATTGTGGGTTTTCCTCTCAACAGGAGAGGTTTTGTGTAGGTTTTAACCCTGTACAGAAATTACCTATGGACGAATTCTAAAAATAGAAAATAAACAATGACGAGAAAATAAAAGAAAATACACAGAGATTTTGCCCTGGATCCCAAAATCGAGACTACCAGATTGATTTTTCATTATGTTCCTTTCAATGTTACAATACATATATATATATATATATATATATATACATGTCAAAGCATTCATAAACCCCAATCCATTAACCCTAGATTAAAACATAGTCGTAGTTCCCTTGACCGGATCTACAAAATACCATGGGAAAAAAATCATCACGCCCAAAACCATGTGAAAAACCCATGCACAAAACCATAGGTAGGTTCGCTCACATAATATAGGGTCCAAAAAAAAATCTCGGGGCGATGCCCTGGACCCCATATTGCACTCGTCGCAACGAACAAGGTGGGTGTGGACAAAATATAACACACATCCAACATTTTTTCCCTAGCTTGCAGCCTATATTTTGTGTCCTCTCATTGATCTTTATTGTTGGTAGTTGCTTGATAATGGAAAACACAATAATGATCAAGAGAAAGAAGAAGTTAATCGAGTTAAGTAAAAATACATCACAAGAAGTTATAAAGTAATATAAATCACCTAATCTAGTTGCCCCAATATTTCTCAACACATTCGGCGTCTAGACTGAACTGATTTGTCCACTGGTTGGGCCAACTTGTCCATTGGCTAGACTAGCTTATGCAATTGGCAGAATGTATCGTGAATATTTGAAAAAATATTTCTCTTGAACCATAAGGGGTTAGAAGGAATGTCATATATAATTGGAGAGATATCATAATAAGCTTTCCAACCATATACATTATGCTTCCATTTGAGCTAGGTAAATGGAGTAAAAATGCATTCAAAGATAAGGTATCCAAATGGGGCATCAAAAATCCAGAAAGTCATTTCTCCTTAAATATGAGTAGTTAGAGTGTGTGGCATACACCATTGGAAATGTCTCGAAATGAGTTTCCGACCATATACGTTATGCTTCCATTTGAGCTATGTAAATGGATTAAAAATGCATTCACAGATAGGGTAGCCAAATGGGGCATCAAAAATCCAAAAACAATATTTCGAAATGTGTTATTTGACTATGTGAATTTTTCTTTCATATAGATAGACTTTGACATCAATGACAAGTTCTTTCAACAATATTCCTATTGAAGATGTTATTATAGACTTGTTGGAGTTTGATTTGTAGTCCTAGTTAGAGGTTGAATTGTAACCTGTTGGAGGCCAAATCCTTGCTAGAGGCCGCCTTCTAGAGTAAGTTGTGAACAAGTCAAGGAAAATTTTAGCGGCTAATATTCACAAGTGGGCTAATTTTCCATGCTTTTTCCAAAAAAAACAAGATTTTCCATTTTCCATTTTTTCTAAAAATTATTCACCCAAATTTATAGTATAAAATCATTTTACCTTAAAAATTGCTAAAAAAAAATAGAGACTATATAAACTAATTAGAAATTTGAATATTTTTACAAAAACATCACCAAACATTTTACAGCGTGCATATTAATGATTAGTAAGATTCGCCGAGGTTTCTAAAGTTTAAGATAAATTTTCATCCTTAAAATTTTTTGTGGTACACGCTACCATGAGGGTAGAGTTTCTTTGAACAAATTCCAAGCCTAGATGTTGTCTCTTGAACCATTGTAAGTTGTTGCTTATTGAGGATTAGTATCCTCATCTTCTTGACAACTTGGAGCTTGCAATTTTTGTATGTTGGTGCTTACAAAGGATTGGTGTCGTTACAAGTGATTGTAATAAATTGAAGATTGTTTGAAAAACATGCAAGTGTTTCTTCTTCAAATTTAGATTTGCACTTTAATATATGTGATCATGCTTAGTGTTGATGATTGATTATGTGATGAGATTTCAAACTAATAAAGTGAAAATTTGTTCAATATTTCCAACAAATGAATGTTTGCTTTCCCTAGTAACAACATAATTAATAGTAAATGTGAAAAATTTATGAATTTGAATGATGAGAGTGTGATAATAATGCACACGAGATAAATTATGTTTTTCATTATGTTGTTGTGAATGACAGTGTAAAAAGCTTTGAGGTTATATGTATGACACAAACAATGATGCAATAAAGAAAGTATGTGTTGAATATCAACAAGCGCAACCATATAAATTAAATGGCTAGTAAGCAATGACAGGCATCAAAACACTTACCTCATGATGTGTCTCACGTTGCCAAGAATAAATTATTATTAGTATCATTAATTATATGTGTGTGTGTGTGACTTAAACATATATGCATTAAAAAAAATTATGTAACAAGATTCTTAAGCAGAGAGATTCACCCCAGTTTACCATGGAAATTCTTGACTTCTAAATAGTATGTTTTACAATACCATGGCTTAGTAATACCACATGCCCAAAAAACCATAAGTCATGTGCATATAATGTTTCTTTTAATATACCAAGTTAATTAAAATGGCACAAATGGCTTAACTGCTTTTGAGATAAATATCAACCTTTGATCTGTGACTATTACTAGGAATATTCTAGAATATCCCGTGAATGTTAAATATCTACCATCCACCTAATAATTATTAATAATTAAATTAAATTTTAGAAACTCTATTATAAAATAGGCGCACCTATCGGTGTAACAATTATTTGGTTTATTGTAGTGTCATATTTTGTTCCAAGTGAACTAGTTTTAGTTATGGCAATGATTTAAGACCATAAGGAAGACCAACACCTACAATAGCTAAGGCAAAAATGTTGTAAAAAGGGGAACCTCATGATGAGAAATCTAGGTCCCTTGATAAAATGTAGTGGAACATAAAATATGTATGATGGAAGTGTGTTAGTGATGCATGAATGGGTTAATGCATAATGCATTATTGCCATCAACACCGAGTGGGTATGACATAGTAGGGTATTGATATTAATACCCAGTGAGATAGGTTAGAACCCTTGTGATTGATTTGTGAGTTATTGTAGCAAGATTAAGTAATGACACCCATAACATGAGTTATGAGGATGTATAGGCTTGATGCATTGAATGGGTGCATACTTGCATGGGACAAGCATGTGCATGATTTCATGTCATGAAAGAAAAGAACTTCTAAAACTAAGAAACTATAAATCATTGAAATGAGTGGTGTGAATCCCTCATCCCACAATACAAAGTGAAATTGATGATAGATGTAACCAGTGAAAAAAAACATTTGTCATTATTAATTTTGGCCTTCTAATGATTATAATA
The DNA here is from genome assembly GCA_031772625.1 of Pinus tabuliformis. NCBI lineage: Eukaryota > Viridiplantae > Streptophyta > Pinopsida > Pinales > Pinaceae > Pinus > Pinus tabuliformis. The sequence goes on from CM062818.1 coordinate 53,336,336, forward strand.
AATGTTTGAATGGTATTTTGAGAAATGTGGAACGGTAGTAATGCATACAACTAATGCAATGATATTTCCTTCCAAGTTATGTGATACGCAGCGAAAAATGATTGAATTGCTAGTATGTGACAATCCTGAGATAATTTTAGGAACTATGGTAGATGATTATAATGAAAGGACTTGATGCATGTATGATAACAATTGTTTTGTTGATTGAAAGTTCAAATTGCGTATGGAATGGCCTTGGATATGGAAATGAACATAATTCCAAAAAAGAAGGTTGGGTACTATTACCTACATGATCCAAACATCATGATAAGGATCTCATGGTTAAGAATATTATTTCTATATGAAGTGGGTTTGAGATAAAGGATTTCTAATTGGAGTTATTATGATGATTTTGTTATGATTCTATGATATAGATGAGATGATGCGTTTTCTAGAAGAATAGGTGATGGTTTTTTTATCTAGAAAGCACATAAAAGAGGCTATTGTTAGGACACAAGAACCTTATGATATGCCTGGGCTATATGACTCCACAAGTCTCCATAATCTTTTTGTGCAAGGAAGCATTGGCAAATTATGAATTTCCTAAGGGATTGTTTAACAAAAGAGGGGATACCTAACCTTGGAGGGCAAGTGATTGTAAGGAAGAGGAGACGAGTAAATAAAAAACTAGTTGGGATCATCAGCACATTGGGTATGATGTGGGTGTCAATCCACAATCATACAAATCAGTATCGTGTTTGAATAAATATCATATCCTAATTGGGAAAAGTTTATGCATGGAAAAGGGTTTTAATATACCTATTTACTAATAATCATTGTAGGCCTCTTTTGGAATGTTAGAAGTTTATAGGTGGCCAAACAATGAAAGCAAAATGATAAAGGAAGAATAACTAAGAGGAACATGTTGTTGGTGTAGTTGAAGAAGTATTGAGGAATGCTACCACCATAAAGGAGAACATTAATGATCATGTTGTTGCAATCAAAAGAACACCAATGGTTGTTTTTAACATCGAGGGTAGTGTTCCTTTGAGGGGGAGGGTATTGTAACACCCCATATTGACCCTTCGGTTAAATTATAATTAATTGGAAATGAATATGTTAGTGGTATTGTATAGCATGTATTGGAATTTAAATGCCATCATTGCGACAAACCAAATTAAACAATTAAAAATGATATGTATGTAAATATTTATCAAATAATTAAAAAAGTTGAGCAGCTAATTGGGAATGCAAGCATTGATATGAACTATGATATCACAATGTGGGAAAATGGCGAGGGCTTACAGGAATTGCCTTGCCAAGAAATTTGAATTCAAATCTAAAACTTGTCCCTCTTTCTCGTGATGTCATTAATTTTGAATTACTTGGTAGTTGGAAATGTCACCCTCATAAATATGGAAGTTCGGGTGGCAGCTAAAATAGTGCTCTAGAATTCAATGGAAGGAATGGACTCAGTACATTCCTTGGATTTTGAAATTGACCTTGGGTTGCCTAAGAAACTAAGACATCGACATGTAGAACAACGAATTGCATTGATGATGGCAAATTTTGGAAGGGAGCATAAAGGGTGTGAACAATCATTCATGCATAGGGAGAAATCCAAATGTTGTGAACAGAGGTGTATGAATGCATAGGAAACAAATTCATGAGTAGAATGTTGCCATTTCCAAGTGGGAAGATTGTTGGATTGTTCTGAGAGTTTATATAGAGTTTTGGATGCACAGATATGCCTATAAAAGTGCTAATCATAGGTTGGAACATTGCTAATGTACTTTGGGCTCTCTAAAAACAAATTTTGCATGCTTATTATTCACAAGAGAGTTATGGAACTTAGCTAAATAGTGGGGGTCACAAATCGATGTGTGTCAAACCAATCATCAAAAGACCATAGAGTAGTGAAGGGATTTTCATACTGCTATGCTAGCTAGCTAAGAGGCATCCGAGATTTGTGGAGACCCCAGGCTCAACAAGCAAAGGAATCATTAATGTTTTTCTTTCTATGAAGGAGAGTTGGCTTCACCCACCTCAATTTTCTAAATGTTGATAGTTTCCCCTTGTGGTAAGATGCCCAAGCTAGAGGGTGGCTAGTTGTAGACAACACAAGTGAAATTGAGCTTATAGTTGAGTGAAAATGGCTCCTTGCAAGATCGGTTGCTAGCTGGAAACTTCAAACAAGTGTTGTCCATGTTCATAGATTATTGTACTTTTGCTCCTTGAGCGATGTTAGTAAAGGAAAAAAAATATGTCTTCTATTGTATGGAATTTGGACTATGGTACATATGTTAAATTGTCATATATATCTTTGATTATGAAATTGATTGTTATGCTCAAGAAGATTATCATGTTGAGGATTTTGACTCTATATATTGGGTTCCATTTGTGTGTGCATGTTTAAAGGATTGGCTCGTAGTCATGAGGTTGCACAATTATAATATTAGTTAAGTGTCAAGTAATTTTAAGATCATTTTAATCATGACTATAGTGGATGTATACAACTCTCTTAAGTGGGAGGTAAGCTTAAGGCTAATTTTATTTTATTTTTTATTTTTATTTATTTATTTATTTATTTTATCTAGACCATAGTTCTTACATGATTGAATCCTTAAACTTATGAGAAAGATGAAGTGTTTTAAGCCTTCCCAAAAGCATTGAAAGGCGAGAGATTATAATCTTTGTTAATGAATGGTTGTTCTTGAAACATTAATATGTGCAAATCAGCTTTGGACCCTTAGCTAATCTAACTATTAGACAAGATTTTGAGACCTTCCTAGCTATAAATTCAAAGCTATTGCATAATGGCATAATCAAATCCAATTGGTCTCAAAATATTGTCATAATTAGATGGCAATGCAAGTCTATTTGTTGAAAAAAAATTGGGCCAAGACTTGGGCTTTGACGTTTAATTTGTAATGGGATTCCAAGAAGCCTTAAGTTGCCATATTGGGGTTAGAGTAATGAATCTCACTTATAATGTGTAAACTAAGGATAAAGATAACCTTATACCTTAACTAAATTCACTCTTTGCAACTCTATTATGGTGTTTTAAAGGTGTACAAGTATTTCACCTAATGCTTCTATTTTTGTTGTTATAGGGGTAAGATCTAGGTCCAACTAGCCTAGACCATTGAACTTGTATGAGTAAGCCCCATTGCTCATAAATATCAATAAAACCCATACAAGCATAAGTACATAAATAGAGTCAATATATAATAATACATGATCCAAATATCTACTCATATACGAAGGTTGGTATAATTAATGGAAACATAGTAAATCTGGGAAATTTTGGTTATTACGTGGGGAGGATGAAAGTTTGTAGCATATATCTATATATATATATATATATATATATATATATATATATATATATATATGCGCTTGAGTTTAATATATCTTAGTAAGAATGTACAATTATATTGTCAAAATCTTTCAGATATTAACTGTGTAGAAGATTTCTTGGTCCAACCTTTCGGATGGACACTCCACCCATCATTAGGAAGCAGAAAGTAAACATATGGTATGCATGAGAGTTGATCAAACCTATAGGTAATGAGAGGACAGAGACTTGAATAACGGTCACAAGAATAAAATACTAAATTAAGAGCATCAATGGTTAAGAGGTGAGGAAAAATTATAAAGAAAATGATTAAAATAAATAGTAAAAAATTTAACTAGTTAAAATGTAATTGAGGAAGAAGTCAAAAAATAAAATGGAATAAAATATTGAGTTATTTTATTTTATTTTATATAATAATATTAATATTAGATATCATTTTTTGGAATTCAACTGCGTTAACTAAGTCATTCATCTATGACCATTTTCATGAGAGGTAGTCATAACTAACTAATTTCTCATGATTTATGAATAGTCCACTTAGCACTCATTGCATTGGGTGATGCTCACGGGGGTGAAGAAGTGGGATTGAAACTAGTGAAATTAATCACATAGCGTCAACCATCACTTCCGAGGCTTGAACCCGATAACCAGGACTTCCCTGGAGTTCACCCATCCCAGGTCGCCTCTGGCTTAAGCATATTTAACTGTGGAGTTTTCCCCACAATCAAGCCCACTTAGCTTGCTACCCTGTTTGTAAAACCTTAGCAAGTATTGTGCCTCATGAACCATTCAAGTAGAGATCCCTTTACTCTTTTGTATTTAAGTATTGAGAGGTTTAGGCAATGTATTATATTAGATATCATTTTTTGAGACTTACTTAACGCAACTGAATCTCAAAAAATGATATATAATATAATGCATTGTCGAAACCTCTCCATACTTAAATATTAATATTGTTAAATGGTTAATAATTAAGAATTATTAACTTTTATTTTTTTTTTTAAATTATATAAATGGAATTTATATTATTATCATTAATTGGTTAATAATTTAGGATTGAAAAATTTAGTCAAAGCTCAAAATAATAATATATTTAATTGTTAATACATAATGTTATATTTAGCTGATTAAAATTAATATTAGATAATATTAATAAATTTTAATATTAATGGGTTATATTTTATATAGAATTAATATTAATATTATTAAATAGTTAATAATTTAGAGTTTTATTTTAAAATTTTAATTTATAATTTATAAAAATAGAATTTGTATTATTCTTATTAAATGGTTAAAATTTTAAAAGTTTAGGATTAGTAATATTAGAATAATAATATATTTAATTGTTAATATATAATGTTATATTTAATTGGTTAAACTTAATATTAAATAATATTAATGGGTTATATTTTATATAAAATTAATATTAATATTATTAAATAGTTAAATAATAATATATTTAATTGTTTTTGAAAATAATTGTAAAACAACAAATCTCGTAAGGTGGGATAAAAAGAAGTTCTTCTTTGAAACTTTAGTCACTCCTGTTATCTTATATGGCTGTGAGGTTTGGGGTTGCAACATCTCCAGAGAATCATGGAGAAAGATTGAGCAAATCTAGAAGCGTTTTATAACTTATAACCTGAAAATTAGAAGTAATACAACCTATCCTATTCTCCTTATAGAAGCAGGTCTTTCCCGCATTGAGAGCCTAGCTATGATTAGGTTTCTGCTGTACAAGCACAAACTCAATAACATAGACGATCATAGACTTCCTAAGCTAGCTTTAATTTCCAGCCAAAACCACCTAAGGCTCAAGCGGGGGTGGCATAAAGACACAAGGGCCTGATTAAACTATTGGGAGATCAACGAGAATGATGCATTGCAAAACATAAATATAAAGATATTGTTACTTCTAAGTTCAAAGAAAAAATGTGGTGTGAGAAAGATTTAGCAGCTAAAAGAAATTTAAGTTATTATAAGAAGGTCATCAACCCCACCCTAGAAGATCAAAAGTATCTCTCTATTTTAACTAGCTCAAAGAAGAAAATTAATATAGCAAAGATTAGAACAAATTCTCATGAGCTCCATAGTGAAACAGGTCGTTGGGCAGTTCCTAAAACGCCATGGATGGAAAGGATCTGCCATATATGTGAGAATAGGAACATCGAGGATGAAAACCACTTCCTCTTAGAGTGCCCCACGTACAACCACATTAGATCTCAGTGTCACAATTTTTGTTGCAACACTGACCTTCCTAGCCTTTTACAATGTCAAAATTATAGTGAGCTCGGGAGGCTTCTCTCCAAGCTTTTTGAGCATAGGAATAAAATCTTAAATCAAAATAAATAATTTGCTTCTTTAAGTCTGATAGACCAATATTTGATCTCAGTAAACGTTAACCACCATCATCATCATTAAAATATAAAAACATTTTTACCTTTTATATTTTATATAAAATTAAAATATAAAATAAAATAACAAAATAATTTTAGTAATCAAATTTAATTTATATTTAAAAATAACAATATACATTAAAATTAACTAATAACAAACATCCACTTTCCTTTTATTTATTTATAATTTCTTCTATTCTCGTAAACTTCCACCTTGTGTTAAAAGATATAATAAACACAATGAAGAGTGGATAAGGACTTTCTTGGGTATGACCTCACTACACAACGAGAGGTTTATTAGGATTTTACGGGGTATGATCTTACTTGACATTTTAGAAACAACCAATATTCTGCTCATATAACATCAAGTTTAATCCAATACAATTAGTATATTAGTCTATAACATTAAGTTTAATGCAATACATTTAGTGTATTAGTTTATTCGATGATTGTTTTAAGATTAGTTGCTGATTATGTAGTAAAGGTTTGTTTGAGGAGAGTAAAGGTCAATATTGAAATATTTATAAGCACATAATTATTATATTAATATTTTTATTTTTATTATTTTATTTATAAGGAATTAAATTTAGATAAAAAGATAATAATTTTAGTAAACTGTTCAAAATAATAATTTTTTGACAATTAAATATTGTTTTATTTAAATTTGAGTAAATTTTTTCAATCAAAATTAATAAAATAATTTAAATTGTAAAATTTTCGATCAAAATTAATTGAAATTAACTAAACTATATCTAACTACAGTATATAAATTTATTTTGAAAGTCAAACTTACAAAAGAACTAATTAAGTTGGTGGTAAATATTTTAATGAAAAGATTAATTTTTTTTTTTATGATTTGTTTTTTTAATTGTTGATGAATGATTGTTATTCTTTTTTGGTGTGTTAGGTGTAAGGATGTATATTATAGGATTGCACCTACATTGACATGTGTATGCATAAAGTATTGAAGTGTATATATATTGATTATAAAATTTAATACAAATAATGTGGTATGTGTCATATAGGTTTTGGACATAATTATATTTTATAATTTTTTTTGTAAGTTTGGCAAGATTACATCTTTATCATGTCCTAACATCAAGGAGTGCCTTAACAGAACACCCTTGAACCAGACTTCACATAAGGAGTGCATTAAGAACACCCTCACATCAAGGAGTGCGTTAATAGAACACCCGATCATCGTTTATCCAAGACCCCGTGAACATTAATTATTAAAAAAAATAAAAAATAAAAATAATTTAATTAATCTTTTTTCAAAACTATTTAAAAATGATAAAACTGTGGATTCTCCGGTCAATTATTCAAAAGATTCAAAAATGATAAAACTGTGGATTCTCCGGTCAATTATTCAAAAGATTCAACCCACAGATCTCTAAAATCCATAATCTTATCCCAGTACGGAGGGGATACTTGGAGTGATATCCTTTTACTCGAAAAATCGAGAGTGAGGATAGCAAGAAGAGCAGCAGATTTACATTTTCTCAAAAAGTGTAGGGATAACAAGATCATTCCTCCATTCGCTCAGGTTAAGCATAAACTTCAGAACAAATTTAATAATAAAGCGTTTCTTCAACTTAGCTTCTCTCTAGTTCGGTCTGAAATCAGAAGGGTTAGAGTGGCTCTGGAAAACCTGGGTCGTTTGGCTCTTTCCTCCCACCTTAAGCTTGCTAACAACATCAATAAGAATCTCTGGGCTATTATTGATGCAAGAACTGCACTCAAAGCCGATAATGAAAGAAGGATTGCTCTAGTAAGGCAAGATAAGAAATTGACTAGACTTTTAAATAAGTCTCAGGAATTTGGATCCCTGGACCCGGCCTCTATAAACCAGAAAGCTCATTGCTCAGGAACCAGCCATTCGGAAGAAGACAGCCTCGCAGGATTGAAGTCATGTCCATTTGAGAACGCTGCAGGTATTAAGACGGGTATAAATCCCATCTGCGGATTTATTAAAAATCACAAAGACTGCGGTGAATTCAAACCAGAACACGCAGAATGTGGCAGCAGTAACGCAGCAAAGGGTGACAATCACGCAGCAGATATCTCAGCATTTAATTCAAGCAATGTTTACGCACCATATGGGGACAATCACGCAGCAGATAGGCACATTAACGCAGCAACTGAGGACAGTAACGCAACAGTTAACACATCAAATGAGTCAATCAACGACAACGCAGCAGTTGGGATCATTAACGCAGAAAATAGGGACAATAACGCAGCAGGTAACGCAACAAATGGATCAATCAACGTCAACGAAGCAGCTGGGAACATTAACGCAGCAAATGGTGACAATAACGTAGCAGATAACGCATCATACGAGTCAATCAATGTCAACACAGCTGAGGGTGTCATTAAAACAGCAGATGGAGACATTAACGCAGCAGTTGGAAACAGTAACACAGTAGATGGTGAGATTATCGCTTCAGACGGTGGCCACACAGTGAGTAGAGACTGCGCAGAGACCCTAATGAATAGCAATAGCTGTGTGGTCAGCACTCAAGGTTTCAATACAGATAATAATAATAATAACAATGAAGTAAATAGCAGATGGGAGAAGGGTTTTATGGATGAAAGCACTCCGGTTAGGAATCATAATAATGGAGCCAAAATGGGCAATAGAAAACAGAATGAAAAATCAAAAAGAAAAGTAGTTAACCTGTCCTCTTTGGAATTGGATCCTGTTGTCACTAATATTCTCAGCAAAGGATTAGGGTTTGCAGTGACACCTAAAAACCTTCCCCTTGAAAAGATGATTTGTAACATAGAGGAAGGAATCAACACCCTTAATGTGGAGGATAAAGAAACATTGAGGCAAGAATGCTCTCTAATCATGAGGAAAACCAAAATCCCCAAAAGCAACCTCACCAAAGAAGAACAAAAAGTCTTCAATTCCTTGCGAAACAATGACAAGGTCGTGGTTCTTAGAGCTGACAAAGGAGGAGCTACGGTCATTCTCGACAAAGAAGATTATGTTTGTAAGATGAATGATCACCTAAGCTGTGGCAGTTATAAGAAGCTAAGCAGCAATCCCATCCCCAAAATCGTGAAGGATGTAAAAAAGATTATCTCTAGTTCAAACCTTGACGAAAAGTTAAAAAAGAAGTTGACCCCCTCCTGTGAAATTGTTCCCAGAATCTATGGATTACCCAAAATCCATAAGGAAGGAGTCCCCCTTAGACCAATAGTTAATACTATTGGTTCCCCAACCTATGAGCTTGCGAAATATGTTGCAAAAATTCTCAAGCCCCTTGTTGGAAACACTGATTCCTTCATCAAGGACTCCCAAGACTTTGTGAACCTGATTAAGAATGAAAAATTGGAACATGATGATATCCTTGTAAGCTTCGACGTGGTATCCTTATTCACTAAGATCCCTCTTGATGAAGCCATTCAGGTTATAAATGAAGTTGCTGATCCAGGGACTGCAAAGCTAGCTGAGATCTGCCTAAGGTCGACCGTGTTCACCTTCCAAGGAGTATTTTATGAACAGACATCCGGTGTGGCAATGGGGTCCCCCCTTTCGCCAATAGTGGCCAACCTTTACATGGAATACTTTGAAAAGAAGGCCCTGAATTCATATCCCTTGAAACCAGCCTGGTGGAAGCGATTTGTCGATGACACCAATATAAAATGGACTCATGGTAAAGCAGAGCTCGAAAAGTTTTTCACTCACTTAAATTCGATCTCTCCAGACATAAAGTTTACAATGGAACTTGAAGAAAGCAAGAGCATTCCGTTTTTAGACGTCCTAATCATCAGAAAAGAAGATGGCTCTTTGGGCCACAAGGTTTTCAGGAAATCAACCCACACAGAGAGTTACCTCCATGCCGATTCCCACCATCACCCTGCGCAAAAGATTGGTGTTCTAAACACGCTGGCCATCAGAGCCCTTCGAATTTCCGACTCAGAGCACCTAGAGGAAGAGAAGAAGCACCTAATCCTAACTTTTAAAAGTATAGGCTACAAGGAGCAGGAAATTAATAAGGCCATAAAGAAAGCTGAAAGGAAGTTGTTGTCCCTTGAACCTAAGGCTCAAGACCAGCTTAACTGTGGTATTGTTTTTCTTCCGTATATCCATGGGGTTACGGACAAAATCGCCAAAGTCCTAAAAAAGAAAAACATTATCACTCATTTCTCTGCCCCAGGTACTATCAGACAAAGTTTGAGGTCCGTTAAAGATGATATCGACAAGCAGCAGCTTAAAGGAGTTTATAAAATAGAGTGTTCCTGTGGAAAATGCTACATTGGTGAAACAGGTCGCTCCCTCCAGACAAGACTCAAAGAACATGGCGCGGATATTAAGAAAGAAAGATCTCATACTTCATCCCTGGCAGAGCACTCCTTAAAGACAAAGCACCATATCTGTCTCGAAAGCGCATCAATTATTGCTAGGGAAGAGCAACATCAGAGACGAAAGATCAAAGAAGCGCTTGAAATCATCAAACATCCTCATAATCTGAACAGAGATAATGGCGTGGAGATTAGCGGGAGCTGGCTTCCCTTGATCAAGGAAATAAAAAGCGTAAGCACTTCCCCTGGTAATAGGTAAAGGCCTCAAGCAGGTAAGTTATCCCTCTCCTTTCTTGTGTCTTTAGTCTTTGTTTTCATTTAAATCTAGGTATAGGATTTTGGTAAAATTCTAGAATATTCTAACCCTAGATATTATTTTCCTTTTGGTATTAATAGTCCCTAGGTTAAAATCTATTTCTTATAAAAATTTCCCCTAGGTATAACATTAATCTCACTTTAGAATTAATATTTTATATATAAAAACAAATTAATATTAATAATAACATTATTAATAAGAATTATTATTAATAATATTATAATTAATAAATAATATAAATAATATAAATAAATAAATAATTAATATTAATTAATATATTAATAATCATAATATAATTAATAATAATTTAATTAATATATTGAGGAATTATTTTATAATTATAAATAATAATATAATTAATATAATTAAATAATTAATAATAATAATTAATATAATCATTATAATTAATATTAACTAATATATTAACAATAATATAATTTAATATAATTAATTAATAATAATAATAATAATATATTATATAATTAAAATAATTAACATTAATAATAATAATATATTAATATTAATATTATTATTAATATAATTAATAATATTATTACCCTAGGTTTATATCAATTTCTCATTAGAATTATTCCTTCCTAGGTATAAAATTAAATTAATTTCATAACAAAATTAATACTTAAACAAATTAAAAATTTATTTAATATTAATAATATAAGTAATATGATTAGTTTTATAATTAATAATATGATTAATATAATTAAATATTAATTAATTAATATATTAATAATAATAATATATAATTAATATAATTAATAATAATTAGTATTAATAATATATTAATTAATATATTTAGGATTAATAATATATTCAATAACAATAAATAATTAATAACAATAATTAATATTATTAACATAATTATTATTAATTAATTAATTAATATAATAATATTAATATTAATATAATCAATTTAATTAATATTAATAATATAATTAATTAGTATTATTAATATTATTAATAATTTAATTAAATTATTTAGATATTATTTTCTTATTAAAATTAATATTAATTATCATATCAAAATAAATATTTTAAATTTTTTTATAACATATTAATATTATAAAAAATAAAAATAAAAATTAAATAAAAATAATAAAATTATTAATTTAGCCGACTTGTTTGTTTTTCCTAAATGTTTCATCCTCATCACTATTTATTACTTCTCCGCTGCTCTTCTGTCATCATCATTCTCTCATCCTGAAGATGGATCCCACTTGGGATTCGAAACGTCGATTCAAAAATGATAAAACTGTGGATTCTCCGGTCAATTATTCAAAAGATTCAACCCACAGATCTCTAAAATCCATTTATATTTAAATTTAAATTTATTAATTTAAATATTAAGTAACAATTTAATTAACAAAATTATCACCAATAATAACAAATGACATCCTCTAATATATAAATGAAATGACTTTTTTCACGACAATTTTTCTAGTTATTTAACCAAAAAATTACTTAGAGATCTTTAAAAATTCTAGTTTAAGTTGTTTAATATGTAGATTTCGAGTGCCCAAAAAGTTTTTCAAGGTGCTAAATCTACTTATGCATTCAAAAATACATTTTAAATAACAAAAAATCACATTATTTTTTGAAATTATTTTACTAGATTACGATAATATAGCAAATTATATACATTAACTACTACTCTATATTAATTCACATTAAATATCATCACTCTATATTAATTGTATCATCTTTACATTATATAATATGCCAAACAACAAAACAAATATTTATTCACTTATCATAATAGAAGCTGAGAAAATACCACCACTATATATTAATCAACATGATGATGATGATGATGGTGGTTAACATCCACTGAGACCAAACTTTGGTCTTTCGGACCTAAAGAAACGAATTATTTAGTTTGATTTAAGATTTTATTCCTATGCTCAAAAAGCTTGGAGAGAAGCCTCTCGAGCTCACTGTAATTTTGACAACGTAAAAGGCTAGGAAGGTTAGTATTGCAACAGAGATTTTGAAACTGAGATCTAATGTGATTGTACGCGGGGCACTCTAAGAGGAAGTGAATTTCATCCTCGATGTTCATATTCTCACAGAGATGGAAAAACCTTTCCATTCATGGTGTTTACAAACTGCCCAACGACCCGTTTCACTATGGAGCTCATGAGAGTTCGTTCTAATCTTGGCTATATTAATTTTCTTCTTTGAGCTAGTTAAAACAGATAGATACTTTTGATCTTCTAGAGTGGGGTTGATGACCTCCTTATAATATCTTAATTTTCTTTTAGCTTCTAAATCTTTCTCACACCACATTTTGTCTTTGAACTTAGAAGTAACAATATTTTTAATGTTATTAATGTTTTGCAATGCAACATTCTCGTCGATCTCCCAATGGTTTAACAAGGCCCTCGTGTCTTTATACCAACCTCGTTTGAGCCTTAGGTGGTTTTGGCTGGAATTTAAAGCTAGCTTAGGAAGTCTATGGTCCCCTATGTAATTGAGTTTGTGCTTGTACAACAAAAGCCTAGTCATAGCTAGGCTCTTGATAGAGGAAAGACCCACTTCTATATGGAGAATATGATAGGGTGTGTTACTTTTAATTTTGAAATTATACGTTATAAAACGCTTCTGGATTTGTTCAATCTTTCCTAGGATTCTCTAAAAATACTACAACCCCAAACCTCACATCCATAAAATATTAACATTATATATGCGAAACAACAAACCAGATATTTATTCCCTCTAAATAATAATAATAAAAATAAAAAAATAAAAAAAATAAATGTTACACTAAATAAATATAAATGATTTTTAAAATTTCAAAATGTCACAAATTCAAGCATCACCACTATTTTCATAATTAAATATACATTAAAATTCAGTGTCATCACTCTTTTATGATTAAATATCTATAAAAATGAATACATTAAAAGAAACAGGGAAAAATTGACTGCTCAACTGCCACATAAAGTTCGTTGTCCTCTGAACACGTCTTTTGACGGGAAGTTTGTCCGTCAGCGGCCCCAAGTCTAAATGGGGAGCATTTCTGTCAAATTCATCGAAAGTCATTGAACGGGGAATAGGATTTTCCGTTATGCGGGTCCCACGATCTACACTACTCCTTTTGTCTGTTTGTGCATGCCGATTTGTCTTCTCAGGGAGGTCAGAGGTTCGAATGTCGTTATGGCTAAGGTGGCTGCAGCGCCTATTTAAACGGCCCCTGTGATAGGAGTAACTGGCTGGATTTTTTTTTTTAATATCTTATCTTCATCGATCGTCCAATCTTGGGAGGCGATGCGCTGTGTGTTGTTGAGCAGGTCAGCTCACCGGCGAAAATTTTGTATTAGTGTTTAAATTTTTGAATCTTGATATATACTCATTGTGTATGTATACTTCATATTCTCATTGTGTGTATATCCGGCTACATCTTTTCTTTTTGTTTTAATATATTATCTGTCTATTAATTTGCAATTAGGCTGAGGGCTTGGGAATGGGCAATTTGACGATGTCGGACCAGAAGGTTTCTGTGGAGATGCAGAAGGACGCCAATGGACTTGAAAAACTTGTACTCAAGGAACCCCGTGGAGCCTCTGCTCAGGTTGGATAAGTGTTTGCCGTGTCATTCTTTGATTATGTTTAGTAATGGGTTCAGTCTTGTGGTCGAATTAGCTGCTTTTGTTGTTAGAAAAGGCGGTCTTTAGTTCAATTTCCTTAGTTTCGTCATAATAATCATATTTACGCTCTTTATAATTCGGTCATCTTGAAATCTGATGCAGATCATGGTCTGGTATGGGTTTCTTTAATCTTTGTCTGTTTCACATGGTATGCTGGTAGGCTGATACTGAAATTTAGTCGAGGCAATTCACTTTGAACTCAGAATTTGAATCCTTTTATACATATGGATCCTTAATCATAAAACCAAACGCCAAACGGGGGTTTTCGGCAAAGTACCCACTATGATTAGTTTTGTCATCTTTCTGACATCTTTGGATCAAGATGAAGGTACCCACTATCTGTCTTTTAATGCATTGGTGCAGATCATGATATGGGTTAGGTTTTATTAACAATATCAACATGACATATGATTGGTGAAATTGGTTGCAAAATTGTTTGTACATAATGCTTGCACTGAAATCCAGATACGCGGAAACAATTCATGGAATCAACCCTTTAAAATATTGATGCAGATTTTGATCTAGGTCAAGTTGTGTTAAATTAGCTACATTAGCTATAGAAAGTCCCGATTTATTTAAATATGGTACAAATTATGAATGGTTTTAAGTTTTTGGTTGGGTGGGATTGCTGGGGAACCCATCAGTTTTTCGCGTATTTGTGTGTCTGCTAGTTGCAAATTGAATCCAAACGGTGAATGGACTCTGGAGTGCATTGGGTATGGATACCGGTACAGACCGGCTACATCTGCATCTGATGCACACCTGAGGTTGTGAAATTGAAGGATGCATACCTTTGTGTCACAACTATGCACAAATAGCTAATATCATCAATCGGAGCTCAAAATATGTGATCTTAAGCTTGACAACCTCAAGGTGCATATCCGACCTGGAGTTAGACGAGTCTGTGCTAGTTCCGAGTAGTTGCCAAGCATTTCATAGCGTGGTAGCTTTGGAATCAAGTTTGACATCATTATTGTGAGAACTTAACAATGACATGCTGTTGCGGATCATGGTCAAGTTTTATTAGCCAAATGACTCACTGGGATGTTATTGCTGAAATCTAGTTAGGTATTACCATGTCTATCCAGCCTGAAGTAGGACTGCTGACACGTATGCCTATAGTGGGTTAAAAATCTACGACTTAAACTAGTTCCAGATGGTGAAAAAGATTTGCTACACATGCTAAGGCCAGTTGTTGAGTTGGATTAGAGTCATCGATAGAATGTTCAATGATCAATCTTTGTGGAGTCGTCTTAAGAACAGTGTTGTTACACTTGACTCAGCAAGACTCAGCTGAGTGGGACTCGGCAAGAGTTAGGAAAGATTCGGCAAATAAAAAAAACGTCTAAATAGTAAATTCTGTGCACAAAATATATGGCAAGTTTGTGGCAGTGGCACATTTGCTAGCAAGTTCGATGGCAAGCACTTGGGCCAGAAAAGACTTGACAAGTCTCGACAAGACTCATGAGTCTTGCCCGAGTCAAACTACACTGCTTAAAACCGTTTTCTGATAAGGGAATGCATCTGTTTTAACCTAAGTAACCGGATTCGTCCTATAGGCCCCATGAATCCCGAATCCATCGTGTTCGACGCGATTCTCTCCAGATTCGTTTCCAGAACCCATGACACGTCGTGTCCTTTTTTGACACGTTGAATCCGACTATGTGTCACGATTTTCTTAGTGTGTCACGTTTTTGGGAATCGCGTCCTGTTTTCCAAGACTCGCTAGGCTAAAAAAGTGACCTGCGTAGGTATGAAAAGGCCGCATTTGGTCATTACAGCCACGCATATTTTCATTTGGCAAGCGTTTTGGCAGCTTCATGATCAAGTCCAGGCCCTAGCATTGATATGCTATTCATGGTAATGTTAAATTTTTAAAGTAAAAGTGACATTCTCCTTAATCTTCATTTTCACAAAATTTAAGTAAAAGTGACATTCTCCTTAATCTTCATTTTCACAAAATTTAAGCAAAAGTGACATTCTCCTTAATCTTCATTTTCACATCCTTTTACTTAAATTCTTAACATTACCATGAAATAACTCGGGATGTTTGAGAGTGGTTCCAGCCTCATTGGATTTCATATGGAGAAAGTAGAATTTTAGATTTCATTCAAAATCCAGCAGACTTATTAGTTTTTTCAGGATTTTAGGATTGGGGGATTGCAATGTTTCCATTGAATTTTGTCATGTATTAGGGTATGGAACTCGTATTTAATCAAGAGCACCAAACCAGGAGCTTTTGAAAATGTCGCTCCCGCTCCCCGCTTTTGCTCCCGCTCCCAAGTAACATTGTTCCTGATGATATGGGTCTGGACACCAGTGTTGAGTTGGCATTGGCCAACATGGATCTCAATTATCCAGTGCTAGAGCCTGTTAGATTTGATGACTTAGAGGGGTCATCCTCCACACCAGCAGATGCAGAGGCGACTATGGATACAGGGGAGGAGGAGGATGCAGAGGAGAGCAGTGGGGACCATGATGATGAGGACATTGATGCTGATTCTGATGCTGATTGATGCCTTGAGGCTTGTATACCTGTAGTTGTTTTATATTTTCTATTTCTATTTGCCATTGGCATTGCACCAGCACTACCTATGTAACACATTTTGATTTGATGACTTAATGAGAAAACTACAGTTGTCAGTGTGTTTATCTTACTATCTTGTAGTTGTAAGTTGTCTTTCAGTTATGAATTATGAATCATGATTTATGTGACCAGTACCACTGACATGTATTTGAATTTTGTATGTACTATGCATGCTAATAGCTATAGATGAAGATCTATGTTTGAAATCAATAAATTTGTATCATTAATTAAAATTTGTGTAAGAAATATCTAATTTTTAATATATATATATATATATATATATATATTTTTTTTAAATATATATATATATATATATATATATATATATTTAAATAAAATAATATATAACGAATCCTACGTGTCCTGTTCCGGGGGTCAACGTGTCCGAATCCGACACCACGAATCACGAATCCTACGAATCCCGAATCCCCGTGTTAGGTGACTTAGGTTTTAACACAAGTCCTTGGCACATTGTTGCAGATGTCGATAGTGACCATTATTGGTTAAAGTTTGTTATATTCACCAAATCGGTAAGATGATTTACTAGTGTAGAAATTTAGTTTAACAGAACAACTGGAATCCAGGATTACAGCCTAAGTCAATCTATAAATTGCTGTCGTATATGAAGTTGTGCCACACTGTCAGCATGGGACACGTTTGGTTTAAAGGGTTTACTCCTAAGGAATTTGGTATGTTAACCAGCTAGTGCAAATCATGTTCTGGTTAGGTTTCTATATTCTAGGAACCCAAGTGATTGATATGTCCTACGAAACTGAAGTTTAGCTTAACAGAGCCAGCAGTGGCAGTCTATTGCTAGTTTACTGGTGAAAACTGATTGCCATGCCTCTACGGAAATCCTAAGTAAATGAAATCCCTACTATCAACACGCCAAACGATCTCTGTTCAGATATATTTCCTCACAATTCAAACCAAAATTTGTCTGATGGCAGAACCAAGAGTTGCAACCTATACCAAGTAGTCTGACAGTCTTGTGTCCATTAGCTTATTACAATAACACTTGTTGAATAATAATTACCTTATTAAAAGAAGTTCTCGCAGTGTTATAGGAGTTTACTAAGAATGGGGAAATTTGTTTGCTTCACAGCATTTTTGAAACTTTAGATCAATTTCTGCACATTTTTCAAGTAATTTTTTCACTTCCTTTATTTATTTATTTTGTTATCGTTTAAAGTACCGTTACTTTGGAATGAAACAAACTTTATGAAGTTTTTTCTTCTTGAAGATGCCAAAGGATAAGTTTGGCTTTTTGTGGTGTAGTTGTTTTTTAGTTTATTAATGGTAGCCAAGTCTTATTGAGGGTGAGATATTTTCTACAGGTTCTTGTTTGATATGATTTGCAATCATGCAGGTACACCTGTTTGGAGGACATGTGACATCATGGAAGAATGATCGTGGAGAAGAATTATTGTTCGTCAGTAGTAAGGTATGCCTTTTGTACATGAAACTGGGCATTTTATGGAATATTTCTGTCAGAGAAAGTAGCAAAGAATCACTTATTAAAATCAGTCAAAAAGTTGGGACATGAGAGTACAATGCACTTGTATTTGGTTACACTCTGAATTCTAATTTTTTTGTTGTACTCTGCTTATAATGACTTTGAAGCATATGTGAAATTATTGCTGTTTTCTGCACCGTGTGATGAGAAGCTCTGCATGCTCTTCTTGATAGGTATCTCTAAACTTTAGGGGTCATATCTTCAAAGTTTGCTCTGCAAACAGATTTTTACTGATTCCTGGTCTTTAGAGAAGTAAAGCCTTACCATGATATCTTTTTCTCCCATTCATTGATAAAATCTTGTACTGGTCTTTGGATAGGGTTCAAATCCATATTGACTGAGTGGCCTTAACGTGCCAGTTTGGTTGAGGACGTAAACTGTACTTGCAAGTTTTCCGCTTGAGTTTACAGTTTGCCCCTACTTGCAATTGTCTGGCCCAATTCCTTTCTCTTTTTGGAATTATTTCGAGTGTTTTTCTAAGGAACTCCTTTTGTTACATAGATGTCTCCAATTGGTCTCCTTGAATGAAGTGCTTTCCTATATTCTACATGTTCACTGCACTAAGGCATCACCTTGGTGAGAAAGCTAAATCTGAACAGCCATGTTGCCATGTGCTCTCTGCAGGCCATATTCAAACCACCCAAAGCTATAAGAGGAGGGATTCCAATTTGCTTTCCTCAGGTACACCTGGAAAAATTCTTTTCTGCCTCCATTAAGACTATTTTAATCCAGTGAATTTTTTTTTTGTTAGTTGATATCTCCTGTACGTAACAGTTTGGCAGCAGTGGTTCACTGGAGAAACATGGTTTTGCAAGGAATAGGTTTTGGAGTATTGATAAAAACCCTCCACCCTTTCCTACAAACACATCGAACAACAAGGCTGTAGTTGATCTAATTCTTAAGCCCTCTGACGAAGATGTTAAGATTTGGCCCCACAGGTACCAGCCAACAGTTTTGATTGTTGTAGTATGTATGAAATCAATATGGTTTGACAACGTGGTTTAGGACTATTTTAGTGTTTTGTGTTGATTTTGTTTTACTATTGGACCAATGAAAGCTCCTGAACATGCAGTTTTGAGTTTCGCCTTCGTGTTGTTCTGGCCCCTGGTGGAGATCTTACTTTGATTTCCAGAATCAGAAATACTGACAGCAAGCCATTTACTTTCACATTTGCTTATCATACGTACTTTTCTGTGTCTGATATCAGGTATGAATAACTTTGAAGAGTTTTTCATTTCATATCAATTACTGGTTTGGGTAGTCTAGCCGCCAAAATATGATGATGTTTCTACATTTGCTAGATGGCTTTTGTCAAGCTTGAACTTATATAAATGTTTTCCCACTTCAAGTGTGAATTACTAGTTGTTCCCTCTAACAAGGTGTGAAGATTCGGGCACCAAGGCTAAAATACCTTGATATCATAACGGATGTTGCTTTAGAAGTTCCTCCTACATATTTTGATGCATATTCTTCCATTGTGGAGCACCATGTGAGGCATTTCATGTTCCATGAGGCAGAATTCCATATTTAAAGGCGTGATTCAAATATGGGCCTATTATTACTTGAAACCATCCAGTTCCAAGGTAACTAGAATTAGTACATTGTCACAATATGCTTTTTTCCTGCACTTAGGGTTAGTGCTTGCTAACCATAGGAGAGAATCCATAGATGACTTCGGAAGTCAAACTATGATGTCATAAACAGTGAGTAACCCTCAAATTAAACCCACAGCTTGCAGCCCTAAACAAATATATAGACAAAATTGAAAACAACAGCAAGCAGTGAATGATTTAAGAACTGGACAAATGCACAGAAATATTGGGATAATAACCTATGATTAAAACGATTAAATTTAATGCAAGCTGTAAGCTCTGTTTAGACCCTGAAAATGGCACGTAAACCAATACACAGAATTAATATGATTTTGGACATAAACCAAAGAAAGAAAGAAAGAAAGAAAGAAAGAAAGAAGGAAAAAATTATTTTAACGCCCACGAGGCTAAAGATAGCCTATGGGACAGATTGCTTCTTCATCTGCTTGATGTATTCGGCCCTTTTTCTATGAAGCTTCAAAATAAATGCTCCCAGCTTCTTGACAAACCCCTCGCTAAATAGATTATCCCAAGAGCTAGCTGCCAGCATATCTGCATAATTTTCCCTGTTGCCTTTGAAGGCCTCACATTCTAAAATGAAATGTTTTTCTGTTTCTACTTTTCCGGAAGAACAAAAAATGCATACTCTTTCCTCCCACACTTCTTTTGGCCTTTTCCAGCACCCTGTTTCACAACGGAGTTGATGAGAATTAATTCTTAACTGAGCAATAAGAATTTTGGTTCTCTAAGAGATATTGGCCTCTATGTATGCTTTTGGTTGATGACTATGAGTGGAATTAAACACTTCAATATAGTATTTTTTCTTTCTTCGTAGCTCCTTATCCCAAGTACGCTTGTGGAACTTTTCCATAACAAGAGCTTTTATCTCTTTGCTGTTTATGGGACACGTGTTCAAGCAAATACCCCGTCTACTAGACCATTTGTTATTTTGTTGCATCCAAGTATTTTTTCTCTTGCACAATCTGTCATTAAAGACAACCTTAGGCCATCCACCCTCTTCCATTTGCTCAATTTTTTTTAAATACCTTATGAATTGTACCATAACAGTTGCTTCAATAGGAAGAGTCCTTGTTTCACTTAACCAGATAGCATAAGGAACCACAATTTTAATCTTGAATTTGTTTGTAATCAAACACTTCTAAATTTTCTCAATTTGTCTCCACCACTTGTCGGATGTATTGATGGCCCATAGTTCACAACCATAGAGAATCACTGAAATCACTAGAAGCCCAAAAAGAGTTTGAGTGGTTTTCCAGTCCCATAACTCTGTCTCTCTACACCTATTTTGAAAAGCATAAAATGCTTTCCAACTCCCCAAAGTTCTTTTCTTTCTTCAACCATTCTAGCTTAGATTTTTGTTGAAGTCAATTCCAAGATATTTGTAATTTGAAACTTCTTCCAGAATGTTGCCATCAAAGTAGAACTTATGTTGGTTATGTTTTCTTTTCTTAGAGAAAACCACTACTTTCATTTTGCTGATATTGACTTGCATCCCCACACTTCTACAAAAATGCTCAAGGGAAAGTAAGTGCTCTTGCAAACCAAGAGCCGATTTATGACTGGTTTTTATGTACTTTCGAGTATTTTTTATCCATAGAAGTGAGAAAAATGTAAAGATTTTCTATGTTTCCATGACAAATGAAATCTAAAATAGAATGAAAATGACCTAGATGCATACTTGAATATGCCTTGTATGCATGTTATTTAATGTTTGATGTGAACAAGAAACCAAGAGCATAAACTTCAATAAACTAGTGTTTTAAAATGGAGTCAAAGGGATTGGAAGAAGAGAAAGTGAAGAAGTCAATGAAAATATGTGTCTTTGTTATCCAAATTTTTAGGTAGAACAAGGTTGTGAAAAGTTTGGATAATACACTTCAAGCTATAATCAACTTCGCTGAATGGAACAATGCTAATCACGATCTAGCACATCCAATCCACCACCACATGCACTCCACACTAGTAGTTAATCTCAATTTCTATAGGGAAATAAGTAAAGTAGAAGGGGAAGAAGAAAACTTGAGTTCAAGATCTCACCAAAGAAAGTCCTCCTTTCTTCTCCTTGCATAATACAATGCAGTGTTGATAATATTTGTATTGGCAAAATATCGACGATGCTCCTAAAAAACATCTTTTTGGCAATATCGGCAAAATATTGGAAAATATCGACAAACATAAAAAATGCATAATATATTAATTTTTATTTTTTTAGATTTTTAAATATATAAAACAATAACAACATGAAATAAACACATTGGCACATAAATAAGAAGAAAGCATTGATATATATGATGTAGTGGACGTAAAGTAAATATGATACATCAAAGACGATACTAAATCTTGCTGATCCTTGATAATTGTCCAATCAAGGACTAAATGTGGAGAACCAATACAAAATAACGTCACATATATAAAGTATCTCATCATCATGAGTTATATGTAGCAAAACAAATAAAACTAGTAGCTAGCTATCTGAGATTAGTGCCCTCTCCCCCTTTTAAGGGAAAACATGATGGGTTGTTTGCCAGGCCTTCCCCTAGCAGTAGAAGGCCCTGAACTGCACCTAATGTCAAATAATGATTGTTGGATATGGAGCTGTGCTCTCCTATATCTATAGTAGATGGTGCTGACGCTGACGCTCCCACAATGTCTTCCTCCTCCTTCTACTGCTGTTGCTCCTCCCTTGAGTCCTCCTCCTCTTGCTGCCCCTGTACTAATGGTTCCTCCTCTAACCATGTAGGTGACTCCTCCAAGATAGGCCCTTCATACTCCACCCTCCATTGAGACAATACATCAATATTGTATAAGGGAATGACATCTAGATCCATTGGTTTCTCTATTTGCTTCATTCGAAGCCAAAGATTGTAATGCACATGCACTAAATCATCGAGACATGAGAACTCCAACTTGTAAGAGTGTCAAAAAAACTAACGAGTCTTGACTCTTGACACTTGAGTATTATAAATTAAAATTTAAATAAATGTAATTGCTCAACTGAAGGCTGAAGCTCAAAGTTAATACTTGTGCCTTTTTGAGTTTTTTTCTCAAATACACTCCAATTGTGCTCATACCTTGAGGAGCTACAGGTTTGACTTAGAATTCTTATGGCCAATATATGCAAATTTGGTGCCCTTTCACCATAGCTTCGCCACCAAATATCTGCAACAAAATAAAGAAAGAAAAAGTCAAAAACTTAAAGCATAATTAAACTTTAAAAAAACATAATTGAATTTAAAAAATCTAGGATTTTAAATTAATAAATTCTAATGAGTCTTTACTTGTCACTTACGTGGCATGAAGAGGGTTCTTTCCCGAATAACATCAACAAAGCCAAATAGGCCAACACAGTCCCGATAAAACTGTTTCTTGTGATTGATTTTGCTATGAAGCTCAGGATCAAGTGCCATCCTATGAGTACATGAATGGAGCCCTTCCAACACCTCGCTATCAAAATCGAAGTTGCATTTGTATGAAAATGCAGGGTTGAGGAAGAGTGCTTCTGCATGAATGAGTTGATGAAGTATCCCTATCCACCGACTATCAATCACATCCCATAACATCATCTGTCTATGAAGCCTAATAGAACTCTTGTTTGCATAATAAGCACGAATGGTCTCCTTGGCCCTATCCATGGCCTCATACAAGTAAACCATTGCATGCTTCTCCCCATCTACCAATCTCAGAACCTTTACTATAGGTTCACTATATGAGCACACTTCTTCTACTTCTTGCCAAAATGTGTCAGTGTACACCATTTTTGCAATGGTTGTCCCGTCTTGTCTCCTGTTGTATCTACAATCGCATCACTCATCAGAATTAAATGTTTGCTTCAACTCAAATTGGCATCGAAGCAAAGACTAAAGAGTAATAAAGTTGGTGGCAAAACGCGTGATTGCAGGACGCTGCAACTCCCTGTTTCTGAGGTATCTCCTCATGAGGCTAAGAACAAAAGCATGGTTATATATAAACATGGGGATGCTACTAGCCATATCAATTACATCTTTGATGAAGGAGAGTTTCCCCATATCCTCAAGCAACAAATCGATACAATGTGTTGCACATGGAGTCCAAAACATTGTGCGGTGCCTCTCCATAAGCATCCTGCCGATAGGTACATAATTATCTACACAATTTGTTATGACTTGCACCACATTTTGCACACCAATCTCTCAGGCGAACCCATCTAACAACTCTCATATCAATGCTGCATCTTTTATATGTGCTGATGCATCCACTGCTTTAATAAACATGGCACCTTTAGGACAATGTACCAAGAAATTTAGAAGGGTCCTACACTTCCTATCTATCCAACCATCAAACATCATTGTGCATTCAATTATCTCCCATGTCTGCTTCAACTCCACCAATCTAGAGTTGATGTCTTGCTTTTCTGCTTGAAGGATTGCCCCCCACAACTCTTCATATGTAGCACTTTTGTACCCTGGGCCCACAATAGCAATAACATCACACATTCACTGCCAAAATGGATTGTTTTTGGTGATGCTAAGAGATAAGTTGCTCTAATAAAGACACCTCCCCATAACTCTATGTGCTTCTTGCTTCTCCTTTTTTTAACAATTGATTGTATGGAAGGTTGTGCTCCATGTCCGGTTCATGGATAAAAATAGGATGACTTCCCACTCCCAGTAACATCAACAGGTGACGCTGTGGAGCCCCTCCACTACCCTCAACCTCAAACTCGGAGGAAGATATCCTGAAACATCTACCTGCACGACCTTGTTTCTTTCTGCACTTTTATCAATTGCTTCAAGAGCTTTTTGTATAAGCTTCGCACTAGAAACCATACAAAGCCCAACATCATGTCCAAGGAGTCTAGCCAGATGGTATTTCAATCACGTAATCCCTCCTGTCATCTTGTCCCCACACAATTTGCATGATAGATATCCCTGATTTGTCCCACCATCAGGTTCCCCATACTCCCAAATGGGTCCAAGGGCTTTGGCATATTTGTAGTGGATTAATGGACAACGTCAAAATTCAAACCTAGGGCACCAAAAAAACAAAAAATTGGCATTAAACCCCCATACAAAAAATATAACAGCCACCTCATTTAAAAAATATAATTTTTTTACTACATTATTTGCAATGAAAAATGGCAATAAGAGGGTGCATAAGAAAGTTAAAAAAAATGAAGCTTGTTGTCCAAATATGGAGAAAACCCTTGCATTGGCTCATGAGCATGAAAATCATAGCGAATGAAAAAAAAACAAAGAAGCAAAATGTTGGTAGGCAAATAGGCAAGCAAGCATAACCCTAAATCTATGAAAAAACCATTAACATAGGGTTTTTTAAGAACATACCTGTTTTTGGAAGAAATGAAGTTTGTCTCACTGTTCATCTTTGATCCACAAATTTTTTGTTGGGTAATGATAATCACTGTTTGATCCTCAATCCCTTCTTGAAAACCACCACAAAGCTCTTCCCCTTCCTCCTCCAAGAAAGATGAGCAATAAAAGTCAAAATTTTAGTTTTGTAGCCGCGGCCTAGCTTGCTCGGTGATAAATACCATCGTCGCGCTATATTTTGCCAAGATATCGCCGACATTTCACAAATGTCGCGTTTATGAATATCGCGATATTATCAACACTGGTACAATGTATAAAAAATGAGAGATTAAAATAGGTGAGATAGAATATAGAAGGGAAGTTAAAAAGTAGTCTCCATGTATGGTACTCTTTTTTTGACCGAAAATATGATGTGCATGAAGAAACTATCCTTCCAAAATATCACTTGTCTTCCATAATAAGTTATAGCCACACATAAGAGAAACTATAGATATATGGGGCAAATTTATTCTTTTAATGCACATTTTTCATGCCAAAATTAGACCATACGAATTTCCTAAGGAGAGGATCCCCTAGAATTAAGCCTTAAATTATGAGATAAGTGAGGATTTAAAATAGTATGTTGAGCTAGGATAATTTTAGAAATGAGAATATTCACAAGCAATGTAAGATCCTCTAGGCCAATCACTCGTCAATTAAGGTCATATAAAAAGATCCTTTTGACCATCCCAAAACACAACTAGTCCTTGAAATTTCAAAATGGTCAGAATGGTTTGAAATCAAACATTGATGCCACTCACTGTACTGGGTACTCAAAAGTCTAATCGCCCTACTAAACATAGTATTGCTAAAAATATCCCAGCTTTAAAACCTAGTGAAACTCACACCATAAACAAATCCTCCAACAACATCCTCAAATATGAAATCAGATTGACGATCCAACCACTCTCCAAACACTATAACAATAGTAGTTGCAAAAAATAGAAATTGCTAAAAATAACATCTCTGATTTTCTTAAAAACAAATTCTCATGTATATCTCCCTAAAGGGCACCAAAAACTATGATTAGATCATGCAAAATATGACATTGTAAAATCACCTTGATCACACCCTTTGGGCGTTTTCCCATATTCTTAATATGCCATTGAATATGTAAGTATCAGTTATTTGCTACTACTGCATCATCTATAAGTATCAGTCATTTGCTACTACTGCATAATTTGTAAGTATCAATCATCTGCTACTACTACATGTACCTTTATAAAAACAACCTATGCAAATGCTGTGCATCCCATATATCTCGAAATACATGACCATGTGCCTAGTTTGAAAGGCACTCAACAAACCTTTAATGTTGAGTCTGTGGATTGATTGACCAATCCTCTCCTCACAATGTACTTATAGATCATCGATGTTGAATGGTGAACTTTGTAACAATGAGCTCACCTCGAATGATATCCGTGAATATGTACTGTTTATTAACACTTGGATTTATATGCTCAAATTTATTGTTAATAGTGGCTTTGGGATGCTAAGAATCCTAGAACAAAGTAACCCATCACTAATGCCTATGGGTCCTAAGGTACGAGTACAATCTGTAAGGTAAATCTATGTGATAGCAAGACCTTGCATGAACTAGCTTCAATGATATATTTAAAGGAAGTTAATGATGCCAAAACAACTACAACCTACAACATACATTCCTACCATGTATGAATCTCCCCAATGGGATAACAAGTCATTGTTGACCATGGGAGAAACCATCTAGTCAAGGACCACTATGTTAGTTTTTGGGGTAGCAATAGACAAGTGCTCTAGTCTCTATCGTGTCTATGAGGCTAAGGAACACGAGATCTCCAAAACCTAGAAAAGGTTTCGTTAGAAAAGCCTTAGAACTATCTCAATTAGATTAATTAGCCTATAATTAAATATTTCCTAAGTCTAACTTAGGAAAAGTGGTTAATTAAATCTAATTAATTGAGGGAGGTTGATTTTGCTCTAGAGACTTCGAAAATTTTAATTGATAGAGTCAAGATGATCATGGCCATCGATTAAGATGTGATCATGGCCGTTGGTTGCCCAACAAAAGATTATAAGAGCAAGTCCATGGGGTTTGGAGAAGAGACATAGTTGAGACATTGGGTATGATTTGAGCAGTTCAACCACTGAGTTGCAGTGATTCAACAAGGGCACAATTGAAGCTAGGGAGAGAGTCAACAACAAGAGTTCAACAAAGATTTGGGAGTAGGATTTTAGAGGAGATTACTAGAGATTTTTGTTAAAATTGGCAACTAGGGCCAAACTTCACATGGGTAATCCTTATTTATGACAGTTGATATTTTTCTTGGATTCCTCTCTCCGAGAGGTATAGGATTGATCTAAAGATCATCCGATTCTGACATGTACAAATGAAGATATGAATTGTTAGGCTCAAAAGCCCAACAATCATGTCTATTCATCCTCAACGCTTGCCTATAAATTCATGATGCCTCATCCTCATTTGGACATCACTCATTCACTCACATCTCTCTCTCTCCTCATCTGATTGGGTACGCATTTCTGGGCAGTCTTCTCTCTCACACGTGCGAAGGAAAGAAGGACAGAATTCTGTTTGCTACGTTGACCAGCGTTGACAGAGCTGCTGGGAGGCTGTTTGACTGCGTTGACTTGATGCATTGACCTGTTTTGACTTCAGTTTGGGTGAGGAATCTCTGTCCTAGCAGGCCGCAGATCTGGGCACAAAAACCGAGGCAATTTGACCTCTGTTTTGACCAACGTTGACTGTACTAGGGCTGGCCACAGGGTTGACTTTCGTTGACCAATTTTTACTGGACTTTTTCGGACTGTTTTGGGCTGATTAGACTTGTTGTTGGAGGCCGAAGTTGACTGGGTTTGACCAAGCTAAATTGAGGGTCAAATTTGCCCTGTTGACCAGCGTTGACTTTTCTGGTTAGGGCTCTTTTGCTGCTGTCATAAATTATCAGATTTGTAAATTGTACTATCTCTCTCTCTGCTGAACTATTGAAGAATATAAGAAGAATTGATCAAGGGTTTCCCCACATTGGGGTTTGTCCCTGGCTGGTGCCACATCTTGTGTCCTCTTGTCTTGGCTTGTCTTCTACTGTTTATGTTTATGTTCTATTTGCATTTTACTATCATGTTGATGTGATTGCTGATTTGGATATTGATATTGGGCTAATAAAGAAATTGAAGTAAAATTGCTCTAAAAGCATAGAACATACCATTGTTGTCTAAATTAATGATGTTCCAGTGTCAGAGGCATGGAAAGGGAGGCTGAATTATCTGCAGAGGAGGCCGATTCAGCCAGTGTGAATAGCCAGTTTGATAGTGTGATTGGCAGAGGAGCTAGTTTCAGAGTGTTGGAGTTGGATCTATGACTTGGAGGCAAAGCGAGTGGGTCTAGAGTAGTGTCGGAGGTAGGACGACTTGCTAGGAAGGGTTCCCAGTGGCTGTGCGAATTATCGGTGGTAGACAGTGCACATTTCATGTAGGCTGTGCGAGTAGCCAAGGAAGTGCAAGTTTGCTTGGAGAGGCCCAAATCAATTGCAAAGGGAGACAGTGAGTCTCCAATATATTTTTCCAGTGGAGATCAATAGTTTCCAGAGCTTTTCCCTTGAAAGGCAAGCAGTTGTAATGTTTCTCAAAATTTTGAATAATAACAAAACTTTAATTTGTTTCACTAGTTTTCCCTTCGAGATTTTTCCGTGGACATTTGTCTAAAAATAACGGTGTCATATTTTTATGTGTGTGCATTATTTCTTAGTTCCAGTGTTTTATTTTATTTTATTAGTGGATTGTTCATTATTTGCTATAATATTAATTTACAAAAGACAAATAATTCCCAGTCGCTGCAATTATGGAAATTTCACATACTAAGGTCAACACTTCAAAAACAAAGTAGCCCATCTCTAATGCGTATGGGTTTCAAGGTATGAGTGCAATCCTATGACTGTGAATGAATGTCTTGATGTTGAACAATAATAGGAATTATTCAATCAAAACCCAATGATGAATGACTTTGCTAAATGCAAGATAAATCACCAATAAGGCTTATGGTCACTTTTACCCAACAAAAGTGGGTAACTCCTAGGAGATTTTTTTTCTCCCCATTGGTTAGCTATCCAGCTAGCAACCCTATGATGATTCACAGACAATTTTACATTAGAACTCTCCACCTCTGCTTCAGCCAATGCTCTCTCTCATCTAGCATACTTCCTGAAGGAAGGTGGGTAATCTATCAGGAGGCACACTAATCATTCTTGTAGTCATGTGCTTTCATTTAATGTTTGGGGGATACTAATATGGATTATTGGCCAAGCTGGATGATTGAGTGCTCTTGATTGCACCCTTCTTTCCATGCTTCACAAGGGAGATTTTCCTTTGCCCCTAGCCTAGTGCGACCTCCCCTTAGGTCCTTTCTTTAGGAGGGGCACTAATAGAAGGCATTGATTGATATAACTTGCCCAAGGTAATGCATACTTGCCACCTTCCATGTTTCCCTTATATCACTTCCATTATTTGGGTTGATTGTCATTGGTTATTGGGATTGCCACTCTATATCTTCATCTCTAAGTCTGGGCCTGAAAATTTGCTGTAAGAGGTTGATGCAACTGAAAGAGAGATAAAAGCATATGAAGCCATAAATAAAGGAAATGAAAAGCACAAAATATGGTTGGGACGTAATATGCACGTAGGCAAAAGCCTGTTGATTTTTCAAGTGCAATAGATACAATCACTAAATTGTAAAAAATTGATAATTACTTCTAATGATGTAGATATTCTTTTAACACTTCCAGTTTATCATTAAGTAATTACACTTCAGAATATCAACCATAAGTGTATAAGGACAATATATATCACAATGCACAAAGACAACACAAGATTTACCTTGGGAAAACCCACTAGGGGAAGACCCAACAACCTTTTCCTTAGAGAAATTCTTCAGTTCAACAAGAGATACACCTAATTTTGCTAGTCAACTATCATGGTCTAATTGACCAACAATGCTATGGTCAAACCTGCTCAAACAACCCTCTTGTGAAGTCGCTCTTTTGCCCAACAAACTTAGTCCTCTTTGATCTACCTAGGACGAATTTCGGCCTCCTAGAATCTGACCAGAACTTGGCCCTGCTACCCAGAATAAGCTGTGCAAAATTTATGCCCTGCTGCCTAGAATATGCCTAGAAAGTCACACGTGTGAAGTCAAAGAGAGAGAGAGAGAGATGCCTTGAGATGAATTCATCCTTCTTTGTCCTTCTTCTTCTTCGTTTGGATGCCTAGAATATATCGTGTCTTGTGTGAGATTGAATGGTGCCTTGTGGAGGAGGTCGAGTGCTTTATATATAGTGTTCTGCCTGTCCAAATGGGTGTCTCTTCACCGGGGCCGACTTGACTTGAAAGAGGGTTGACTTGACAAGTTTGGAGCCAAAAATTCAAAATTCAAAATTCTCTTTTGATACCGGCATGAAGAACATGTCTTATATTAATCATTTCAAGGGCTAAAAAATAAAAATGACATAAAGAACATGTCTTACATTTTCATTATAGCTTTTAAAGGCTAAAATATAAATTATGAAGACCGACCATAGCTACAAAATTCGACAAAGCCTGACATGAGCTCTATACCCCTCATTAGTCATCACTGAGTTCCATATCATTTCATATTCTATCTAAAACAAAGGAACTTATGAATGTCCTAACCCCGATGAGTGATAAAATGCTACATCTTTAAAGGGGTATTGGAAAAACATAAAGTAAGTTGGGCCTCCTAAGCTATGCTAGAAAGAATGACAATTCATTAAAGTAAAAGGCTCACTAGAGGGGTCGAAAAAGTAGGCCAAGGAAAGGGGTAACTCATTCCTTCACGATTGCTTCCTCTTCTCATCATTATACTCAAGATATTGGGCTTCCTTTAGCTAGAAACATGGCTAGGGTCATCTTCATTGAAGTATTTCCTATTTCATGACCACAATAATCAGATGCAACCATGGATTGATGGGTTTACTTGTGAAATGTCCTTCTCCTTAGGGGTTGGAAGCACCTAATATGGCTAATTGCATAATAATCCTTGACATAAGTGTGGTGTCCTGCATACAAATCCTAAGCTAAAAAGACATTTGAAGGGAAGGTTTGTGTGAAATATTTTTGTTCCCCTAACATTTAATATGGTCCACTCAGATACTTTAATGGTTTTTGTTGGCAGCTAATCTTTGGGATTAGGGAAATTATGTAAATATTGTAAATACAAAAATAAGGAAGGTGAAGAGACACTAGAATCTGAATTCCAAGAGTCTCCCTTCAATGTATTTATCAATGATCTCTTAATGCAAATGCACAATCACATTCGCGGAGTTACTCTTGGCCTGACATGGTATTAGAGCCAGCGCCCAAAATTAGCTTTCGTGCTGTAACTCTTGTCAGTTTTCTGCCATATTTTGTTCCTCTGTCCTCTATCTGCTCAAATTTAGTTTCAAACTCTGAATCTCAAATCTATGTGCGCACTGTCTCCTTATATGTTGGTTATGTTGTTATCTCTTGGTGCGTTGGCTCCATGCTACCCTGTGACAATTCTGGTGCTCCACACATATTTGAAGACTATGATTCTGTGCATTTAAACAATGGTCTATTGGAACAATGCCTTTGTAATCCGCATTAACCAAAGGCTGGCCTTTGAATTGTGGTTGAATTCTGCCTCTGCACTCAAGATCGTGAATCTTGCTACATTGAACTGTTCCTGGAATCTGTGTTGCTAATGGTTAGTGTCTACGTTGCGTATGGATCCTTCATACGTGCGTCGAATGGTGCGTAACCCTTGCAAATCATGACTGTGTGTTGGATTGTACATTGGTTATGATGGTCGTTTGGTGAAATATAGAGCATTGATATGCGCTCTCTGTTGTGCATTGAGTTATTATATTGTGGTCCATACTCCTAGTGCGTTTAGTCCTGATTGTGTATACTTCTCGAAGATGCTTTGAGCACTTTGTGAGCGTTGGTTCATATACATTAAAGGGAGCTACTTATGGTGCGTTGGAATGCGTTGGTGTGTTTGCAATGCGTTGTTTGTTGTTTGTTTCATATTTGACCAAGTGTGAGCGAGAAACAAAACTTGTGATGCCAGTAGCAGATCGACGATAGTCAGTAACACTATCGGAGACTTTAAATATTTATTGTCTCGGTGATATTCACTTCTCTCGCTCATCAAGCAGAGGCCTTTGCAAAACCCTACTGCACACATTTTTTAAATCCTTAGGATCCCTATGGTTCACGTGGTTTCCCTCCTGGTCTTGGTCATCCTCTGAACACTGTGTTAAACATTTTTTGAAGACTGTGTGGCATGCTTTCTGTTGACTGGTGCATTAAAAGATTTTTTTTTGATGTCGATGAATAGTTCTTTTTGAAGACTTTGAAAAGATTGTGTTCCTTTGATTTGGGCTGATATATATTGTATGTTGAATATTTTTTTTCTAAATTAGACTAATTCTATTAATGTAATAAAAAAATTACAAGGAGGCACTGGCCTCTGCAGAGCAAGCCCCAAATTATGCCATGTTTAACAACAAAAGACTGGAAAGAGACTGCTCGCAACGGGGAAACCAATCCAAAACTATAAGTGTTTGCTGCCCTCGCAGGGGTAACAGCCTGTAATGCCAGAGTGGAATAGTTTTTTGAACTATCATCAAAATTAACAACATTGCATAAAAACATCAGAATAGACCCATAGTACTGGGAGTCGGGAGCTTAAAACCTGAAAAACATTGACTAGCTAGGTGTCGTTAGGAGGAGGAGGTTCTTCCACTATCAGACACCTGTATGCCTCCATGTCATCTTCTGCATCCTGTTTATCTCTCAGAGTTTTTTCCATGTTATTGAAGTGGCCTAGAGCGGTGCTTCCCTGAGCTGCTTCTGTGCGTCCTTGAGCTGCTTCCAGGGGCTTTTCTCTTGCTAGTGGTGTGCTGCGCCTGAGTATTGCGGGCTGGGTCTTCGGAGTTTTGTGGCTCCTCTCTAAATGCCACCGAGATAGTCGCTATGATGCATGGACGATCCAGCGTACAACGGAATTGAAATTGAGCAGAATGTCTGGGTTGCAGAGAAGAGATAGAGGTAGCAGGAGGTTGGGGGGCAGCGTCAACAGGGTGAGGACCTGCAATCTGAGCTCGCCCCTGACCGTTGTGAGTTGCTGGGTAGCGCCCAGAGAAGTGAGCCGTCGCCAGGGAGGATGAGTCAGAGGGGGACGAGTCAGAGAGGGACAAGGGGGGGCGAATTGATCTTCCTCTATTGCTACCCCTCCTGCAGCGCATTCGATGACGCAGACGAGGCATGCTTACCTAGGCAAAATTGAGCGGACGAGGACGAGGAGGAGCAGTGCCGAAGAAAGAGTGGTCAATGGGAGCAGAAGGACCTGTGATTAGCGGTTCAGAGCAGAGATTCAAGACTGAAGAACCAGTCCAAAGGCAACAAAGAAGACTCTGCGAGAAATGAGCACCATCCACCATCTTAATGCAGCATAGAACTTGGCAGCGTCTCCCCTTTGTCGTGCGCGAGCTCAGCTTTGCAGCAGCAGGGAGACAATTGCAGTTCAGAGGAGGCAGAGCGGGGGGAAGACGGTCTGAAGCGGCCATCTTAAAAATCATATTGATGAAGCCTTGACCCATGCAGTATATTAATGTGCCATTAATATCGGCGGTGGCTTCCTAGATAAGCTTCTTAGTGGAAGCGTAGGTGGCCAGGTGGCCTCGCCACTTGCCAACCTGCGTGCCTAAACACCCGCATCCGGGAGTTCTGCATCATTCTGCACCAGATCAGTGCATTCCTGTAAATGAGAGCTATCATTTAAAATGTAAAGCAAGCCTGAGTTTAGAACTAGATCACTGTCCACCCCCAGATTTGCCAGGAGATCTGCCACTTTATTGCTTTCCCTTTTGACGTGTTTGAATGTGATTGCTCTATTGGTTAAAAACCATTGTTCCATGATCTCTAAATGAGCTGCTAATCTCCAGATGCAAGCTACTTTGTGAGCAGGTATCCCTTGAAGAATTTGATTAGCCATGTTGATAAGGATCTGTGAGTCTCCTTCAATTACAATAGGAAAGAATCCATGCTGTTGAGCTAAGCAAAGTCCCTGCCACAGTCCTTCTAGTTCAGTTGAATTGTTCGTGTCCCATCCTATTGAGCCAAGGAAGAGCATGAGTGGTTTGCCTCCGTGATCCCTGAAGATGCCTCCATAACCTGCCATGCCTGGGTTGCCTTTGGAGGCTCCATCAAAATTTAATTTTATCATTCCTTGGGGAGGAGGCTGCCATTTGCTTGGTGCTTTGGAATTTTGAGAAGAGTTACGGGGATTCTCATGTGTTTGGGTAATCCGAAGATGCCAATTCTCCCAGATGTTCTACTCCTGAGGAAGGGTAGGAAAGTCATTTTCATGCCACTTTTGAAGCGCCAAGGTTTCCGGAAGATTTTTGCAGAAAGTACTCCAGATGTTATCTAGAGGTGTACATTGATTCTTAACAATGCATTTGTTTCTTTTTTTTCCATAATGTCCAGATGAGAAGGCCTGGAATAATTTTCCACAGAGAGTTTAGCAACCTGCTCTTGTAAGGATCGATTGCCCAGTTATGGATGGTGTTTGTAATATCCTTTGTTACTCTGCATCCTTTTTGACATCTAAAGCTGGTTTTTTCCCATAGTTTATTGGCTAAATGGCATGAGTCCATAAGATGCTGTATGGTCTCTTCCTGTTGGTTGCAATTGGGACATTTTGAAGGCTCGTGGAAACTTTTTTTTCCTTAAATTGTCCCAAGTGAGTATCCTTTTTTGACATAGTAGCCAGAGAAACGTCGAAACCTTGGGCCAAATTCCGGGAGACTAGATTTTGTCCCAAAGAGGGTCTTTGGAATTTTGCTTGTTAATCAAAAGATTGTACGCCTCCTTAGTGGTAAAAATCCCACGTGGTGTGTACCCCCATCTCAAAATATCCTTCTTGTCTCAGAATCTAATTTTCCTATTCGTGAGTTTTGTATCAATCTCATCGTGGATTTGCTCTGTTCCTTGTCTGATAATTTTTGCCGCTTTTAGCCATTGTCTATATCCCTGGTTGAGGGCTGGAATCTAGTGCTGATTGACTTTTTCCTTCCGTTGTGTGTTCCATTCATCTGTTTGTGTAGGTATGAACAAATTGCTTAACCTGGGTCTTTGTTGCCAAGAGTCAGCCCAAAAATGAGCATTGCTGCCATCTCTGATTTCCCAGAAACTGTGTTGCTGAATCATGACACTATGCTGTTTGGCTGCATTCCATAATAAGGAGCCCTTTTCAATGGACATAAGTCTGATTAAATCTTTTGGTGGTCTGTTATTTGTATATTTGGCAGTCCAAAGTGTAGCCCACGGTGTGTGTGGAGTTGAGAGCCATTTCCATCATATCCTTGCTCCCATAACTGCATTGCTGTGTTGAGGATCTCGGAGACCCGTACCTCCATATTTTTTTGGAAGGCAAACTGTCGTCCATTTGACCAATGCCCATTTACGATTTTGGCCCAAGGATCCCCATAGAAAATTACGTTGTAAATTTTCGATCCTCTTAAGCATCCATTTTGGTGCCGCTAAAATGGAGAAAAGATATAAAGGCATCGATTGTAAAACGGCTTTAACCATCCCTAGCTAACTAGCCATATTGAGGGCTCTGAAGGTCCAGAAGGAAAGGCGGGCTTCAAGTTTTTCAAGGAGCAGATGCCATGAGGCATGTTTTAGTGCAGAATTAGTCAGAGGGGCGCCTAGATACTTTGAAGGTAGAAAAGCTACAGAGAATCCAAGAATGCGGGCTATAGAGGATTGAGTAATGGAGGGAGTGTGAAAAAAGAAGATTTGGGATTTTGCATTGTTAATGCTAGCTTCTTCCAAATAGTCATCAAGCAAGGATTTAAACATCAATGCTTCTTGAATTAAAGGATGCCCAAACAACATGTTGTCATCCATGAATTGTTGATGAGTGATAGCTGGGGAGTCATGGACTGAAATGCCTCTAAGCTGCTGAGTTTGAAGAGTGTTCTTGATTATATGACCTAACCTTTCGGCTATTAGCACAAAAAGAAAGGGAGAGAGGGGATCTCCTTGACGAATGCCTCTAGAGGGGTGGAAAGGACGAGAAGGAATGCCATTTACCAATATGGAGAAAAAAGTAATGGAGACAAGATTCATTACCCATCTGATCCATGGAGGAGAGAATCCAAAGGCTGTAAGCATTTTTTGAATGTAGATCCAACTTAACTTGTCAAAAGCTTTAGAGAGATCAATTTTGAGAAGCATACCTGCTTTTTTGTTGTGCTTTAGTGAATGAATGATCTCATGGGTGAGGATGATGTTGTCAATGATTTGCCGTCCTTCTATGTATCCCGATTGTTCTGGCGATATGAGCAAGGGAAGCAACAGTTTCAGACGGGAAGCGATGACTTTGGAGATGACTTTGTAGATAACATTGCAAAGAGCTATTGGCCTGAATTTGTTTGGAGTAATAGAATGCTCTTCTTTAGGAATGAGTGCAATAAAGGTGGCATTTAGAGATGGAAGCAACCAATGAAAAGTCCTAGATTCTTCCACAACCTGCCAAACGTCCACTTTGATGAGATCCCAGAACTTATGAAAGAAGTTGGAGGTAAAACCATCTGGTCCAGGAGCTTTACCCTCCTTGAGCTGATTCATTGTTGATTCAACTTCCTGTAGAGTAACCAGACGAAGGAGTAATTGATTATGTTTTTCCGTTATGATTTTAGGGATGTGTTAGAGAATCCGTTCTATAGCTGGCTGTCTGTTGATTTGTGGTTCACGATGAACGTTTTTGAAATGCTTGAGGAGCTCTCTTTCGATATCATCGTGTTCTTCCAACCTTTCTTCCTGCTGATTCTGAATTTGTGCAATGTTGTTGTGCATTCTTCTCTGTATGGTGGTGCGGTGAAAGAATTTCGAATTCCGCTCTTCCTCTTTTAGCCATCTTATTCTGGATTTTTGCTTTTAGAGGATCTCCTCTTGCTTTCTTCTTTCGTCTAGCTGATTCTGAAGGTTCTGTTCCTTTTCCACCAGTACTTTTGTCCTTCCTTCATTAATTATTTTCTGCTGAAGGTCCATCATTTCTTGTGCTAGAGCCTTTTGGGCTTGAAAGATATTGCCAAAGGTCGTTTGATTCCACCGCTTGATGTGCATTTTGAGAAATTTGAGCCTCTGTTGAAATTGATACATTTTTTGTTCCTTCAGGGGAAATGAAGCTTTTCCAGATTGAGAGGACTAGATTGTTGAATTCTGGATGTGTAAGCAAAAATGCTTCAAAACGGAGGGGTCTCTGTGTGGAGTTGTCAGGTCTTTGCCATTGAAGAGATATGGGCCAATGGTCTGATTCGAATAGAGGCAAGATTGAGGCAGTAAAGTCTCCTCCTAAATGAATGACATTGTTAGATAACAAGAAATGAACCAACTGAGAGGCAATTTGCTGTGAACCTGATCTTCTATTATTCCAGGTATACGTTCCATTGTTAAAGGGTAGATCAATGAGCCGGTTATTTTGTATGAAATCCTTGAAGTGGCTACTTTCAATGTCTAGTTTGACTCTGCCTCCATTCTTTTCCTCAAGTTTAGTAATCATATTAAAGTCGCCACCTGTAATCCAAAGAGGATGGACTCTGGTAGAGTTGAGCGATGCTATCATGTTCAACAAAGCCAATTTGTTCCTGGAATCCTGGGGGAAATAGACATTGGTGAGATGTCCATGAACATTGGTCCCTATGATATGAAAATTAGCTTGAATAATATTATGAGTCGCATGGATGTCAATGAGCGAAATAGCCTGTGTATCCCATGCTATTGCAAGTCCCCTTGAAGCGCCCGAGGCGTCCACTGCTACTGAATGGCTTCCTGGCCAGGCTTTTGAGAGAATGGTGCCCAGTGTCCTACTGCTACATTTTGTTTCTTGCATGAAGAATATTTGAGGTTTCTCCTGCTGTATCATGTTTTTGATCATTTTGTACTTCACAGGGTTGTTTAACCCTCTTAAATTCCATGATGTGAGCTTCATGGTTCAATATTGGGTAGCGGCCTGTAATACTTCGTTAATTTGGAATATCTTCCTGACTCCACCAACATTTCCCCAGTGATGATGGTTCTTTGCAGATCTGTCTTTCTCCCCCGTTTCTTGGTATCTTTGGGAATGTTTTTTCCATCCCATTGACTACTCTGTTGGATCCCTAAAGTTCGCTGTTGATGTACTCTAGAAAGGATTACCTCCAAATTTTCTAACTGTCTATCCGGGATTTTATCATACTATATCTTTTTACATTCTTGCTCAAGGCTGAATATGTCCAGATACCCAATGTCAATACTTTTAGGCTCCTCTTCCATATGTTTGGGCTCATTGTTTTCCGCTACGAAGTCATTTGAATGGATTGGTTCTTGGACAAAGATATCAATTTCCATTCCATTAGGCCTCCCTTTAGATTCCTTATTGGGATTGGATGTTGAGCTTACAGTGGCATGAGGTGGCTTCAGTGCATTTCTTGTGTCTGAGGGATGGATTATCAAAGATATCTTGGGTATACTAGCAGTTTGGTTGGGGGGCTCAGTGTCATTTATTGCTGGTTGTGCCAAGATATCAAAGCTATTGCTGGTAGAGGGTATGGAGGAGTTGGCTGTGGGATTTCTAGAGCCTGAGGCAGGCTTTTTGTGGTGCTTTTTCCGGTTATTGACTTTGGTAATTCCTTTCGAATCAGGTTTTTCTGAGGTGGCATTGGTTTTGGGGGTTGCATTTAGGGGGTAATCATGGAAAAGATGACCATGGGCATGACATTTTCTGCATCTGAATGGGACATGTTCATAATATATAGGCTGAATCCATTCAAAATCATCATGATATAGACTTACTGCGTCCGGGAGTGCTTTGTCTAGGTGCCTGTAGACACAGATGCGTGCATAAGAAGTGTATCGTCTAAGTTTCGTTTCTTTGGCTATCTTTATGAAGTCTCCCAGACCATTTCCTATGTCTTTTAGTGATTCTTCATCCCAATACTCCAATGGAAGGGAATACATTCGGATCCAGACCAGCACCCAACTGAAATCCTCTTTGTCCGGGTTGAATCTTTCGATCTAATCTCTCAAATACAGGCCCGCGGAGTTGAAGAAGTAGGGGCCTTCGTCTAGGACTCTGTTATGGTCTTCTATGCAGTTGAAGATAGCCGTAAAGAAACCTTTTGGTCCGAGCTGCAGGGTGACATGTCCTTTAGGTTTCCATTTGGCTGCAATCCATCCTTGTAGGGCTTTCTCCGTCGGCCAGAAGTCGATAAATTTCCCTATGAGAGCGTGGTCCTTCATGAACTAGATTTGGGTATTGATTTGGTGACCAGGTAATTCTATCTTGGGTTGCTCTGCTGCAATAGGTTTGCAAGTGGCAAAGGTCGCTTTGGAGATCTCTCTATTCCGAGTAGAATCCTGCTGCTGAGTCTGAGGCGTTGCCTCCATATCCTGTGGCGATTTTTGTTTTCCTTGATCTGCTGGGTCAGTCTGATTCGCAGTGATGTCAGTTTGAGCTGTTTCAGAAGCCCTTACAGTCACATTGGGAGTCTGAATCTCGCTGCTCTCGTTGGGGGGAGGCTCCGAGTGCCCCCCTGGAAGGGGATCCATAGCAATGGGCCTATTTGCTGAATGATGCTGTCGCTAGAGGGGTTGAGTTGTTGCAGTCTAGTGTTGTGCAGAGTGATTCCGTTGCTGCAGAGTTTGCTAGAAACCCTAATCAGCCCTGAAGCGCACCAATCTTTCCGTAAACAAAAATCTCATGAAGGATAAATTATTGTATGTTGAATAATTATGAAAAGGTCGTATATGCATTGATTTAGATTGGAGCATTCAGTATATATATTCGAGTTTTTATGAAAGCCTTAAGGAGTATGGTATATGGTATTTGTTTGTAATAAAATTGTATGGTGTATGGAGGTGTTGTCGCCTAAAGTGTACACCTAAGGCGCAACGCTCAGAGTAGGGGTTGTCACTTTGATCCCTACTAACTTTGTTTAGATTCTCTCCTAGCTAAGTCAAGGGGGTTAGTCACTAATGGTATATGGATGAAGTAAGGACTTGTTGGAACAACAAGTCCTAGGAGATTAAGAGCAAGATCATAGGCAACTTGAAACTAATTAGCATGTGTGTTTATTAAATGAGCAAAGTAAATCTCAATGAAGCAATAGCAAGATTAGTAGATATAGACCAGTGCCTTATTAACAATGCTTAAATTGCAAATTAGAAACACTTGCAAGTGAAATGTCAAGTCACAAACCAAGTAATTGCTGCAAGAAAAATGTTAGTACGATGAGATTAAAGGATTACAACAACTGGATATATGAGCAATAAGAAATAGACTTGCCGATGTAAATAAAATGTGTACTTAAAATAAAATGATATTCAAACAGCCTTTAAGTTGAGCTCACGGTTCGAATTATATAATCAATTGAAGATGACAATTAGATTGGAAGTTAGCGCAACTTCCCAAATGCCTTTAACAATGAACACTTATTAAGATATCTCTACTTATATTGGACAGTGAAAACAAGTAAAGTTTATCAATGGAAGCATATAGGAATGATGGCAAATGAGATTGCTAACAAGAGATGAAATGAAACAAATACTTAGATCTAGTAATGCAATTAAAAATGAGACAAGATATATCCAATAACACCTATATCAAAGTAGCAATGCAAGTTAGAAATTGATTTAAAGATTTAGAACGTTGCAATGGAGCTAAATGCAAAAAGGGGAAGCTATCAAGCATAAGTGAGTTAGTAATCAACATTGTTCCACAGTCGCCACAGAGAACTAATCATCTTGGCCCACAGGGGAACTAATCATCTTGTCCTACAGCCGCCACGGAGAACTAATCATCCTGGCCTAGCGGAAACTAATCATCCTGTCCTACAATCGCCACGGGGTGTCACAGGGGAACGTTGAACCTTTCACCCTATACATAGTGCATCACCAGGGGATGGTGAGTTGTCCTGTGGTCGCATTTCGCTCCAAGAAGTACCCCGCACCCCCCTAGAGCTCCCAGAGCTCAATACATCATACTTGACCCTCATAAGAGAGTCTGTGAACGACACCAAATCGTTCTCGGAAAGTCAAGAATTTGACCTTTCCTAGGGGCTTTGTCAAAATGTCGGCGACTTGTTCATCTGTACCGATATGTTGGAGCCTTATTGCTCCCCGCTGCACCATATCCCGAATATAGTGGTACCTGATATCGATATGCTTGGAGCGATCATGAAATATGAGATTCTCTGATAAACGAATCCCGCTTTGGTTGTCACACAGGATCACGATGGTATCCAATGTAAATCCAAACAACTCACTGAAGAGCTTTCGCAACTAGACTGCCTCACAAGAGGCCATACTAGCAGCAATGTACTCTGCCTCGGCGGTGCTGAAAGCCACTGACTTTTGCTTCTTGCTCATCCAAGATATCGAGGCAGATCCCAAAGAGAAATAGCACCGAGAAGTGCTCTTTCGGTCCACCACACTGCCTGCCCAATCAACATCGGCAGATCCCAAAGAGAAATAGCACCCAGAAGTGCTCTTTCGGTCCACCACACTGCCTGCCCAATCAACATCGGTATATCCATGTAGTCTCACATCTCCGGCAGTGTATCTCAACCCATGAGTGATTGTGCCACGAAGATATCTCAACAGATTCTTGGCACCAATCCAATGTGAGTGGTGAGGCTCAACCATA
The DNA here is from genome assembly GCA_031772625.1 of Pinus tabuliformis. NCBI lineage: Eukaryota > Viridiplantae > Streptophyta > Pinopsida > Pinales > Pinaceae > Pinus > Pinus tabuliformis. The sequence continues at coordinate 53,378,151 of CM062818.1, forward strand.
TGTTGACTCAATGTGTTGATTGCAAAACATATATCTGGACGAGAGTTCACCAAGAACATCAATGCTCTGATGAGTTGACGATACTTGGTAGCATTTCATAAAACGGGTCCGGCAGCACTACCGCCTAACTTTTTGAAGTCAAGCTCCATCGGGGTAGTCACGGGCTTGTAGTCCACCATACCGAATCTCTCCAATATCTTCACCACATATTTTCCTTGAGATAGGAAAATCTCCCCTGGATTTTGCCAGACTTCTAGTCCTAGGAAATAGTGCATCAGTCCTAGGTCCTTCATCTCAAATTCAGAAGCCAACTCCCTCTTACATTTGTGGATGAGAGGGTCTCTACCTGTTAGAAAGCGGTCATCAACGTACAACACTAGTATGAGAGGATTGTCATCTTCAACCTTAAAGTAAAGGTTAGGGTCGGCTTCACTCCTAGTGAATCCCAGTTTCATCAAGTAGCTATCGATCCTCTCATACCATGCTCGGGGTGCTTGCTTCAGCCCATAGAGGGCCTTCTTCAACCTGCACACATGAGATTCTCGATCATGAATCTCAAATCCTTTGGGTTGCTCTACATAGACCTCCTCTTTGATCGAACCATGCAAGAACGCGGTCTTGACATCCATCTGATGTAGATTCCATCCTTGCGAAGTAGCAAGGGCTATGATCGAGCGGATGGTGGTATATCGGGCAACAGGTGCAAATATCTCGTCATAGTCTATACCTTCCTTCTGAGAGAAGCCACGAGCGACAAAACGAGCCTTATACTTTTCTGCACTTCCATCAACTGCATGTTTTATCTTGTAAAGCCATTTCGAAGTGACAACTGCTTTGTCCTGGGGTCTGGGGACCACATCCCAGACATTGTTTTTCATGATGTACTCATATTCCTTAGTCATAGCATCCTTCCATACTTGATGCTTGACAGTTTCTGCGAATGACGAAGGCTTATTTTGGATGATCGTGCTCATGATGGTCAAGTATCCCTGATACCTGGTCGGCTTCTTACTTTCCTGAAAGGCTCCCCTGGGTGCAACTTGCCCTTCAGCATTATCAAGTGTCCCCCTAAGCCATGAAGGCCTCTTCCTAGAAGAGGAAGGCTCTTGCGGAGGGGGATCAATAGCAATGTTGCATTAATCGTTATCAGGATAATATTGGCGCGAGGAAAAAATCGGGAAAAATCGTAATTATTGGGAAATAATCGTTTGGTACAAAAATATTCATTTTTTTTCAATTTTTTTAATATCTAAACCATCTACAACATAAAATAAATACATTGACACATAAATATGATAAAAGAACTAATATATAAGATGTTTAATATCATTTCTAGTCCTAAAATCACACATAACATTGAATCATGTCCTGAATAGTAAGTCCCGACTCCTGAGTCCCAACTCAGCCTCAAAATATCAACAAAAAATATAATAATGTATCTCATCATGTCATAATGTCATATACAATAAAATGAAGAAAATAACTAAAGTCTAATCTTATTGATTTCCTCTACCCCTCTTGCGAGAAAATGCCACAACTTTCCCTTTCCCTCTAGATGTAGATGCTGGTGCCCATGCTGGTGGAGATGTCACTCGAGTGTGATGTGCTCTAGAAGTAGGAGCTATAGGAGGTAGACCACGTCCTCTACTGGTGGCAGTGGTAGCCCGGGCAGGTGGTGTCACCTCCTCCTCCTGACCCCCCTCCACTACATCCTGCACTAACCAATCATCAACAGACTCGATGAGAGGCCTCTCGGCCTCAACCCTCCATGCAGCAGTGGTGTCAATCCTATCCAATGAGATGGCCTCCACATCAGGTGTCCTCTCAAGTTGCCTCACCCACAATCGAAGATTGTAGTAGATGTAGACCATGTCATTAAGTTGCTGGGACTCCAACCTGTACAAAGATCATGAAATAATAATTAATAATTAAAAAAAAAATATTGTTTAAAGAATTCAAAAATTTATTTGGAAATTTGCAATATTTTAAATGTTTAAGTGTTAACCTGTTGCGCTTCTTGTTGTGTATTTTTTCAAATACACTCCAGTTGCGCTCACATCCTGAGGAGCTACATGTTTGGCTGAGGATGCGAATGGCAAGCTTTTGTAGAAGGGGTACCCTGCCACCATACATTTTCCACCATGCATCTACAACAAAATTACAAATAAAATTTTAAATAAACATTAGAAAAAAATGGAATTTGAAGAGACAATGAAATTTGAAACAAAGTTACAAACTAAAAAATACCTGGCATTTTAATCGTCCTATCAGTGACAACCATCTCAAAGCCAAATGTGCCACCTGCCGTCCTATATGTCTCAATTTGTTTAGAGATCTCTATACGTTGTTCTGGAGATCGCATCATCTTCTGGACACAGGATAAGAATCCATCCATGATCCCAGCATCAAAATCAAACCCACATGCATAAGAAAATGCAGGGTTCAGGAAAAGCCCAGCAACATGAATGGGACAATGGAGTGTGTTGTTCCATCGGTCATCAATCACTCCCCATAGGAGGAGTTGTCTCTGAAACCCATCATCTCCCTTACCATCATAGTAGGCCCGAATGGCTTCTTTGGCTCTGTCCATGGCCTCATACAAATAGCCCATTACGGGCTTCTCACCATCAACCAACCGAAGAACCTTTACCAAAGGTTCAGTAACGACGCACACCTCCTGCACTCCCACCCAAAAGTCAGAAGTCTTCCTGGTATGAAACTAGTCTGCATACGGCCTCTCCCTCTGGTTTGCGGCTCATTGGCAAAGCACGCCACTCCTCTGAAAGAAACATTCTCTTCACATCCCACATAGAATTCAAGAGGGATTGAAGAGATATGAAACTGGTGGCAAACCGTGTAATGGCGTGACGCACCAACTCTTTGTTGTTGGTGAATCTTCTCATCAAGCTAAGCATAGATGTATGGTTATATATAAATTTTGTAATGCTTTTGGATGAATCAACAATATCTTTGACAAAGGGAATTTTCCCTATGTCCTCCAACATCAAATCAATACAGTGTGCAGCACAAGGTGTCCAAAATAAAGTAGGATGCCTGTCCATAAGCATCTTGCCAGCAACAACATAATTTGCAGCATTGTCCGTTATGACTTGGACAACATTTTCTGCACCCACCTCCAAAATAAACACATCTAGCAAATCACATAAAGTTCTTGCATTTTTGATTTGTGTAGATGCATCAACAGATTTGATAAACATAGTCCCTTTGGGACAACTAACCAAGAAGTTTATAAGGGTTCTTCCCTTTTGGTTAGTCCAACCATCTAACATAACAGTGCATCTTGTTTGTGCCCATGATGCCCTAAAATCCTCCAATATTTTGGTGCAGTCAAGCTTTTCATTTTGAAGAATCTGGCCTTTGAAATCATGATAAGAAGGGATTTTGTACCTTGGGCCAACACTTGCAATAACATCAACAATAGGTTGGAAAAATGGATTATTCCTTACAATGATGAAAGGAATATCACTCCAGATGAGAAATTTTGCCAACAACTTGTCAGCTTGTTCTTTCTCAGTTCTTTTTAGCATTGAACTGATAGATGGCTGTGAACCAAGTGTGGTTCGAGGAACAAAAAATGATGTGGCAGCTACCGGATTGGTTGATGCTGCAGCAGAACCAGTGCCACTTGCTTCAACTGACCTTTTTAGTTGCATTTGATTTCTTCTTTGGCCTCTCTACTCTGGTCTAAAGTTTCCAATGCTTTCATGGCTCTTTGGATGAGTTCAGGATTTGTATTTGAACAAGGCCCCACGTCTTTTTCAGGGATTTGTGCAAAGTGATACTTAAACCTGTACACTCCCCCGGACATAGGGTGGCCACACAACTTGCAAGTCAAGTTTAGCCTATCATTCGGAGCATTAGGTTCACCATATTCCTAGAAAGGATCCAATTTCCTTGGCATGTTTGTTTTTGAACTTTGAAGTTGCAAACTTGAAAGGTGTTTCGGTGAAGTTGTGAACCTATGGGAAAATAAGGATTACAATTTAGTATTTACAAAATTACAAGTTACAAATTTACAATTTAGTATTTTAATTTTTAATTTTTACATTGTACAATGAAAACCTAGGTTACCCAACCAAAAACAACCATTCCAAAGTTCAAACCCAAGCTACCCAACCATTCCAAACCCAAGTTACCCAACCAAATGGCAAAAACAATGAAAAAAACATAAACAATGTTTAAAAACAATGAAAACAAAAAAAAATTGGTTCCCATAGTCATACCAAGTTACCCAACCAAAAACAATGAAGAAATACAAAAACAATGTTTAAAAACAATGAAAACAAAAAAAAATTGGTGCCCATACCAAATTACTCAACCAAAAACAGTGAAAAAATACAAAAACAATGTTTTTAAACAATGAAAACAAAAAAAAATTGATCCCCATACCGTTTCTATGGAGAAATCGGTCTCCTCCTCTTGATTTTCTCCTCTAAGCACTTGAATCAGCTTCAAACCCTCTCCAGCAACGTCTCCCAGCTCTCCTCTGCCCTCCGCGCGTGACTGTGCAAATGAATTCATAAAAAAACAAAAAAAATCTTTATAAAACCTCGCTGCCGCGAAGCCCCACGATAAATTCGGTTTTTATCGCAATAATTTGAAAAACTCGCGATAATTTCATAAAAATCGTGCAAAAAAAAATACCCTCGATAAATTCGAATAAAAATCGCGATATTTTCGTTTTATTGAAAAACTCGCGATAAAACGATAAAATCGCGATTTTCACAACACTGATCAATAGGATCCATAAGTTCTTCCACATCGGGCATTGTCTCATCTTCCTTTTCCTTTGGTTCTCTGGTGTCAGCTTCTTTAGATCCCCTTTGAGTAGGAAGATTGTCAACTTTGCTAAGAGCCATATCTTCGTCAAAGGTGACATCATGGCTAATCTCGATTTCCATTTGAACAACCACATAGATTCTATAGCCCTTAGTGTTTCGCACCCAATTTATTCCTCTTCTCCTTCGGCACATGAAAATATACCGGACTTCCAAAAATTCTAAAATGAGATACGTTCAGTTTCTTACCAGTGAACATCTCTTCGGGAGTCTTGGAACCCAATGATTGATGAGAGCATCGGTTTTGCACATATACGGCGGTATTTGCAGCTTTGGCCCATAGAAACTTTAGAAGTCTTTGATCGTGAAGCATAGCACGAACGACTTCCACAATCGTACGATTCTTCCTTTCAGCCACACCATTCTGCTCAAGAGTATATGGTGTTGTAGTCTCCCTCTTAATGCCAGCTTCTTTACAAAAGTCATGGAACTCATTGGATTCATACTCAGTCCCATTATCAGTCCTTAAGATCTTGATTTTCTTTTCGGTTTGATTCTCGATCAAGGCTTTGAAGTGACAAAACCAAGTGAACACTTCATCCTTCTTTTTCAAGAAGTATATCCAAGTCTTGCGAAAATAGTCATCCGTAAAAGTGAGGTAATATAAATATCCTCCCAAGGAGTTCACAGACATCATACCATATATGTCTGATTGAACCAACTGCAATATATCGGAGGTCTTGCTTTGGCTTGAGCGGAATGGTCCCCCCTTGGGCTTCCCTTTGGCACATCCCGAACACACACCTTCTTGCTCTACTCGGAACTCAGACATCCTTGTCACCATTTGTCTTGCATTGGGTAGAGCTTTATAATGAAATTGAGCAAACCTCCGATGCCATAGTTCGCACTAAAGTGATGTGTCACAAGACATGACACCCAGCGGACTTCCTCCGACCTGATATAATGAATCGACTTGAAACCCAAGAGTGAAAGCTTCTTTAAAATTCTTTTTCCATACACGTACCTTGCCATCGATGAAGGTTACCTTGTAGCCTTTGTCTTCCATTGCCGAAACGGACACCAAGTTATTTTTGAGATTAGGTACATATAGGACTTCTTGCAAATGAATTGTATTACCCTGATTCAATTGAAGAGTGACATTCCCTACGCCTTTCACGGGATATTTTGCGTTGACCCCAAGAACAATTTCCAGGTTGGTCTCCTTCTCAATCAGATTAGAGAGAGCTTCTTTGAAACCAATGAAGTGCCTTGAGGCACCACTATCAATAACCCAATTTCCCAGCGTGTCCGGGGGAGCAGTAGTAGAGAGGGCCGCTGGTAGACAATATTCATCTTGCTTATCATTAACGATGTTAGATTCATACCTGGAGTTTCTTGCCTTCTTGAAGGGTTGTCCTCTTCCTTGATTTCCGACATTTCTTTTACCTCTGCCATTGGACCTGCCATTCCTTGTTGGAAATACTGAGAAGGGGGGTGAATTAGTATTTCCCTTCTTTTTTTTAATTGTTCTAGTGATTGCCAAAAGCATATATAGATATGTATATGTATACACAGAACACAGAAATCAATAGCTGGAATTAATGCTTTTATTAATACTCAAGACAATGCAATGAAATAAATACAATATAAGTATATATCTGATTGTGAATAGTTGCCAAGCTCCAACTTGGACTTTAGTGAGGCTCCAACCTCCAGAGCACCAACTCTGTTTTGCAGTGGTTCTGCACGTAGGAGCACCTATCCCCAATGACTTTAGTCCTGTTCAGTTCTGAGGCTCCAACCTCTTGGGCTCCAACCCAAACTTGGTATAAATTGGTATGATGCTATACTCTATTCAGCTAAGGTTCTCTCACTCCTACTCTCCTGCCTCTGCTGCTTCTGTTGCCTCTACAGCCTCCGCTACTTCTGCTGTCTCTTCTACCTTTGCTGCTTCTGCTACCTCACAGTTTGGTTCTTCACCACAACAACAGCACGAACAATCTTCTGTTTTTACTGTTTTATATATTCCCATGCCTCTGTCCATTCATTTCCGCTTACATCGCCTCTTAGGCTTCTTCTTCGGTCGCTGCGGCTTCCTTTGCGCTGTGCAAGTTCACTGACTTTCTGGGGATATGTAGATTCATTAGACTGGTCCAAACGATCCACGGAGAACACATCCTCCCGGTTTACCGTAACAGTGCTCCTTTTGGCAATGATTGCGGCATACATAGAGTTCTTTCAATTAAACGGAGATGTTTTGTCCCGATCGCAATCATAATTGCCATGATTCACCCCTTTTCACTGACGTTCAGCCTTCTGAACCATCGGAACAGCCATCGTAAGCCTTTCGGCTTAAAACACCCCACGCAAGCCAGACATTCCATTACACAGAGAATATGAGAAAAAACAGTCAAACAGACTAAAAGGCGGACTTCAGGAAATATTACAATCGCACCTATTCCTGTATCGGGTCCGCGCTTAAATTGCAATCGGCGATTTGTGACTCCCGAGGGTTCTTTATATATCATACCCATGACTCCGGCGATGGTCGACGGTCGATCCTCCACTGCTCCGATGGATTGGATGCGATATGGTATTAAACCATAGTTAATATGCTCGTCGGGTCCACAGCCTATCGCAGTTAGTGCTTCCAATGTGGCAAGGCTTTACGACTTGCGATATGCGATCACAGATTAAGTCATATTTGTAATGTGCGGCAGGTCCGCATGGATATGCATTGCAGTCGGGAGTTGCCCTTGGCGAAGGTCCGATGCGATATCGCTATGGGCGATCGCAATGGACTGCTTGACATATTGTAGCTCCTACTTCCGAAGTGCCGATGCGATACTCTCTATCGGCGATCGAAAGTCGCACAGGGTCAGGGCTTGACGTTAACGTAGACCCCTCATAGCGATGCGATGTGCCGGACCCAATACAACTCAACACTCCCATGTATAGAGTTTCAAGTCCGCGATCCGCCTCCGATAGTGTTAAGCCTATGTATATGGGCTTTCTATCCGCGAATAGTGTTAACGCATGCATACATGGGTTTTACGGGTTCAATAGTATATATATATATATATATATATATATATATATATATATATATATATATATATATATATATATATATATATATATAAGGTTTTGTGCCTCCGATATATATGTATGATATATGCTCCTCCGCCTGTATCTTCATGCATATAATTCTTTTGTGGCCCGATAACTCCTGATAATAAAAATGCACCCATTGCTCCTCTGAGGGCTATGTTTGCTTCCTTATAGCTCTGCTTGTTCCTTTGTTGCTGCAATGGCTGTCTGCTTCCTCTGTTCTGCTCCTCTTGGCTCCTTTTGCTCCTCGAATATTGCCATATTGACATCAATGACAATCTGTGTCCAACAATCTCCCCCTTTATTATTGATGACAATATTCTTTTGCTCTCCCCTTTGACATCAATGGCAAAGGAATGCATATGGACTCCCCCTGTCAAACTGCTCCCCTGTCTTGCTATATCTTTATGAATGAACTTGAGTGATGATAAAGAAATAACCCCCATCTTTTGACGCAGATGTTCGAATGCTTCTCAAGGAAGAGGTTTTGTGAAAATATTAGCTATCTGCTCCTTAGTACTGATATATTCCAAGACAATGTTTTGTTCAGCTACTTGCTCATGGAGGAAATGATACTTGATTGGTATGTGTTTGGTTCTTGAGTGCATCACTGGATTTTTGCTGAGACTGATAGCACTTGTGTTGTCACAATAGACGGTAATCGGTTGATCTGTACATATGTCGACATCTTTTAGAGCTTCCTTCAGCCATAATATCTGAGTACAATAGTCTGCTGCAGCAATATTCTCGGCTTTGGCTGTGGATAATGATATGGATGACTGTTTTTTGCTGATCCAGGATACTAAACTGTCTCCCAGGAAGAACACATTTCCACTAGTACTTTTCCGATCATCTATACTTCCAGCCCAATCAGCATCGGTGTATGCAGTGACAGTGAGTGTTGAGCTCTTTGGGTACCAAAGACCGAAATCAGAAGTTCCTTTCAGGTATCTGAGAATTCTTTTTACAACTAATAAGTGGGATTGTTTGGGAGCAGATTGGAATCTTCCCACCATTCCTACTGCCTGCATTATGTCTGGTCTTTTAGTTGTTAAGTATAGAAGGGCTCCAATCATTGACCTGTAATGAGTTGCATCTACTAGAGGGGAGTCATAATATTTGCTCAGTTTGCAATTTGTGGTCATAGGTGTGCTCATGGGTGCACAGTCCTCCATTCCATATTTTTTGAGCATGTATTTTAGATATTTGGTTTGAGATATGCACAATCCTGCTCTGGTTTGAGATACTTGAAGTCCAAGGAAGTGGGACAGCTTTCCTATCATTGACATCTCAAACTCTTTTGACATGCTTTGAGAAAATTCATGGCTCATTTCATCATTATTACTAGCAAAAATCAGATCATCGACATAAACAAGAGCAACTAGTAACTTACCTTCATCTGTCTTTATGTATAGTTTACTTCCAACTGCTCCCTTTTTGAAGCCTTGTTGTTGTAGGTAGTGATCCAATCATGCATACCAAGCTCTAGGAGCTTGTTTCAACCCATATAAAGCCTTTTTCAACTTACAGACTAAGTCCTTTCCTGCTGTTAGATCAAAACCTTCTGGCTGCTCCATGTAGACTTCCTCCTTGAGTTCCCCATTTAGAAATGCTGATTTCACGTCCATTTGATAGATTTTGGATCCGTTTGAGCAAGCAAATGTCAAGAACATCCTGATAGCTTCCATATGGGTCACTGGTGCAAATGTCTCTTCAAAGTCAATTCCTTCAATTTGTGAATAGCCTTTGCAAACAAGTCTTGCCTTGTTTCTGATAACCTGTCCTTCCTCATTCATTTTATTTTTGAACACCCATTTGGTTCCTATTATGTTTTTGTCCTTTGGATGAGGTACTAGCTCCCATGTCTTGTTTTTCTCAATTTGGGACATTTCTTCTTCCATGGCTTTTACCCAATGAGGATCCTTAATTGCTTCTGCAAATTTTTCTGGTTCTATCATAAATAGGAGGGAAATGACTTTTCTCTTGGGTGTGATTGTTATCCTTCTTTGGGTCTGCACACCTTCATCTCTATCGCCAATGATCTGCTCTTCTGGATGATGTCTTTGGACATACTTCATCTTTGAAGGGGTATTAGGTGGTTCTCTTTCCTCTTCTTCTTCTTCTTCTTCCTCATCTATTTCTTCTTCTTTAGGTTCTTCTTTTTCAATGAGAAAGTCATCTTCATGTTCTTCAATTTCCTTTTCTGGAAGATCTTCATCAACCTTTACATTAATGCTTTTCACTATTTTCTTCAGTTGATAATTGTAGCACTTTTAAGCCTTGCTCCGTGTAGAGTATCCAAGAAATATCCCTTCATCAAGTCGAGAATCAAACTTTCCGGGTGAGCCATCATTTATTTTTATGAAGCACTTGCTTCCAAAGATGTTGAAGTACTTCACCAAAGCCGGTCTTCCTTTCCATAGCTCATAAGGAGTTTTTTCACAATTTGGTCTTAATTGAGTTCGATTCAATGTATAGATAGCTGTCCCTACTGCTTCTCTCCAGAATCTAGGCTGTAAGTCTGCTGCTAATAGCATTGTTCTTGCCATTTCTTGGACTGTTTGATTTCTTCTTTCAACTACCCCATTTTGCTGAGGTGTTCTGGCAGCAGAGAATTCCCTTTTAATTCCATGAATATTACAGAACTCACTAAATTCGTTTGATGTGAATTCTCCCCCTTGGTCTGTTCTGAGGCACTTAATTTTTGAATCTTTTTCATTTTCTACAAGGGCTTTTAGATTCTTAAAACACTCAAAAGTTTCAGATTTAAACTTTATAAAATATATCCACATCATTCTAGTATAATCATCAACAAATAACACAAAGTACCTTTCTCCTTGGAGTCCCTGATTTCTAGTTGGCCCACACACATCAGCATGGATGATCTCCAAGGGCTTCGATGTAGAGAGCTCCTTTGTCTTGTGGCTGGTTCTGGTCTGCTTTCCATGTTGACATGGACCACATACTTCTTGATTTGGTTTGAACAACCTTGGGATGTCTCGTACAGCTTTGATCTTGCTGATATTGATCAAATTTTCGAAGCTTGTATGTCCAAGTCGCTTGTGCCACAACCAACTCTCATCAAGTAGCATTTATTTTCTTGAATCTTGTTCAAAATGTAAATGTTGTCTGATGTTCTCACCCCTTTTGCCACAAGTTCCCCTGAGGCAGAGTTCCTTATTTCACAGTCTTTGGTGCTGAAAACAACCTTATGTCCTTGATCATAGATTTGGCTGACACTCAGGAGGTTGTGTTTGAGTCCGTCAACTAGCAGAGCATCTTGAGCTTTTCCTTTTCCATTGATCAGAGTAACTGTTCCTTTTCTTGCAATTTTGCCAGATCCGCTTCCAAAGGACACATTCCCTTCCTTTTTGCTCAGTGAGACAAACTTCCTTCTATCTCCTGTCATGTGTCTGGAGCACCCACTATCCACAAACCAATGGTTTCCATTATTTTGAGCATATAGAGCCAGGCCACATTTATCCATGTTGGAGTTCTTGCTACTCGTCTTTCTTCCTTTGAGTGGGCAGTCTTGTTCATAGTGTCCATTATTGTAGTAGAAAGAGCAAATCAAATCAAATTTGGTCAAGGGATCAAATGAATTGAAGGTTTTGATTTGTCCCTGCCTTTTGGGGGCATATGAGTTGATTATTCGGTCCTTTAGCTTTGTCTTTTCACTTCTGCGAGCCATACAATGTTTGTTTTGATGACCGAAGTTTTTACAGTGAAAGCAGTGTCCAAGAAAAATGGATTTGTATCTGTTGAAGCAACCACGGTTTGAGTCGATTTCCTTCTTGGAAATTACTCCTCCCTCGTTTTTTGTATTTGTGATGGGCCCTTGGTGGAGTACAGGTTTGTATTTGCTGCAGTCTCCATGATTCGACTCCACATTCTTCTTTGGAGTAATTCTCTCTTCATTCTTGGGATCTGGGATGCACTTTTGATAACATACTTTTTCATCTTTTGGATTGCAGGAAAGTGCATCGGCATAGCTTTTCGCACTATTCTTAGTGCTCGAGGATTCTCCTTTGAAACCTATTCCAGACTTGTCATGTTGAGGTTTTTGATTTTTCAGAATAGTCTCAAGTATTTGAGAGCTTTTACAACCCTTTTTAATTTGCTCCAACTCCTTTCTCAGAGACACTATTTCGGCCTCACGTTCTTCACAAGCCTCTTCTTTTTCTTTAAGCTTTGCTTCCAAGAGATCTTCTCTCCTTATTTCCTCGTTTTCCACTTTGAGAGAAATGATTTTGTTTCGTAGTTTCTCATTTTCTTCAATGGCGCTAATTAACAGTTCATCTACATTTCCTTCCAGCCCTGAGTCATCATCATCTGTGAATGCCATGAATAATGTTTCTTGGCTTTCATCATGATCACTTTCCTCATTTGATTTCTTTTTGATGACCATAAACTCATCCTCATCAGACTCATCATGCTTGGAGAAGTTTTTCTTATTGAACCCTTTCTTTTTGTGTGCCATTCTTTTAGAATTTCCTTCATCATCACTGTCATGCTTATGTGGACATCTTGCTGCATAATGACCTATTTTACCACATTTAAAATAGATAAGAGGATACTTGCTTTTAAGCTTAGATCCTCTCTTCAACTTTCGTACAAATTGAGCCAATTCGGATTCCACATCTGACTCATCACTACAGTCATTCCTTTCCTTCCCCTTCTTTGACTTTGAGGCCTTGAATGCCGCATCTTTGGAGCTTGGGCCACCTTTCCTCATTTCATAGGCAGTGAGAATTCCATGGAGTTCATCCATTTTGAGGGTATCTAGATCCTTTGCTTCTTCTATAGCGCTTATTTTGGAGTCAAATCTGTCTGGAAGAGACCTTAATTCCTTTTGAACAATGGTACTTTCTTCAATTTTTTCGTCCAATCCTTTCAGGGAATTTACCACTTCAGCTACTCGGAGGAGGTATGCTGCAATATCTTCTTCATCTTCCATCCTCAAACTTTCAAATTGTCTTCTGTGAGTTTGAAGCTTTGCCTTTTTGACTTTTGAGTCTCCATCGTACAAGCCAACTAGCTTCTCCCACATTTCTTTGGCAGAGGTACAGTGCATGACTTTTGTAAACTCGGAATCAGTGATTCCACTAGTGATGGAGTTCAAGGCCTTTGCATTTGCAATGTAGGCTTTCCTCTCATCTAGGTCTGTTGGAAGAGTGGAAGTCGTTTGGTATTCATTTTGAACAAAATGCCAGACTTCAGGTCCAAGGGACATTAAGTAGTAGGTCATTCTTTTCTTCCAGAAACCAAAGTTAGTGCCATCGAACAAAGGAGGTCTTCTTGATGCTTCGTGATTTCTCATCATGGCTGCAGATCCTTCTTCAAGCTGTTAGGCTAGTATGAAGAAGTCGACTCTGATACCAATTATTGGAAACACTAAGAGGGGGGGTGAATTAGTGTTTCCTTTTTTTTAATTGTTCTAGTGATTGCCAAAAGCATATATAGATATGTATATGTATACATAGAACACAAAAATCAACAGCTGGAATTAATGCTTTTATTAAAACTCAAGACAATGCAATGAAATAAATACAATATAAGTATATATCTGATTGTGAATAGTTGCCAAGCTCCAACTTGGACTTCAATCTGGCTCCAACCTCCAGAGCACCAACACTGTTTTGCAGTGGTTCTGCACTTAGGAGCACCTACACCCAATGACTTCAGTCCTGTTCAGTTCTGAGGCTCCAACCTCTTGGGCTCCAACCCAACCTTGGTACAAATTGGTATGCTGCTACACTCTATTCAGCTGAGGTTCTCTCACTCCTACTCTCCTGCCTCTGCTGCTTCTGCTGCCTCTACAACCTCCGTTGCTTCTGCTGCCTCTTCTGCCTCTGCTACCTCACACTCTGGTTCTTCACCACAACAACAACACGAATAGTTCTCTGTTTTTACTGTTTTATACATTCCCATGCCTCTGTCCATTTGTTTTCGCTTACACCGCCTCTTAGGCTTCCTTCTTGGTTGCTGCAGCTTCCTCTGCGCTGTGCAAGTTCACTGACTTCCTGGGGATACGTAGATTCATTAGACTGGTCCAAACGATCCACGAAGAACACATTCTGCCGGTTTAACTCTCCTTTTGGCAATGATTGCGGCATACACAGAGTTCTTTCAATTAAACGGAGATGTTTTGTCCCGATCGCAATCATAATTGCCATGATTCACCCCTTTTCACTGACGTTCAGCCTTTTGAACCGTCGGAACAGCCATCGTAAGCCTTTCGGCTTAAAACACCCCGCGCAAGCCAGACATTCCATTACACAGAGAATATGAGAAAAAACAGTCAAACAGACTAAAAGGCGGACTTCAGGAAATATTACAATCGCACCTATTCTTGTATCGGGTTTGCGCTTAAATCACATTTGGCAATTTGTGACTCCCAGGGGTACTTTATATATCGGACCCATGACTCTGCCGATGGTCGATCCTCCACTGCTCCGATGGATTGGATGTGATATGGTATTAAACCATAGTTAATATGCCCGTCGGGTCCAGAGCCTATTGCAGTCGGTGCTTCCAATGTGGCAAGGCTTTATGGCTTGTGATATGCGATCATAGATTAAGTCATATTTGTAATGTGCGGCGGGTCCGCATGGATATGCGTTACAGTTGGGAGTTGCCCCTGGCGGAGGTCCGATGCGATATCGCTATTGGCGATCGCAATGGACCGCTTGACATATTGTAGCTCCCACTTCCGAAGTGCCGATGCGATACTCGCTATCGGCGATCGAAAGTCGCACAGGGTCAGGGCTCAACGTTAACGTAGACCCCTCATAGTGATGCAATGTGCCGGACTCGATACAACTCAACACTCCCATGTATAGAGTTTCAAGTCTGCAATCCGCCTCTGATAGTGTATTTGCCCTAGAGCCAAGTCTTCCGCCTATAATAGTGTTAAGCCTATGTATATGGGCTTTCTGTCCGCCAATAGTGTTAAAGCATGCATACATGGGTTTTACGGGCCCGATAGTATAAATGTGTGTGTGTATATATATATATATATATATATATATATATAAGGTTCTGTGCCTCCGATAGTGTAAAAACACATATGTATGATATATGCTCCTCCGCTTGTATCTTCATGCATATAATTCTTTTGTGGCCCGATAGCTCCCGATAATATAAATGCACCCATTGCTCCTCTGATGGCTCTGTTTGCTTCCTTATAGCTCTGCTTGTTCCTCTGTTGCTGCGATGGCTGTCTGCATCCTCTGTTCTGCTCCTCTTGGCTCCTTTTGCTCCTCGAATATTGCCATATTGACATCAATGACAAGCTGTGTCCAACATTCCTTTGATTGCCTTGAGAGCGATTTTGGTCATCGTCATTGTGTGAGTCCCTTTTATCAGGGCACTCCCTCGCATAGTGGCCCATTTTGTTGCAATTGTAACATTGACCTTTTCTTCCACCCTTAGGTCCAACGTTTCCTTTGGATTTAGCCCCAGAATTGCTTCTTCTTTTTAGCTTGAGAAGAAAAGGCAAAGGGATGGCCTTTAAGTGCGAGCATTTCTTGCTCTTTCATCCTTGTCTCGTTTTGAATACATCTAGCCATCAATTCCTCAAATCTTGGGATGACATTATTGTTGAGAAGAGTAGTCTTGAATATATACCCATTCAGGTGGCAGTCCTCCAAGAGTTGTGATAATCATTTCCCTGTCAGGAACTACTTCCCCAATAGATAGGAGATCATTCTTGATCTCGGTGATCCTTAAGAAATATGCTTGCATACTCCCTTCTTAATTTCCTTAAGCTTATTTCTAAGGACCAAAACTTGATTTGCATCATTAACTTTAAATATCGTAGATTTCCTTGGAGGTTGTTAGCTTGGAAACATAGGCCACTAGGCACTTGTCGATAGAGTCCAGAATGATCTTCCTTGCTTTGACTTCTCCCTTGGACCACTTGCTTTTGGCAGCAATGGATACATTTGATGGAGGCGCAACAATATTGCCTCTCACATGGTCCAACACTTCCTGATCTTCTAAAGTCAGATTGAGAGACATCTTCCATTCGTGATAGTTAGACTTCTCAAAGAGCTTGTCTTCGGCGGGGAAGAGTGTTGAGGACCCCATGAAGTTTTTAGGATAGCCTTGCCAACCTTCTCTTCGGTGATTGCTCTTGCTCTTGCTTGGGCTTTCTCTTCACCTCAGCTCTGATACCATGTTAAATTATGTTATGTTCTATGCTTAGAGCAGTTTACTTTTTTTCTTCTTATTAGCCACATATTAGCAATCACATATACATTAAGTAAAGTGCAGATAGAACATTAAACGATCAACAGAAAACAAGCCAAGACAAGAGACAAAAGATGTGGCGGCTAGCCAGGGACAAACCCCAATGCGAGGAAACCCTTTGATCAAATATTCTTTTATCTTCAATAGTTCAACAGAGAGAAATAGTACAAAATCAGAATTCTGTAATTTTATATCAGCAGCAGCAAACCCTAGATCAGCAAAATCAAACTTGGTCAAATGAGTTGAAATTGACCTCCAATATGCTTGGTCAATTTCCGGTCTCAACTAGCCCTCGAACAACCTGAAGAAACATCCCTTTAACAACCCTCCAAAACACAGTCAAACTACTGTTGACTGAAGTCAACTTGCTGCCCAAAACTAGGGCAATCAACGCTGGTTAAAACCTGGGGACGGATTGCCTCGATTTTTGTGCCAAAATCTGCAGCGTACCTAGGAGAGGCAGGCACACCAAAACTGCACCCTTGATGAGTCAACGCTTGGTCAACACAGGTCAAAGAGACCTTCAACAACTTCTGCGTCCTCCTTGCCCTAATGCGTCCTCCTTCTTCCCACGTGTGAGTTGCTCCTTGTATAACCCAAAGCTAAGGAGAGCGAGAAGAATGAGTGAGATGAGATGATGAGAAAATGAATCAACCTCTCTTGTATTTATATGATTCACTGGGCATGTGTGCCACACATTTAACTGCTGGTCGACCTCGACAATTTGTCAAGTAAATACAAATAAATTCATATCTACATAAATACTTGTTGGAATCGGATGATCTTTAGATCAATCCTACACCTCTCGACAAGAGGAATCTAGGAAAAATATCAATTGCCATAAATGAGGTGACCCAACTTGTCGGAATCGGATGATATTTAGATCAATCCTACACCTCTCGACAAGAGGAATCTAGGAAAAATATCAATTGCCATAAATGAGGTGACCCAAATGGAGTTTAGCCCTAGTTGCCAATTTTAACACCTAGAGACGTAGCCTAGGAGGGGTGAACTCTGTCAACAATCTCGGTGTCATTCTATTTTGATGTTGCATGATTATGTGTGTCATGTCCTTTATGGCTAACTTGCTCAACTGAATTAAATCATTGTTTTGAAAGACCCATTTAAAACTTGCCAAGCGTCAAAGAGTGATCTTCTTCCACGATTTTCGGATCATATTTTGGTATCAGAGCAGGTTCTCACCGAAGTGCAAGAATGGGTAAAAGCTCGAGACAACTTCGATTGCAAGAACTTGAAGAGTTCAATCAACAATTTCAACAGGAGAACATTGCATTGCGGTGAAGTGTGTAGGGTTTGCAGGAAGACAAACAAAAATTGCAAGCGAAGATTGAAGCCTTGCAGAAGAATCAAAAGAGGAGTAGTCCTTCAATTCGAAGTCCATCCACTGCAGGAGAGAATGAAGCACTTCCACTTCATCAGGAAGGTGAAGAAAGTTCATCTCTATCTACCACTCCAAAAGCACAATTAGTGGAAGAAGCCATTGGTACTTTTTCCTCACCTTCTGAGGAATTTCCTTGTGTACCAACATCTACTGGAGATGATTCTGAGGTAGAGAAGGATGAGGCTTCCAGCGAACAAGGGATTGGAATGTTCGAGAAGCATACCAAAGTAATGGGTATGACACTAATGAACAAGATGGGATATTAGCAAGGACAAGGCCTCGACAAACATGGCCAAGGCAGACTCCAACCGATCTCAGTGCAGGAAAGGCCTAAATACGAAGGATTGGTATATGACCAGTCAAGCTATGACTACTATGGGAAGAGAGGTCACATCGCAGACTGATATTGGTCCTTACATCCTGAGCTCATGCCAAAGAAGATTCAGGATAGGAAAGGTAAACAAACGAATCATTCGAGTAGTGATTTAATAGGTGAGTCCTTAAATCAAAACTTTATGTTGAAAGTCATTAAAAGGATTTATCCATGTACCTTTTGTGGCACACATTATGTAGAGGAATGTTGAAAGTAGAAGGTTTTCAGCAACAAGATGGGTGCTACAAGGAACAAACCATGGAAAGATGATGCAGCACTACAAGTGAAGAAACGTCGTGGGAAGACTTTGCTTCAGTAAGACAAAGACTTAACATCATCAAAATAGAGCTCGGGAAAATCCAGCAAATTGACGGCCGGTACAAACTTCGGATAAAGAGTTTGTCTACTATGCAAGCTAAGAGGACATTCAAAGAACACAAGTTCGGCGCTGCCATGAGAGACAACACCAACACAAGCAGAGCAAGAGACAACAAAAGAAGCTGGAGCAGAGGAACAATCTCCAGAACAGTCTCCTACTTGGAATTGGGCAGATTTTATGCTGTATGTATAAATGTGTGTAAATTATTGTTGCATTAGTAGGACTAGTTGAGTCTGTAACTAGGGTCTAGATTGTTTTTATACTGATGCATGTTTGTAATAAAACTTTTGGAGGTCCAAAAGTCCTTTTTGATGGGAGGTATGATCTAGGATGGATCTTGTTAAAGTCCAGTCGAAGTTTGCTATATGTTTGAAGACCAAGATGGCCTTAGGTAGCAAAACTGTTCTCGATATGTGTAGAGGTTTACCGTCTCAGATGCTCGTGAAATCAGCGCCAAGTCGAAGAGATCGACACATTGATTCCGGTGGTATCTCCAGTTTGGCATTTGGCCTCCGTATGAGGGAGAAAACGCCCATTGAAGTTTGCCTCTAAACAGGTGAAAAGTCAAAGTCACCGCAAGTCAAAGTCACCACAAGTCAAAGTCAAACGCAAACGCTGGTCAACTCCCAAGGTTCCAGTTTACATTGTGGCAAGTCCAGATTCGCCAGGTAGCTCATTTTGGTTTGTCAAATTGCTATTGGTTAATGTTTTTGAGCTAATAAAAGAGCGCCACGTGGGCCAATGAATGGTTGCCACATGACCTCTCCATAGCCTTTAAAAAGTTGTTATGAGTTGCAGGGTTCTAGGAGATTCAAACCCTCAACCTCCAACACTGTCTTACAACGCATTGCCAACATGCAAACTATAGTTTCCTTGCAATGGTAGGGTGCATTGATGCTTAAATGTGCTAGACATAGCACAAGGGATAGTTTTAAAACTATGGTGTTAATGGTGCAAAGGTATTAGTTTTATGGCACGGGTTTACCATGGTTTTCAAACCACATAAACATGGTGCAAATATTACATGGTGCAAATATTACATGGTGGGTTAATGTTTTTGAGCTAATAAAAGAGCGCCACGTGGGCCAATGAATGGTTGCCACATGACCTCTCCATAGCCTTTAAAAAGTTGTTATGAGTTGCAGGGTTCTAGGAGATTCAAACCCTCAACCTCCAACACTGTCTTACAACGCATTGCCAACATGCAAACTATAGTTTCCTTGCAATGGTAGGGTGCATTGATGCTTAAATGTGCTAGACATAGCACAAGGGATAGTTTTAAAACTATGGTGTTAATGGTGCAAAGGTATTAGTTTTATGGCACGGGTTTACCATGGTTTTCAAACCACATAAACATGGTGCAAATATTACATGGTGGGCGCATATATAGTATGGTTTTAAAAACCATATAGTAAACATATATTACAAGTGCATATGTATTAAAATGGCAGAGTTTAATGTTATGGTGTGGTAATGCGGGATTATGGTAAACACCACCGAGAATGGTACGAGTGTTAAATGTAACCGCTGGAACACAACTGCTCACATTTCATCACAAACGTCACAAAGTTGTTGATGAGGCACGGGAGGTGGCATTCAGTGGTGCGCTGTTACCAACCTCCAACTCTGCAAGGATGTTGTTGATATATGCCACGGGTGCCATGAGAGTGAACAGTTGGTGCAGTGTTAAAGGTAACCGTCGAAGCAGGTCCGGCCAATACATTGGAGCAGGTCCAATCACATGCGAATAAGCACCGAGTTGTTGCAATGTCATTCAGTGGTGCGCTGTTACCAACCTCCAACTCTGCAAGGATGTTGTTGATATATGCCACGGGTGCCATGAGAGTGAACAGTTGGTGCAGTGTTAAAGGTAACCGTCGAAGCAGGTCCGGCCAATACATTGGAGCAGGTCCAATCACATGCGAATAAGCACCGAGTTGTTGCAATGTCATTGCCACGGGTTTGTGGTTCTTAAGACCACCGAGAGTATGGTTACTTAATCGCCGCTCCACGAAATCGCCAGATAACGAAGTCACAGTTTTGGAATGGCATTGAAACAAATGCGGAGGAGGTGGCATATGTGGCGCGGATAGATGGCACGTAGTACAACAAATGCCACGCGGAGAGCAGGTCACCACCAATCGCCACGGGTATCACGCCACCGTCGAAGATTTGCACCATTCTATTTAATGTCTTTGCCGCCGGTCCAATTGGCATATACCATATATACTTTGGTTAAGCCATATTAAAACAAAAATGCGCCAATACTTCAGGCGCTATGTAATATTTGGTAATATGCGCTATGTATATGGTTTGGTGTATAATTTTAATTGCATCGAATGCAACAAAACTCTAAAGTTAGAGTATAATGTATGGCATTCGATTTAATTCGAATAGCCAAAAATGCAATGTTGTTATTATTGTAACAAAAGAACTCTAAACTTAGCCTTGTGAAATGATATAAAAGGTGGTCTTAGCACCAAAGAAAGACAAGCAACTCGAAGGCAAGTAAAGCCATTCCAGTGAAACCATTTAGAGGCAAGTCGCGAAGCCAGAGTGGTGTTTCTGTCCAGATTTTCTAAGCTAGACGGTGTGGAGCCACTGCACCATCCGAGAGTTGTGCAGCTTGAAGTTTTTGGGCTTTCCGAAGGCATACATAAGCCAAATTGGACACTTGAAGAGCCTAAACGGAAATGAGGGTTTTAGCACGTTCCGAACTCAACAACAATACCTGTTCGTCAGTAGCAGCAACGAATTCCGCAGAAGATTGTACCTGAACTGTGTCTCACATAGACAAGTGGAGACAAGGTAAATAATTGATGCATTGTTGATGCTCGAATGCTTGATGTCAGTAGAGGTTAGAGTCATTGTTAGAGACTATGTTTTTCCTGTAAATGGCACGTCGTTTGTAGAATTTCAAGTGAAATTGCGAGAGTTCTCTGAAGGAGAGCATTTCCATACTGGGGAAATAGCCGCAATTGTAAGAACAATTTTGTTGTACCTCTGCTTATTTATTGAAATACGAGCGGCCTGGCCTTTTAGAGCAGGACTCGGAGACTTAGCCCAAGAGGGGTGAACTCCGTCAACAATCTCGGTGTCATTCTATATTGATGTTGCATGATTATGTGTGTCGTGTCCTTTATGGCTAACTTACTCAACTGAATTAAATCATTGTTTTGAAAGATCCATTTAAAACTTGCCAAGTGTCAGAGAGCGATCTTTTGAAGCGATTTTCAAATCATCATATGAGCGAATTGCCTTGGGAGGTATAGTTTTGCATGGAGAGACTATCTTTGGATTGATGAAGTGATTCTTGATTCAATGGTGTAAGTTTATTCTCATTTTTTGCATGCAATTTTTTGAAATTAGGGTTTCTATTGTGCCATATTAAAATGTGCAAAATCTTTTATGAAACTTGTTTCTAAATATTATCTAAAATTTGTCATTCAAGAATCCATCAAAGGAACTTGTTGCATGAATCCTTTGATCCTAATTCTCCTACTACAAAAAGTTGCTAGGGTTTCTAAGAGAGGATATTAGTTTTCCACCCTCTTCATCCAAGTCCTTTGTCTTTGACCTCACATTTGTTGACTCCATAGGCCAATTAAATAGAGGCACTAATCTAGTTATGGGATCACCTCTAAACTCTTCATCTTCTTCTTCTTTCGTAGCTAGGGTTAGGGTTTGGTTTTAATTTGCTTTTTATGGTAATTTTGCATCTATATGTTATTGTCCTATTGGTGGGAATTGCATTTATTAATTTTAAAAAGGAAAAATCTTGCATTAATTGCATTTTTCACCCTAAAAGTAATGTTTGGATAAATATTTCCTTTTTATGCATTAGAAACCATTAAAAAAGTAGCTTACCTCTTGATAGTTGTTGATCCCTTGTTGAATCTACCATTTAAAGGCTATTTCCTTGCTATCATATGCTATTGCATGTTCTAAATATGCATACTATAAAAGCCATAGTTTATAACAACCTTCTTCTAGTCTGTTGGGTTTGGTGGAAAGTGTACTTGAACATTTATTACCCTTATCATGGCCTTCAAGGTTTTGTTGGTACTTTTTCCCATAACCATTAGACTCTTATCACCTTTGAACCCTCCTTTGTTGAAGATCTATGTAGGTGATTTTATTTGCAACTCTCTTAGAGAATCATTTGTCTTAGGATCCTTGGGTCACCTATCCTTTAACCCTTGCCTAGGAAGCCTCGCTTGTGTTGAGAAATCAATGCTAGTAGAGTTAGGGTTAGATTTCTTTCTTGATAATTACTTGTGAATTATGTTGGCTTTTTTTACTTCTTTGTTATATTATCTTTTCATCAAGCAATTACCAAATTTTGTGTGTATACAAATACAGATCACAAAAGCACAAGACAAAAGGTGTAGGCACTTTGTCAGGGTAAAACCCTTATCTAGGGGAAAACTCGGTCAAAATCTGTTGGGTCCCTATAATACTAGTGATTACCCCATTACTATTGTAGTTATACCCCTTATTTATATTGTTGTGCCCCTATTACCCCCTTGTTATTTCTGTGCCCCATAGAATCCCTCTATTGTTATTTTTGTGGCTTTATATTATTATTGTTAGGTCGGCTGGATTATATTGTGACTCCTTAGACTCCTATATATAGAAAGGAGGTTTTGTCATTTGTATCATCCAAGAATTGTTCATTTATGTAATGTAAAGGAGGTTGCCCCCTCGAAGAGGCTGAATTCTAAGGCGTGGATCTATCTTTTCTATCTTTTTGTGAGCTGGTTTCATAACATTTGGTATCGGAGCTTTGGATTCTAGGGTTTCGCTGCTCCAAACAGGTCATCGTGGCATTTTCGCTATAACTTTTTTTCTGTGACGTTTCAGAAGTCGCAAAAAAAACCCATTTGAGAAGAAATCACGCTGAACCTTGGGTCCGAATTTCAGAGCTTTTCGCGCGATATTTGCGGAGATATGATCTGAGGAAGTTGGTCTTTTTGCAGACTCCTGAATTACATTCAAAACAGGTGACCTGGGGAAAATCATCATAACTTTCTCTCTGGGGATCGGATTGAAATTTCGTAAGAAGGTACAGAAAGAGGACGGACTGTAGTTTCTTCTATGCGTGTTTCAGATTCAAAGGTTGAAATAGTGACTCGTGGCATGTCGTACAAGTTCGCTCTACTAAACTAGTCTAAAAGCAAGTCACTGTGGGAGATTTCACATAACTCTTCCTTGGAGAATCCAATTTGGGTCAGACTTGTGGCATTGGAAAGAGGACACAGAAGGCTATTACAGGTCGTAATTTCAAAACTGGATGATCCGAAATTACAGAGATACATCAGATTCAATATCAGGCTTCTATAAAGTGAAAAAAAGGTGTGTAGTTTTTTTTTAATTTTTGTGTAAGCTTGGTTTAACGGAATTCAAAGGGCATAGTAAAGCATTATTATCGGTAACTGATGCCCCGAGGAAAGAAAATGTAAACACCTAGTAAGGAACCTGAAAGCTCTAGCATGACTCATGAAGAAGAGGAAGAAATGCTACATGATATATCAAAATTACAAGAACAAGTGCAACAAATGTCATGCTCACAAAAGCTAATAGAAGCTAAGATAAGTGGCGTGGAATCTAAGATAAATGGCGTGGAAGCTAAGATGGACGATTTGAAGATAGATTTGAAGACAGATTTGAAGAAAGACATGGCAAATTTGAACACAGATTTGAAGACAGACATGGCAGATTTGAAGACAGATTTGACAAATTTTCTACAAGAGATACTTACTAATGGTGAAAAGGTTGTAAAGGAAACTCATGATGTGAACAAAAGTAATGTTAATCATGATTCCATAGATTCTAATGTTGGATCGAAGACCCACCATATTCCAAAAATCGATATGAGGAAGTTTGATGGCAAGGATCCCGCCACATGGATATTACAGATGGAGCAGTTCTTCGATCTCAATAATGTGCAAAACACACAAAAGGTACGTATAGAAACTGTATATTTGGAACCAAATCAGTTTGTATGGTATCAATGGCTTTGCTCTCGTAAAAAAATTATCACTTGGGCAATTTTTACGGAAGAATTGATAGCACATTATGAAGATACAAAAAGCAACATTTTTTTAGCCAATTGAAAAATGGAAAGCAAAATTATGGCAACCAGGAAGCATACCACTCACAACTATAAAGACGGAAGTGTTGTGGCCCCTAGTCTTCCACAACCTATAAAGTTGACACCACAACAATTGGAAGAAAAAAGAGCAAAAGGACTTTGTTACAGTTGTGATAGCAAATACACTAAAGGTCATAAGTGTGCTGAGAAGAAATTATTCTACATAGATTGTGAAGAGGAAGAAGAAAAGGAGCAAGAAAGGTCAAAAGAAGAAGATATACTCCAGGAACAAAGCCTAGATGAAGAACAAATAAATCCGACCATATCTTGTAATGCATTGGCGGAATTACCACTCCTCAAACCATCAAGATAGAAGGACAAATCAAGAAGAAAAAGGTAATAGTGTTGATTGATTCAGGAAGCACCCACAATTTTATTCATTGTAGGGTAGCAAAAGAATTGAATTGCTTCCTATATCCAGCACCAGAGTGTCAAGTGATGATTGCAAATGGAGGAACAATAAATTGCTCTGGAAGGTGCCATAATATCAAGCTATCCATGGGAGAATATGTATTGACTAGCCCAATGCTTTCCATTCCAATGGGAGGTGCTGATGTTGTACTAGGAGTCCAATGGCTACAATCCTTGGGTACAATAGCTTTTAATTTTCAAGAACTTTTCATCAAATTTTCTACAGAAGGAAAGGAAGTTGAATTAAGGGGTATTGCAGGGAAACCAGGAAAGATAATCAGCTCTAATGGTATGACAAAGCTTCTAAAAAAGGAGCAAAGAGGTGTAATTGCACAATTATGTTCGCTAGATGTTTCCACATCGGAATCATCTATTTCTCCAGATCTCCAAAAAGTCTTGGACAATCATTCCAAGGTATTTGAGACTCCCAAAGGTCTCCCACCTATGCGTGATCATGATCATGCTATTCATCTGATTCCAAGAAGTGTTCCTCCAAACATCAGGTCGTACAGATATCCCTATGTCCAAAAAAGTGAAATTGAACATATGGTTGCAGAAATGCTAGAGGCTGGTATAATTCAACCAAGTCAAAGTTCTTTCTCTGCTCCAGTAGTATTGGTGCACAAGAAGGATGGATCATGGCGCATGTGTCCGGATTATAGGGAGCTCAACAAGCTCACTATTAAAGATAAGTTCTCCATTCCTGTCATTGATGAATTACTGGATGAATTGCATGGATCAATTTACTTCACCAAGTTGGATCTTCGTTCGGGATATCATCAAATCAGAATGAAGATTGAAGACATTCCGAAAACGGCATTTAGAACTCATGAGGGTCATTATGAATTTTTGGTCATGCCTTTTGGCCTTACCAATGCACCTTCAACATTTCAAGGTTTGATGAATTCAATTTTCAAACCATTCCTTAGAAAATTTGTGTTAGTATTTTTTGATGATATACTAATCTACAACAAGTCTTGGAAGGATCATGTTGAACATGTTGACAGGGTGCTACAACTATTGGAGGAGAAACAATTATATGCAAAAAGATCCAAATGTTTCTTTGGAGTCCAGGAGGTGGAATATTTGGGTCATATTGTATCTCATGAAGGAGTTAAGGTAGACCCTAGCAAAATTAAAGCCATTAAGGAATGGAAAATTCCCACATCCATAAAGCATCTGCGAGGATTTCTTGGGTTGACAGGGTATTATCGCAAGTTTGTTAAGAATTATGGGAGAATAGCAGCACCTCTAACAACATTATTGAAGAAAGATGCATTTTCATGGACTCCGGAAGCAACAAAGGCCTTTGAACATCTTAAAGAGGCAATGTGCCAAGCACCGGTCTTAGCTACACCGGACTTCACAAAAACCTTTATTGTGGAATGTGATGCTTCAGGAAATGGAATTGGTGCTGTTCTAATGCAAGATGAAAGACCCATTGCTTTTGAAAGTCGTCCAATCAAGGGAAAGTTTTTAAGCAAAGCTATTTATGAGAAGGAAATGTTGGCAATACTCCATGCACTTAAGAAATGGCGAACCTACCTAATGGGAAGACACTTCAAGGTAAAAATGGATCATGATAGCCTTAAATACTTTTTAGAACAAAGATTATCCTCTGAAGAGCAACAAAAGTGGGTCACAAAGATGTTGGGTTATGACTTTGAAATCATCTACAAAAAAGGGAAGCAAAATGTGGTGGCAGATGCACTCTCAAGAAAGATGAGGATGTGGAAGCATTGTTGTGCGCCATTTCTATTATCCAACCAGATTGGATAAACGAAGCAAGGGAGGAATGGAAGAATGATGAAGAAGTGTGGGCACTTATTCGAAAGCTACAACAAGATTCCAATACGTCTGATACATTTAGCTGGAAAAATGATTCATTATGGTACAAAGATCGCTTATACCTCTGTAAGAATTCCCAGCTAAAACAAAAGATTCTTATGGAATTGCACACTTCTCCCTTAGGAGGGCACTCAGGATTTTTAAAAACTTACCACAGGGTTAAGAAGGAATTTTTTTGGGATGGCCTTAAATCAGATATTCAAAAGTTTGTGGCGGAATGTTTGGTTTGCCAACAAAATAAAGTTGAAACAATTAAGACACCGGGTCTATTACAACCTTTATCCATTCCAAGCCAACGTTGGGAGGAGGTTTCAATGGATTTTATCACAGGTTTACCCAAGTCTGAGGGAAAGAGTGTCATCATGGTGGTAGTTGACAGACTTACCAAGTATGCACACTTTTGTGCATTATCACATCCATTTAAAGCCAGTACAGTTTCTACTGCATTTATGGAAACAATTCAAAAGCTACATGGAAACCCAAAGATTATTGTAAGTGACAGAGATCCCATTTTCACTGGAAATTTTTGGACAAAATTATTTTCTTGTCTTGGTACTCAGTTAGCTCATAGCTCATCTTATCATCCTCAATTTGATGGGCAAACTGAGATAGTAAACAAATGTTTGGAAGGATATCTTCGTTGCTTTGTATCTGATAAACAGACACAATGGGTCAAATGGTTGCCTCTCGCTGAATGGTGGTATAACACTTCCTTCCATACAGCAACAAAAATGACCCCATTTATGGCACTTTATGGGTATCAACCACCATCCATCACATCATATTTAAGAGAAAATTCTAAGGTTCAAGCAGTGGAACATCACATCGAACATCAACAACAAGTCCTCCAACTCTTAAAGGATAACCTCGTGTTGGCACAAAATAGAATGAAACAACAGGCAGATCAACATCACAGTGAAAGAAGTTTTGATGTAGGTGATTGGGTATTCCTACGGCTACAACCATATAAGCAAATGTCCCTAAAGCAAGCTAAGAAGGATAATAAATTATCACCAAAGTATTATGGTCCGTACAAGGTGTTGCAAAATATTGGTACTATGGCATACAAATTGGAGCTTCTTGCAGCTTCTCGATTGCACCCAGTTTTCCATGTTTCATGTTTAAAGAAAGTTATAGGCGACAAGCTCCCAGTTCAAACAATATTGCCAGAACTTGACGAGGAAGGAAAAATTATATTGGAACCGGAAGCAGTCACAGAAACAAAAGAACTCGACAACTACGAAATCGATCAATTTCAGAGTATCTTATCAAGTGGAAGAACTTATCCGCTGAAGATTCCACATGGGAGGATGAGAATTTTATGCAGAGGTATCCAGAACTACTCAAGCATTGAGGACAACACTTTTTTGAAGGAGAGGGGCATGTTGGGTCCCTATAATACTAGTGATTACCCCATTACTATTGTAGTTATACCCCTTATTTATATTGTTGTGCCCCTATTACCCCCTTGTTGTTATTTCTGTGCCCCATAGAATCCCTCTATTGTTATTTTTGTGGCTTTATATTATTATTGTTAGGTCGGCTGGATTATATTGTGACTCCTTAGACTCCTATATATAGAAAGGAGGTTTTGTCATTTGTATCATCCAAGAATTGTTCATTTATGTAATGTAAAGGAGGTTGCCCCCTCGAAGAGGCTGAATTCTAAGGCGTGGATCTCTCTTTTCTATCTTTTTGTGAGCTGGTTTCATAACAAAATCTTTTCCTTCATTATCTTTCTTTAGACTCTTCAACCTAGACACTGACCTCCTCTAATCACCAAGTCAACCTCCTCTTCCAACAACTTCGACCTTGAAGCAGCAACACTTCGACCCAACAAATGGCAGCAACAACAACAGTAAATTTGACTTGGCAAGAAAGACTTCGATCTCCTAGGGGAATCCAAACGAGAGAGAGATAGATAACCCAAAATTTCAATCTTGCCGGTCTCTCACTTATTCTCCAACTTTGCACTTCTTTTAGCCTCCTTTCCTTCGCACTTTTCCAGCTCTTTCTTCAAGATATCGAACTTCTGTGAGAGTCAGCGAGCGCTCCGAATGAATTTGATTTGCTTGTATATATAGGTTTGAGGTGAGGTCGAATTGCCCTGTTTGAGGCCGACTTGATCTCCTTGAGGCCAACTTGGTGTGGAGGGGACAAATAGCATATGTGATCCAATATTAATTATTTTTACATGATTCGAAAGGTCAAGAAGGGTCTCTTTAAATGGACAATGACTCTAATGACTCAGAATAAATCCTAGAAGTCCTCAATGGGGAATTTGACCTAAAACATGATAACCCAAGCATGAAACCCATGCTTTAATAAGTCATAATAATAATAATAGTTTCTTTTTCATTCTTTTGATAAATGCAACTCATTGTGACTCAAATACATTTAATGAAGACCGAACCTAGTTACATTTTTCAACACTCCCTCTTAACTAAGGAGGTATTCATACTTAGATATACAAATACATGGAAGATCTCAAAACATATGAACTATGAAGAGTTTAGGCACCACAATGCCATGGACTAGATTCTTGACCAGGCAATCTATCCAAGGTCTTTCAACAGTTTAGGCACTCACGGTGTCACAAACTAGATTCTTGACCAGGGGAATCTATCCGGGTGGGACGAAGGTGGACTAAAGCTTTCAACCAGTCTAGGTACCATCAGACTTGCTAACCATCAACCCAGGGATCCAGGTTTGTATCCGAGGTTGGAGCTCTATGATCAACACCACCCTCCCTACTACAAGATCTAGACATCAACACAGTGCCGACCGGATGTCCTCCCAGGCGTGTCTCACACACAAAGCCTCAACGCTCCCGATTATTCCAATCGATAGAAAATCATCCCCTATCAAACAGATCGGTAACAAATCTCTCTCGTGTAGCCAACATGTTATCAAACCTCTGAGAGATTTACCTATACAAACACAACCCCAATCAGTGACAAACTTTCAAATGTACTTAAGTAAACACAAGCTTTCGGGGTCTTTCAGACAAATTGATGTTGCTTCTCAATTTATCACAGTAGGACTTTCAAACAAATCTTGACAGAATATTCCTCAATCATACATGTTCCTTTCCTACTTCACATGCAAACAACATATTCTACAATCAGATCCTGCTTTCCTTATCACATCAACCCCTCAAAATGCGTTTTCCAATTTCTTCTTTCAAGGTGTCCATCATGACTATGATATGCCCTCCCTCTCAACTAGGGAGATTCCTTTCATCCAAGCTCCCTCTTAACTTAGGGAGCTCAACTTCTTTTCTACGACATCAGAGAATCTTTCATGGCTTCCATCCTTCTTATCAGAGTTATCATGACCATCATCATTCATATAACTTTCTTCATCATGCTTATCATATCAACTTTACTTACGAACATCTTCACTATCTTGAAGATTATGTACCTGCACAACTTAGATAGCAGGTACAACCAAATCTATATAGAAGCATGAAGTTAACTATATCAGAATCATACAATAATGGAAGCATTAGACATTAGACATCAAATACCTAAACTTAGTTAGGTTCGCAAATAATAAGAAGCACATACTTACATGCCATGGTTTTGTCATACTTATATTTCATCATCAAGTCTTCTAGCACTTCAATCAAGATAACAACCTTCATTGTATCTAAGGCTTCAATATTTCTTTCAGAGGTATAACATACCCTACTACAATATATTGCAAACCCTAGAAGTAATTTAAATGGATATAGCTCTACAATGCATCCAACAACTGCATCCAACAACTTTAGCACTCATATTTTAGACTTCCACTAGGATTTAGTGCAAGATCCTAGATTTCATACATGAGCCATTAAGCTTCAACAATCAAAACCAATCACAACACAATTTCAGATTTCAACAATCTTTCATAAATCTTAGATTATTACACTTGTCATCACATATTAGAGAACTGAACTTCTACTAGAGTTTAGTTACAAAACCCTAGAATTCACAAAAAACTATCATCCGAGAATCATCCTTTGACTAGGGCTTAGTTCCAAACCCTAGGAATCATGAGTCGTGTGGAAAAAGTCTGCAAAAAATCCCGATTTAATCCTAAAAATGCGATTTTTTAAACTAAACGATTTAATCCCCCGACTTTTTGGCGACTTTTTCAGAAAGGAAAAAATCGCGATTTAATCGTTATACTCCCGATTTAATCGGGAGTCGAACCAAAAAGTGTGCCTCCCTCCCAGGTTGCGGATAAAGAGGCCGCAAAGGTGAAAATGATATAATTTTCTCCTAATTTAACCTTAAGGCAAAGAGTGGAATCTTTCAAACACAGCCCTAGAAATTTGGTGATAACGTTGTGCTGTGCAATTTGTTTTGTTGTTGAATCTTAATTTCGAGCATTATAGTTGGTTGGTGTTACTGAGAAAATTAATTGCTTGGTTGCTATATTCTGTTGAATGTTGAAACATATACGACTATTATTGGTTTGCTCTTGCTAGATGTTATGTCTGCAAAACAATAGGGATCTATATGAGATGTGCAAAAAAATACAGAGAAGAGACATTAGCCAAAGGCTAAGCTGTCAGAAGGCTGCTATAAGAAACTGAGAAGACTATGAAAAAGAAGTGCATACCTACCTCGACGAGCATGATTGTGAGACATAAGAGAAAGAGGACAAGGAGCATCCAGACTAGCAAGCATGGAAGTGTAAATAGTTGATGAACATTCCCAAGAATCAACACTGTTATGATCATATTTTTTGTGGATAATGTTGAAAAGCATTGGTGATAAAATGCACTTAGAATGCAGACTGCTTTTAGTGATCGAATTCACATGTAAAGAATGACATTGTAGTAAAACACTGAAAACACCTCTAAACTATGACTTCGACTCTAGATGTTAAAATAAAATAAAAAAATGAATAATTTTGTGTTTTTTTAATTTTGCCGACTTTTTCAAAAAACTCCCGACTTTAACGAGTTTTTCAACTTTGGGACCCTTGCCGAATTAATCCCGACTTCGACTTTTTCCACATTGCGAGTCATGACCATCAACAATTAGGTCAACACATATATCTAGGATTCCATCATCATGCACAAGCATATCATAACATGTGTTAGTCAAACCTAATGACACAAATATCAATATATTAAAGTTAGACATATAACAAATTTGATCAGGCTAGGGTTTTTGATCGGACAAACACACATATACGTCGGATTTCATTCCTAGGACATTATAAGGGTCTTGCTTGTACACCCTACCAAATCCTAATGATCTAGGGTTTCAATACATAACACAACAAACCTTAATTTATCAATACTTCAAAAGTTTGGGATTTTAGACATCACCATTCAACCCTAACAACTTAATGTTTTCATAACCATACCAAAACCCCAAACATGATATCATCAAAGCATCAAACATTTTCTTTAGACTTCATCAATAACCCTAAATAGGGTAGGGTTTCACACATTGTCATCAGCATACCCTCAAGTTAGGGTTTTTACAAAGAACCTTTTTAGGGTTCCACAAGAATAATCAAAGATGTGAGGAGGGTAGGTTTATCTAATGATGAATCACCCAATCACGAATCTTTATGATTCAAGAGAGCTAGACACAATAATGTTAGAATAGATTATCAAAAATGAATATACCTTTATCATGAAGGGAAACACAACTTATAGTTTTAGACATACCTTTTGTTTCTTAACAAACCTTGTAATTCCTGTTATAACATGTTTTATTTTTGATAAGTTAGTTTTTATTTTATAAGAGAGGGTATGAAAAAGTAAAGAAAAAATGGAAATATGAAAAAATAGAAATTAAAAAAAGAGATGAAATAGAACCCCATCAAAAGAAAATAAAAAAAATTGTATAAGTTTGCTTGTTTAAGTGCCTCTTCATGAAATAAATTGCATTTGTAATAAATAAAGCTCTCTGTGCAGCTTGTTTTTATGCCACAACCTTTTCTTCTGATTTGGATCGGACTGTTTAATCTTGATCAGATAATTAAAATTTTGTTCTAGATTAGAGAATAAGTTTAACAAAACAGTTTAATCTTGGTTGAACATTAGAATTTAGGATAGAATAGGGCAAATAAAATGCCTAACGTGCTCAAAATTTGGCCTAAGTTATATTAGATTAGGTTTTAAATTAGTGAAATAGTTAAAATGAGGGCAACTAGTCTAAACGTGCCCAAATTAGATTAATATTTTTTTTTTTTTAAAATTAGTGCTTAATTACCTTTTAAAAGGCGATTAGTTCTTTTGTAAATAAACATGTTTATATGATTTTTGTCAAAGGTTGTATGCGATAAAAATAATTTGTCAGCAAGCGATAAAGGTGTTGTCGGCAAGTGAAAAACGAGTGAAATCCGATGGTGATCTGCCTCCCCGCGTAGATCAACGGCGGCGAAGCCTCTTCGCACCCCCTCGCCATGAAACGAGATAACAGGGGGGGTGTGAAAAGAGGTTTTGCCCGCGCGGGCCCCTCGCTTACATGTCGCCTCCCAAGCGCTTCGCACCCCCTCGCTCCATACTGCTTACCACTCCCCCCCCCCGAAATCTGCCATCCTTCCTTTCGCGCTTCCCGATACTGCGCCAACGATCACACCTCCAGCGCCATCCGCCTCCAACTGCTCCACACCACGTGCCCTCAACTGTTGCTGCTTATCCATTCCCGCTTATCCGTTGCCACAATTTATTGTAGCCCGTTGTTGATTTTGCCCCCTGTTGTTGCATTAAATTCCTAATTAGCCGATCAACAACGACTTTCTTGTAACGGTAATTTTAATTCGCTGTTAAATATACCTTTACCTCGTTACACCAGCTTTCCTAACTAGTTTTCTTTCACTCTTCAATTCACTATTTCTGTTTACAGATTCTTTGCCGAGCCAAGCCTGCAACAGTAAGCTTCCTCTGAACATATCTCTGCAATTTCTCTGCCATCCTATATTTCAGTTTTATCATGGCTCCAAAGAAGAAAGACAAGCCATCTGCCAGTTCCTCTGCAACACAGGAAACCCCAAAGGCCTTTGATGCCTTAGACCTGGACCATATCCCATTAGCCGACCAATATTTCAAAATTACAGATACTAAATGCGAATTCGACATGTTCGAATTGTATAATTGGCTGAAGAAGACATACTTTATCTAAGAAGATGAAATTAACCTATGGAAATCCCATCTACCTCTGTATATGTTTCCTCAAACCTATTCCTTTCTTGATTTAGTTATTTGGTGCCAAGCCAAGTATAATCCTTTACAGAGAACAGTGGTAGCTCAGAATGGAGACATTCTGATATCTATAACTGCAGAAACCATTAATAAAATGCTTTTGATCCTAGAAAATGATTCCCTAAACTTCTTGTCCATTGCAGCATTAATTGACCTATATCATTATCTGACCTTCCCTCAAAGAGCTCAAATTTTTGAGATCTTTCTCCTTGAAGATGCTGAGCTCCCCAAAAAGAATCCTCCTTATCCAACATCTATGTTCCCTAAGAGAGCCAAACACATAATTTCCCTAATTTCTTGCTTGTTAGGCTACCAATCAGACCAATGGGTAGATGAAGCTATCCTAGGCTATCTGTCAATATTTTCTAAAGAAAACAAACATGCCTTCATGTATAACTACATTCAATTCTTGGTTGAAGCTATGCATGAGCAATTGATGAATATCATTACCGAAGGAGTGTTTAAATACTTCTTTGTGCTATTTCATATGTTTATTTTTCAGCAGGGAGACAGGTTGCCTATTGTTTTGCACAAGCAAGATGATCAACAAGAGAATCAAGCAGTCACTCAGTGGACCTCATTGATTAGAAAGAACTCAATTGAGTTTAGATTTTTAGACTTCATAGACTGTTTCATTCACCCAGTTGCACAACTTCTCAGCAGTCAGAGTGAACCCAGGATCAGTACAGAAATCAAAAGGATCCTGCATTTCAATGATCAAGTTAGAACAGGAGACTCAACAACTCCTTACAATCATACACTTAGACCAGAGATTGAGAAGTTCAGAAATCAGGAACAGTGGGAAGAGAATACTCTTCAAGAAGCAGAAGAATAGGGTTTACCTCCTTCTACTCTTCAGACTCCAACTTCTCAAACCGAGCAAGACAAGAGGCCCAGAGAAGGATCATCATCATCAACAATTGGAGAAAAGGAATTCATTCACTATCAGAAATCAAGGACCAAATCCAAAGGCACTATTACTATGACTCAGGGTCAGAAGGAGCCTATCATCATCAATTTGGATGATTCACAGGTTTCCATAGGGACATAAGAACCTGTAATTACTATTCCTTCTACTTTTTCTACTTCACAAAATTTGTTAGAGATCACTCAACCTACAGGACCAAGTGAAACAGAGGAGTCAACTGTCTTCACTAATTTCCTTGAAATTAAGTAGAAGAATGAAGCTTTAAAAGCAAATGTTTATGCACAGTTTTGGAAGCAGACTTCTACTTCATAGCACAGATTGTTGACAACATTTGATAGCAAAAAGGAAAGAATGCAAATGGCTTTTGTGTAGGCTCAAGTCCCTTTTCCCAAAGGTTCCTCTGATTACAAGTAAAATGTATTTGCTTTTGATGCTAGTCAGATATATCCAATTGATCAAATGGACATGCATAGGCAGTCTGGTGAGATGCTTTTCTCTACCGTGACCAATACTGCTATGGCATTGTCAAAACTTAAAACTACCCTGTCAAATATGCAGTCACAATTTAAAATTGAGAAAATATCATCTTTAGCTAAGGATAACAGGGTCAAGTCATTAGAGGACTTAGTAATTAAAATTGGATATGACCCTATTGATGTCAAAGCTGTTGAAGATATTATCAAGAAGAAGAACACAAATATTGCAACATTGAGGAATCAACTGAAACTGCCTTCTACAGAGGACCCCCAGACCAAGGAGATAACATAAAGTGAACAACACAAGGAAGAAATGCTCAAACTGATAATTGAGCAGAATGTACAGATAAAGACTATGGAGGAGCAAATTGAGAAATTGCTTAAGGAAAAAGAGAAATTTACTCAGTTAGCTATAGCTCCCATCACAACTATTCCTATTATAGTGTCCAAAATAGCAGGAGAATCTACGTCAACCACTATAGAATCTACATTGACGGCAGAGGATTTGAATAAACTCTCACAGGAGCTGACTCACCAGAAACAAGAAAATGAAAGGCTTCATAAGAAATTCAAGAATCTGGAAGCTCAGAAGATAAAGAATGATACTCTGTATGTTGAGGAAATGCAGAAAACACACAGGTTGAACAAAAGAATTGAAGAGTTGCAGAGCCAGTCATTGATGGCTCAAACCTTGGCCCAAGCCAAGGAAAGCATTTGGGTAGATATCAGTTAGGCCATAACTGAAGTATGGCCCTCCATTCAGATCATTTTCGAGCAGGAGGAACTCATAAATAGATGTCAGGTAGCCATTGATGAAGTGAAGCAGCTTCTTAAAGACAAACCAAGTGAAGCTTCAGATATGATCAGAGTTCTAAATTCAAAAAGTAGGGCCGAATTGGAACATATTGAGATTATGGACAAAACAGAAACCATTTTGGAGATCAAAAAGGTTTTGCAGAAAAAGAACCTGATGACTCAGTTAGAAACTAAGTGTCAAACCTTGAAGACTTTTGTCCAAAGGTTTCATTTTAAGTTTAATTTACTTAATCAGAGAGGACTGCCATGATTAGTGGCCCCAAATGACAGGTTGATCAGTTTGGAAGAATACTGCCAGAAGCTTTATACTATAGCAATTGATAAAGAAAACTTTGCAAGTATAAAGGGGCATATTATAGGGAAACAAGCATTAGAAGCTTTAGATTTTGACTTGACAATTAAGCATGAAATTAAACATCTTTTTGTAAATAAGCCCACTTTTGAGAAGTACACCGAGGATGATGAAGTTTACAGGAAATTGATAAATCTTGCCATACTAAGTGAAGACCAATGGGATTACTTGTGTGAAGTTATTGAGTAACTTTCATCAAGAACTTAAGGACAACTGGGCAACACTTTTGGGGACCACATCATCAATAGATTCCTAAAGAATAGTGCCAGCACTTAGTAGTTTTGAAATTCCTATAGTTTTGTACTATTTTTGTATTTTTGTTTTGAAAATATCTAGAAGAACTTTTGTATAAATAACTCCTCCTTCGAGTTATTAAGGGTTGAACCCTTGGATGAGCTTTGAGAACAGAATTGTAACCGAGCTGGAGATTTGCCAAGTTAATGAAAGGATTCTGAATTTGCCTTCTATAGTTTTGTCTCCTTGTAAGTTTTCATATGTGCTTATTTCATTATGTATTTCTTCATATATTTAAGTCTTTATGCAGAGATCTGGGTAAGATCATACTGAGTATCAGTTAGTCTTAAATCCCCTGTGAAGTTATCAGCAATAACTAGGGACTAGCTTATAAGACTATTTGTTATTATAAACTCCCCTATATCAATTAATTGTCACACAAATCTGCATTCGTTTAAATATATTTTGTTCTACAAGAAACATTGTTTGCCTGTATTCTTTGCTTATAACCAATCAAATATTCTGTCTGAATATTTAGCAAGTTATATTTCATCATATTCTACTATTCATTCACTTTAAATCAATTAACTATAGCTAGACAAATAGCAACCCTTTCATCTAGCTTAGTAACTGTTAAGGCTTAAGCACCTGTTTTCAATAATTCATAACATTGGTCATCCATAAAACTTAAAAAACCAACAAAACATTTTAGATGCTCTGGCATGACTAACTGACCTAGAGTCATCTCAGAGGACAACATCAGACTGGCGCCATTGCCGGGGAGCGAAAATTGAACTATTTTCCCTGGGACAACAATTAAAAACTTTTTCTTTAAGGTGAATAAAGAAATTGTAGGTTAAAAATCATTCACCTGGTGACTCCACTAGACCAAGCTATCTCCTTCAAAACATACCAAATCTCACTTTGACTCTCAAATTATATCTCCTTTATCTGATCCAGAGAGACTGGTGAGAGAGGCCTTGTTTAGAAGGAGACTTGAAGCTTTTGCTTCTTCTTCTGTACCATTACAGCCTGAAGATATTTCAGCTTTTGATCCCTTTAGCTCTATTCCATCCCAATTAGATTTGGTTGATCTAACACCTAGGTTTTAGAACTTTTATCTAAAGGAGTTGATCTGTAGTTAGCTCTCTTAGTCCAATCTTTGGAATCATACAAACTTCCTGAAATATTTTCAGATTCCCCCAAGTCAGAGGAAGAAATAGATGTACATTTACCAGAGCTAAAACCAATTGATTTTATCTCCCCCACTCATTATACATTTCCATCCACTTTTGCCCAACCTGAAGAAACCTTCTTTGTATATTCAAACCCATTGTTTGAAAGTAAAGAGCAAGTTGAAACAAAGGTTCAGAAGTTAGTAATTAAAACACCTTTGAAAACTTTTAGGAATCCTCCACTTTCCCATTCTCCTCCTCCCACTTTTACACCTCCTTCTTCACCCACTGCTTCACCACCTTCCTCTTCATCCTCCACTACATCATCTCCTACCTCTTCTACTGAATCATCTTCTTCTTCATCTTTAGATATGGCCTTTCAACCTATAATTCAAGCTAGATATGCTGCCCTGCATCTTCCCAACCAGCTCAACAATTTTCCTGATGGGTATTTGAAACACCTGCCCAGGTTTAATGGTGAAATTGGTTTATCTGCAGAAGATCATCTAGCTGCATTTTTAGATTTTGCAGATAATATGAATATAGAGCATGAGGATGTATATATGCATTTATTTGTTCATTCTTTAGAGTGAAATGTTAGGATATGGTTTAAGTAACTGAGCGCTGATTCCATTCATTCATGGAATGAATTAACTACTATATTCAAGAATCAATGGGGTGTCAAAAAGGATCCAGTTTACTATCTTACTGAGTTTGAAGAGCTTAAAAGGAACCATGGAGAACCTGTGGCAAATTTCATTAAACGATTCAATAAACTCTACCACAAAATGCCTCCTGATTGTAAACCTCCAGTTACAACAACAAAAGTTAGGTTTTCCAAAGCCTTTGATGATGACTTTGCAGTCATGCTGAGGGAAAGGACATCCCCTACCCTTTAGGACATGCAAACTAACGCTATAGAAGTTGAGGCTAACAGATCAACTTCATCTAAACTCAAAGCCAAGGCTGAAAAGGCTAAAAGAAAAATGAAAGTTAAGGAGGAAGGGTCTTCCTCAAAGACCAAAAACGATGATAAAAAAATAGATGAGATAACATCATTACTTAGAAACCTATCTAATAGGAATTCTAAGATTGAAACTCAACGTAGAACAATACACCAAACTGCTGTTAGACCATAGACTTAGTTTAGAAGAGCCCCTCAAAGTCATAGAGACCTAAACTGATCAACAGATCCAACCTCCTTTGATGATTCATGACCAACAACCAGATGACATTGGACCTCTAATTTCCGAAGATATAAATAATTTTGATTCTTCATCTGTACATAATGCTATTGTTTCTCACCATTCAAATAAGTCTTCCTAAAATCAAGAAGACAATCAAATTTCTAAATATCAGGCCTTCTCTGAATTCCTAATTAGAGAATTAAATAGAAGATGCGATCTTAGACCTAGGGCAGGGCTTGGTAGACCTCCAAAAGGTCCCACTCTAAATGAACCTTAGATCAAATCTGCTGAAACCCAGACAACTATCATTCAACCATTGAATCAAACAGGTGAAACAAGCCAAATTGATAAAACTATTTTGACAACCTTCAATGTTGAAAGAGAACTGGAAAGAGTTAAAATACCAATTCCCCTAGCTGAACTATCAAAGAATCCAGGGTATAAGAACCAAGTTTCTAAATGGATTTAGTCATCCAGTGTGGATGCTGAAGGGGATGTGATAAGCCTGCAGGACGAAAAACCCTCAGTAGTTTTTGGTCCTAACTCTAACATGATAGATGAGAATGTACCACCATTTTATGTGACTTTGAAAATTCATGATTTCCTGTTATATAACTGTATGTTAGATTCTGGTGCTTCCATAATCTAATGCCTAAAGTGATTATGGACCAACTGCAATTAGAAGCCACTAGAGCTTACCATGATTTTTACACTTTTGACTCCAAGAAAGTTCCTTGTCATGGACTCATTAAAGATTTGGTGGTTACCTTAGCTTAGATCCCAGTGAAAAGTGTGGTTTTAGACATAGTAGTCACTGATATCCCTCCAAAATTTTGCATGCTGCTGTCAAGATCTTGCTGTGCTAAGTTAGGAGGAAGCCTACAAATGGATATGTCTTATGCCACTATTTCGGTTTATGGGGGTGAGCATCTTAGGCTATATAGAGAAGTTAGATTTATGAACACTGTTTGTACATTTGATCAAGCTAGGAATCATCCTATTTATGCTGTTGACCAAGACTTTGGGTGTTTTGAAGACATTGTTGATCAACCTAAAACCATTGAAACTGATATTTGGAAATTGTACTTTGATGGTTCTTGCTCAAAGGAAGGAGCAGGAGTTGGAATTGTATTAATTTCACCAGATAAAGAAAACATTACCCAATCATACAAACTTGAATTCGATGTAACTAATAATGTAGCAGAGTATGAAGCTTTTTTGCTAGGATTGGAGTTAGCAAGAAGTCTTAAGGTGCAGAACTTAAGTGTATACAATGATTATGAACTTATTGTCAAACAAGTTAGGAATCAGTGTCAAACCAAACAAGTTAGGAATCAATGTCAAACTAAGCACCCCAGATTAAGATCTTATAGGAATGAAGTTTGGGATTCAATTGAAAATTTCTTTTCAGCATTCAATATTACTGCTATTCCTAGAGATCAAAACATGCATGCAGATTCCTTGGCTATTTCCGCAAGTTCCATTAAAATCCCTGATAAAATGCTTGTCCAGTGTTGAATTCAAGTCAAGTATATACCATGTATTCCTGACAATCTTAAGCACTGTCAAATTTTTGATGATGACGAGCAACTAAAATCCTTTTTGCAAGTCATTGATGAATTCTCAAATATGCAAGTTGAGGAAGAACAACTTGATAATCTTGAAATTGACAATGAAAATCAAACACCACAATTTGATTCTAAAATTGTTGATCATAGCATTATCCAATTATCTAACAATTTTATTCCAAAAGGGTTAATCCCTCTTGAGAAGCTCTTTGATCATAATGATGTCCCCAAAAATCCACTATTTGATTCACATGATGAAAATATTGAAATTTATAACATTGGAAGTTCTGAAGAGATCAGAAATGTTAAAATTTCTGCATCCCTGTCAATGGAAGCTAAAGACAAATATTTAGCCCTCCTTAAAGCCTACAAAGATGTTTTTGCCTGGTCTTATAATGAATTAAAAACATATGATACATCTCTTATTGAACACAAAATTCCATTAAAACCAGAGGCAAAACCTTTCAAACAAAAATTGAGGAGAATTAATCCTGTTCTTCTTCCTGTAATTGAAAAAGAACTAAAGAAGCTACTGGATGCTAAAATAATACTTCCATTAAGATATTTAGATTGGGTAGCCAATTTAGTTCCAATGAGAAGAAAGAATGGTGAAATTAGATAGTGTGGATTTTAGGAATTTGAATAAATCTTCCTTGAAAGACAATTATCCATTGCATAAGATTGATGAATTACTTCAGAAAGTTTGAGGAGCCCATAGAATTATCATGTTAGATGGTTTTTCTGGATATAATCAGATTATGGTTAGTCCAGAGGATAGAGGAAAAACTGCATTTACAACTCCATGGGGCACATTCATGTATGCCTGGATGCCTTTTGGGTTAACTAACGCTGGAGCCACATTTCAACGTGCTATGGACCTAGCATGTGTAGGTAAGACCACCAATTTTGTTGTTATTTATTTAGATGATTGAACTGTTTTTTTCAATTTTGATGAAAAGCATTTGAAGCATTTGAGCAAGGTTTTTGACAGGTGCAGAAAGTTTGAGATTTCTCTTAATCCCAAAAAGTCTTTGTTTGCACTCCAAGAAGGAAAACTGTTCGGCCACGTCATTTCTAAAGAAGGAGATCCTAAAAGAGTCTCAGCAATTCAGACACTCATATTACCAAGGAACAAGAAGGAAGTTCAAGCTTTCCTTGGGAAAATTAATTTTTTAAGAAGATTTATCCCTAACTATGCTGAAATAGTTAAGGACATAACTGATATGCTGAAAAAGAACCATGAAGTCAAATGGACTGTTCCTGCTAGGTATGCATTTGATCAGATTAAAAAGGCCATTGCAGAAGCCCCCATTTTAGCCAGTCCAGATTACTCTGAACCTTTCAATGTATTTTCTTTTGCTTCTGAAACTACCTTAGTTGTTGTTCTTTTGCAAAAGAACAAAGATGGAGATGACCAACCCATTGCATTTTTTAGCAAGGTTATGAGAGATGTTGAGCTAAAGTATGACATCATTGAAAAACAAGCCTATTCTTTAGTTCAAGCTCTGAAAGCCTTTAGAGTCTATCTCCTCCACTCTTCTATCATTGCCTATGTACCCAATAGTGCTGTCAAAACTGTTTTAACTCAGCCTGACACTGATGGAAGGAGAGGGATATGGATAACTAAAATTTGAGAGTATGATCTCATCTTCAAGACTACCAAACAGGTAAATGGTCAAGGCCTGACTAAGCTCCTTGCAGAAACCAATTGCAAGATCTTAGGAATAAATTCTGTTTTTGACATCCTAGCTGAGAAGAATACATAAGAACCTTCTGCAACCCTCACACAGGAGAATCGACAATAACCTTCTAAGAGCCCAACTGAGAAGAATCCACAAGAACCTTTTGAAATCCCAATACAGGAGAATCCACAAGAACCTTCTACATCAGATCAAACAATTTTGATTCACATTGATGAAAAAATTTTGTTATCAGATTGGTACTTTGATATTGTGAACTTTCTTAGAGAATTTGAATGTCCACCTGAATTTAGCAGAAATCAATGTAAAACACTGAAGTTGAAGGTTGTAAAGTATTGTATTGTGAATGCAAATTTGTATTGGAAGGATCCTCTTAACATCCTTTTACTTTGCCTAATAGAGAATGAAACAGAAGGGACCATTGATGAATTTCATGCAGGAATTTGTGGAGGGCACTATGCTTGGAGGGCCACAGCATACAAGATCTTAAGGGCAAGGTTTTATTGGCCTACTCTGTTTGCATAGGTGGGAGCAAAGGTTAGGAGCTGTACACAGTGTCAAATGTTTGCTGGAAAACAGAGATTAACAACTCTTCCATTGGTTCCCATACCAGTCCAAGCTCCATTCTATCAATGGGGATTGGATTTCATTGGTGAAATTCATCCTCCAACAAGCAATTAGCACAGATGGATATTGACTGCTATAGATGACTTTACCAAATGGATAGAAGCTATTCTAGTAAAAAATGCAATTGATATTGTTGTTGTCAAGTTTATAGAAGAATATATATTGTCTAGATTTGGATGCCCCCAACAAATAGTGACAGACAATGCACAAGCATTCAACAATACTAAGATGATTGAGTTTTGTCAGAAATATCACATCTTGTTGCATCATTCTACACCATACTATCCACAGGGAAATGCATTGGCAGAGTCCTCAAATAAAAGTTTGGTTAAAGTTATAAAGAAAACATTGGAGGATCATAAAAGGAGTTGGGACAACCATCTCATTTATGCACTTTGGGCCAACAGGATTTCACCCAAAAGATCAATAGGTAAATTGCCTTTTCAGCTTGTTATGGAAAAGAAGCTATATTTCCCACACATTTAGCTTTTCTTGTTATGAAGTTTTTGCAAGAGTCAAATGAAGAGCCTGATGACTTCTCTCGAAGAATAAATCAGATCATAGAATTAAATGAGGATAGAGATGAAGTACATTACAAGCTTAAGAAATATCAAAGTAAAATGAAAAGCTTGTTTGATAGGAAAGCTAGGGAAAGAGATTTTAGGCAAGGTGATTTGGTACTGAGATGGGATGCTAGGAGAGAAGACAAAGGGAAACATGGCAAGTTTGAAAACCTTTGGTTGGGACCTTTTAGCATTGCTGAGGTCAAGGGTAATAACACTTTCATTCTGCAAAATTTGGAGGGAGAGTATTCCTCATTGCTTGTCAATGGGAAATACTTGAAACACTACATTCAATATTGAGAGGTTTCCATTCATTCATCATTGTATTATACCGGAGAGTTTTATTTTACATGCAATGTGTATTTGTTTCAACAAAGACCCCATTAGCCCGAGGAGAAGGCACATGGATCTGCAAGTTCCCTGCAACCTGCGAGAGGAAGCAGTGCCCAGTTGGAGTTGATGTTGTAACACACTTTATTTTTGATAAGTTAGTTTTTATTTTATAAAAGAGGGTATGAAAAAGAAAAAATGGAAAAATGAAAAAATAGAAAATAAAAAAAGAGATGAAATAGAACACCATCAAAAGAAAATAAAAAAAATTGTATAAGTGTGCTTGTTTAAATGCCATTTCATGAATAAATTGCATTTGTAATAAATAAAGGTCCGTGTGCAACTTATTTTTTATGCCACAACATTTTCTTCTGATTTGGATCAAACTGTTTAATCTTGATCAGATCATTTAAATTTTTGTTCTAGATTAGAGAATAAGTTCAACCAAACAGATTAATTTTGGTTGAACATTAGAATTTAGGATAGAATAGGACAAATAAAAGGCCTAAGATGCTCAAAATTTGGTTTTAAATTAGTGAAATAGTTAAAATGAGGGCAGCTAGTCTAAGCGTGCCCAAATTAGATTAATTTGTTTAAATAGTGCTTAATTACCTTTTAAAAGGCGATTAATTCTTTTGTAAATAAACATGTTTATATGCTTTTTGTCAAAGGTCGTATATGACAAAAATAATTTGTCGGCAAGTGATAAAAGTTTTGTCGGCAAGTGAAAAACAACGAGCGAAATCTGACGATGATTTGCCTCCCCGCCCAGATCAATGGCGAAGAAGCCTCTTTGCATCCCCTCGCCATGAAACGAGATAATGGTAGGGGGGAGGTGCGAAAAGTGGTTTTCCCCGCGCGGGCCCCTCGCTTACGTGTCGCATCCCCAACACTTCG
Source organism: Pinus tabuliformis (assembly GCA_031772625.1). NCBI lineage: Eukaryota > Viridiplantae > Streptophyta > Pinopsida > Pinales > Pinaceae > Pinus > Pinus tabuliformis. Next base: position 53,422,950 of record CM062818.1, read on the forward strand.
CACCCCCTCGCTCCATACCGCTTACCACTACCCCCCCCCGAAATCCACATTCCTTCCTTCCCGCGCTTCTCGATACTGCACCATATGCCTCCAACTACTCCACACCACGTGCCCTCACTCGTTGCCGCCATTTATTGCAACCCGTTGCTGATCTTGCCTCCTGTTGCTGCATTAACTTCCAATTAGCTGATAAACGGCGACTTTCCTGTAACGATAATTTTAGTCCATTGTTAAATATACCTTTGCCCGTTACAATAGATTTTCCTAACTAGTTTTCTTTCACTGTTCAATTCACTGTTTCTGTTTACAATTCTCTGCCGAACCAAGCCTGCAACAATAAGCTTCCTCTAAACATATCTCTGCAATTTCTTTGCCATCCTATATTTCACTTTTGTCATGGTGCTAAAGAAGGGAGACAAGCCATCTACCAGTTCCTCTGCAACACAAGAAACCCCAAAGGCCTCTGACCTAGACCATATCTTATTGGCTGACCAATATTTCAAAATTGCAGACACTGAATGCGAATTCGACATGTTCGAATTACATAATTGGCTGAAGCAGACATACCTTGTCTCTGAAGATCAAATTAACCTATGGGAATCCCATCTACCTCTGTATATGTTTCCTCAAACCTATTCCTTTCTTGATTTAGTTATCTGGTGCCAAGCCAAGTATAATCTTTTACAGAGAACAGTGGTAGCTCAGAATGGAGACATTATGATATCTATCACTGCAGAAACCATTAATAAAATGCTTTTGATCCCAGAAAATGATTCCCTAAGCTTTTTCTCCACTGCAGCCTTAATTGACCTATATCATAAGCTGACCTTCCCTCAAAGAGCTCAAATTTTTGAGATCTTTCTCCTTGAAGATGTTGAGCTCCCCAAAAAGAATCCTCCTTATCTAGCATCTATGTTCCCTGAGAAAGCCAAACACATAATTTCCCTAATTTCTTGCTTGTTAGGCTACCAATCAGACCAATGGGTAGATGAAGCTATCCTAGGCTATCTGTCAATATTTTCTAAAGAAAACAAACTTGCCTTCATGTATAACTACAATCAATTCTTGGCTGAAGCTATGCATGAGCAATTGATGAATATCACTACTGAAGGAGTGTTTAAATACTCCTCTGTGCTATTTCATATGTTTATTTTTCAGCAGGGAGACAGGTTGCCTATTGTTTTGCACAAGCAGGATGATCAACAAGAGAATCAAGCAGTCACTCAGTGGACCTCATTGATTAGAAAGAACTCAACTGAGTTTAGATTTTTAGACTTCATAGATTGTTTCATTCACCCAGTTGCACAACTTCTCAGCAATCAGAGTGAACCCAGGATCAGTACAAAAATCAAAAGGATCCTGCACCTCAGTGATCAAGTTAGAACAAGAGACTGGTATCTTTACCATAACTACACAGAGATCAGAGTATATGGCTGCGAATTGGCTCCATATAAGTTGCCCAAATATGTTCCAATGAGAAATTTCTCTTTGGAATATATTAGGCAAATGATGAATATGGATGAAATTCATTTCATTTAAGGGAAGAGGAGATCACAGTTCAAAATAAAGGCACTGTTAGGATCATTCATTTGTAACACCAGATCAACAGATTTAGAAGAAGATGCCATACTAAAATAGATGGGTTTTCAACCAAGCTTCACCCGGTCTTATGACCCATTCAACATTATTTCAGACTTAAGGGTGGAACTCAAAACCACTCTTTACAATCTTACATTTAGACCAGAGATTGAGAAGTTTAAAAATCAGGAACAATGGGAAGAGAATATTCTTCAAGAAGCAAAAGAACACGTTTTACCTCCTTCTACTCTTCAGACTCCAACTTCTCAAACCAAGCAAGACAAGAGGCCCAGAGAAGGATCATCATCATCAGTTGTTGGAGAAAAGGAATTCATTCACTATCAGAAAAAATCAAGAACTGAATCTAAAGGCACTACTACTACCACATTGTCAGAAGGAGCCTATCATCATCAATTTGGATGATTCACAGGTTTCCATAGGGACAGAAGAACCTGTAATTACTACTCCTTCTTCTTCTACTTCACAGAATTTGTTATAGATCACTCAACCTGTAGGACCAAGTGAAATGTCAAATGTCTTCACTAATTTCCTTGAAATTAAGCAGAAGAATGAAGCTTTAAAAGCAAATGTTTATGCACAGTTTTGGAAGCAGACTTCTACTTCATAGCATAGGTTGTTGACAACATTTGATAGCGAAAAGGGAAGAATGCAAATGGCTTTTCTGTAGGCTCAAGTTCCTTTTCCCAAAGGTTCTTCTGATTACAAGAAAACTGTATTTTCTTTTGATGCTAATCAGATACATCCAATTGATCAAATGGACATGCATAGGCAGTCTGGTGAGATGCTTTTCTCTACCATGACCAATACTGCTATGGCATTGTCAAAACTTAAAACTGCTCTATCAAATGTGCAGTCACAATTGAAGATTGAGAAAATATCATCTTTAGCTAAGGATAACAGGGTCAAGTCATTAGAGGACTTAGTAATTAAAATTGGATATGACCCTATTGATGTCAAAGCTGCTGAAGATATTATCAAGAAGAAGAACACAAATATTGCAGCATTGAGGAAGCAACTGAAACTGCCTTCTACAGAAAGAGAGATGATATTCAAATAACTAAAGAGAGATGATATTCTTACTCGTTTTAACAAGAATTCTTTAAACTTAGAGCACTTGCTTCATAGCATCTACTGCGAATGGCCTCACCACGGGCGCTCTTCAAGCAGCTTTACGCATGCTCTCTCGAAGCCTTACTAATACTTCTAAGCAATACAAATACTTGTCGAAACGACTTCAGGTAGAATGAGAAACACCAAGCTTTATTGATATCCAGAATAACAAACACTCAAAGCCTTCTCTTGAATTACAGAGTCTGAAAACACTCTTGCACACAATATTCAATGTATGTCTCTAAACCAATCGTGTCTGTTAATGACACTTGAGACTCCTTATATAACCTAATCTGAGATGCTAAACCTATCAACACAACAAGTGATAAAACATAAAGCAGAAATAATTGAGGGTGCTGGCGGATCTTTCTAATCCAGACGGTGTCTACTCAATATTCCGAGTACAATAATTTAGACAAGAAAACAAACTACCACAGTCCTTTAGGACTTCTGTCACTGTCAAAGTCATCTTCGGATGAAAATCTGCTGGCTAAATCATTTTATTCCATCAATTTTAGGTACTCTGATTCCAAAATAATGCTGTCCGGGTTTTGGGCATCTTGGTACGTGTCTAAAAAATAGTAGGTTCTACTTTTTCTTTTCCTTTTGCTATTTCTGATGTTGTTGCTGTAGCTTTGCCTTTTCCTGTTGGAGATGCTTTTCTTGTTGAAGACTGTTCGATTTCTATTTTAACTTTATCTTTAGTCACATGAAGATTCTTTTGCTGTGGTGTAAACATCACATCTTTCTTAGTCCATCGGTTGGTAAAAGAGATAAGATTTATCTTGATGTCAAGGAAAGAATCTTTATAAGCTTTTTCAAAAGCTGGTACTGGTTGGACAACTAGAGATAGGATTTATCTCGATGTCAAGGAACAAATCTTTATAAGCTTTTTCAAAAGCTGGTACTGGTTGGATAGCTAACTCGATTCCATCTAAAAGCTCCCACTTGAAAATTTGAAACATGGTTGTAGAGGTCTCAATGGCGTGTTGTATCCAAAGGCGGCAATTGTCATTCACATAACTTAACCATTGATGTACAAACTCTGTTGGATAGCATAGCACTGACAATGCATACTACAACATTATTCCAATTTCCTGAAATCACACTGATAGTGATTAATCCCTTTTGATTTATTATGAACTTCAACATTTTCTTCTCTCCTTGTAACTCATCGATTTTTTGCAAAATCTGTTTCTTTTCTAACAATTTTAATTTTCCAAATTCTTTAAGCCATTGAGTTACTTGTTTGATATGTTCTCCATTATTTGCAAAAGTAGTGGTTCTTGGATCCTCATAACAAAAAGCTTGAGCAAACGGGTTAGGAGAAATACTCTCTCTAAATTTAAGACTCTGGTAGTCTCATGGAGAGGAAAATGTCCTTAAATACCATAATGACCTTTGAACACATTGGGAAGTTCTGATTGTTCTTTTTCTGCAAAATCCTTCCTGAATCTCCCAATCAGCAAAATCTTCAAAAATTTCATACTGGGGAAAGGTATCAGTTCCTGCATAATTTTCATCATAGCTCTGCAGATATGCTGCTTCAAGCTCATCTAGAATATCTGGAATTCTCAATGTCCAGAGATACCTTTCAATTTCATTCTTGATCTGTATTTCTTCTAAATCTAATATTTTAGCCGCAGTGAAAATGGCTAAGGAAAAATCGACACTTCCAATCAACTGATAATAATTCAGAATTTTCAGCATCCATATCATATCATTAGTATACTGACTAGCCCATATGTCATCTAGGTTTTTGAAATAAATCTTAACCTTCATGTTGGGTAAAGGATAGATTTTTACCAGTTCTGCATCCAAGCCTAAATTTATACCAACATTTTTTGATTGCCAAGCCTGGCATTTTTGGATCCATTGGTTCCTTCTTAGTCTCAATCCAACAACCTTTTTTTTCTCTTTTGCTAAATGACTGAGATGACTTTCTAAGATTTTAAATATATGTACAAAAGTATTATAATCATCATCAGTTGGACTCTTACCAGGTATTGCAATTAATTCAATCTTCTTCTGCTAGATAAAAGCTTTGTTCATATCACGGGTTAAAGAGTCAGCTAAATAGTTTGAAATTGCAGGCACGCATTCAACATCAAACTCATATTGCTGGAACCATATCTGCCATGAAAATAATCTTCCTCTTGCAAGTTGTCTTGAGATCTTTGCAAATAGGAAATATTTAAAATTCATAGAGTCTGTTTTAATCAAAAACTTCACTGGTGCCAGATATAACTCGAATCACTGAATACCATTAAAAATTGCTAATGTTTCCTTTTCAGCTATGAAATAGTTTTTCTGATGAGGAAGAAACTCACCAGAGGCATATGCACACAAATTTTCTTTTTCATTCTCCTTTCTTTCAAATAAAACTGCTCCCTAGAATTCGTCAGAAGCATCTGTTTGTAAAATTAAAAGACCATTACCTGGAGGTTGCAATTTTGGCAGCTGCTGGCATTCTTCTTTCAACATTTTGATCGCCTTTGTAGCTTCTTCAGACCATCCTGTCTGCAAGTGTCTTCGAATTGGAGCTGTTTTGGCAGACATTCTGGGAATGTATTTATGGACATAATTCAAGACACCTAAAAATCTCTGAATAGATTTTGTGTCTGGTAAAACATCAGGAAATTGAGACAACTTCGTCAATACATGGGGTTGCATTTGTATTTGTCCATTTAAAACATTAATCCCCAAAAAATCTATACTCTCTTGGAAGAGTACCATTTTCTTTTCTGATAATACAATGCCATGATCCTGTACTTCTTTTAGAAAAATTTCTAAATGCTGCAAGTGAGTATGTAGATCAGGACTATGTACAAGAATATCATCAATATAAGTAACAATGAAATCATATTTGCCAAAGATAAAATCCATTCTTCTTTGGAAGAATGCTAGAGCATTCTTCAGACCAAATGGAACTACCTTCCATTGATAGAAACCTGCTAGGCATGTGAAGGCAGTCTTGTGTCGATCTTCTTCTTCTATTTGGATTTGATAATATCCAGATTTCATGTCAAATTTGCTAAAAATCTTACTATTCTGGATCTTCTGCATGATTGTCTCTTGTCTTGGCAATGGATAATTAAAACTCTGGGTTATAGCATTCAAAGGTTTATAGTTGATGACCATTCTAGCTTTACCTCTGACAATTTCTGCATGATTTCTAACCAGAAAAGCCGAACAAGAATAATGAGAAGTACTTGGTTCAATTAACTTTAAACTCAACAACTCATCTATCTGTTTTTTCACTTCTTGCTCATCATTAGGAGTACAAGGAATTAGCTTACCTTTGACTCCGTTGTCGTGCAGAGTTATTATTGCTTGTTTGGGACTTTCCACCTCCCAGAATTGCTGAGGATTATTGGAACAACTTTTCAGCAATCTTTCATAAATAGAACTTTGTTCTACTGACCAATTTGGATTTGTATATGCCTTTTGCTTGTTTTTTGACTCTATTCTTTCTTCATATCTCTGTAAAATTTCCTGCCAATTGTTAGAGTCTTTTTGTGGCCTTCTGGTTCCTGCTTTCTTTTGATTGTTTTCTTTTCTAACCTCTGAATTGGCTATTGTCAATCTGGGAACATAAATAACTTTCTTCTTCAAATTTATTATCAGCTTGTCTTCACTTATAGTCACAGGCAACACAGAGTTTATAAAAGGCATTCCTAGAAATAAACTTGCAGAGGGATCATAATGCTGAATGGTAGAAATCTTGACAATATTCCCCCCAACTTTTAATGAAACATTATCAACATAATGTGTCAAGTTTACTGATCCTCCAACTGTTTCTGACACTAAAATGTTTTGCAATGGTTTCCAGAGACCTTTAAACAGAGATGGTCTTGCTAGATTATTAGATCCACCAGTATCAATAAAAGCATCAACATTGATCCACTCACCTTTAACCTATACTTCAACTGGAATGTATAACAGGTTATTTGTTTTGACCATCTTTTTTAATAGATTTTGTTCTGCTGCTTGATCATATTCTGGAACAGCTAAAGATGTAGAAGCAACTGTATTCTTCTCATATGGACAAAAAGAATTTAATTTCTTTAAAGGTGCAACTGGCTGCTTACCTTTATCCTTCTGGAAATCTTTCGGCTCTGATTTTGAAACAACTGAAGTTGTCTCATCTGTATCACTTTCACTGTCATTAGTTTCATCAGTAACTTCAGTAGCACTATCTTCAAAATCATCGCTGTAATGCAATTCTTCCTTTTCTTCAGAAAAAGCATCCTCTTCATCTGAACAATATTTACATATGCTCATTTTTTGTACAGTATCAATACATGATTCTTCATCAGAAGCATCTGTCAAAATATATACATTAGACACTTCATCATCAGAACAAACAATAGACCAATCATCTTTAAAATCTTCTATCTTGAAACAAGCTTTTAATATACTTGAAGAGCTGTTGGGACACTTTTTTGCAAAATGTCCTTCCTGTTTACAGATAAAACAACAATTGTTATTTCTTGGTCCTTTTCGTTTTTTCAAAAATTTAAATTTTCTAAAAGGCTTCTTAGATTTTGTTAAGTTTAGGTATGTTCTATGCTAGAGCAATTTATTTAAAATTTCACAGTTAGCAATCACATCAGCATTACGATAAACTGCAGATAGAACATAAATATAATATGCAGAAGACAAGCCAAGACAAGAGGACACAAGATATGGCGCGAGCCAGGGACAAACCCCACAATGTGTGGGGAAACCCTTTGATCAAATCTTCTTTTATCTTCAAAGTTCAGCAGAGAAAGAGAGAGAGAGAGAGTACAATTACAACAGAAGTCAACACTTTGACTTGTCTAGATCTAAGCGTAGATCATCTTCTATAACGATGAGATCAGTTGAAGACACTCTGCTTCAACTGATCCTCCAAGGTGACTCCTTCACCTATCATCATTCTGCATCTCGTCCATTTGCTGCACCTGACCGTATAGCACCATCATGTTGTATCATCATGCTGCTCATGATCACTGTGCTGTCCACACATCATGTTGTCCATGACCTCATACATCATGCTGCCCATGTGTTGTGCTGCTGCATGATTCTATCATGTTGCCCATTCATTATGTAGTGTTGCTTCCAGAAATTATTGAGTTGTTCTCAGTCATCATGGATCTGCACCCCAATGACTGTAATGTTGCTCTCATTATACAGCATCACATTGCTACCCCAAATCAACAAGAATGACAGATCTGGTCTTTTCATTGTAATATACTCCTAGTGGATATTCATATCTTCTTTGCTGTCTGTACATCATCACGCTGCATGCTACCCATGCTGCCTTTGCATCATCATGTTGCAACACTACAACACTGTCAGATCTGCACTAATGAAGGCTTACGATCACCCAATCAAGCCTCCAAATTTGCTCCCACAGGTTGCCCAACCATCTGATCCAAAACTGATCCACTTCCTTGACCCAACACAAGGCATAAATTGTTGTTCCAATCTGTTTTCGCTGCTGCTCCTAATTGTGACTGGTTAGGGCATCCATATGCTGCAACAGCCCTTAACCAAGTCACCAAACAACCTTCAAAAACTACGTGCTACCCTTGTATAAGTCCTCTGCATCCACACTGTTGATTAGGGCTCAATCTAGCCCCAAAACAGTCCCACGCAATGCCTTTTCAGTGGGCTAAGGGCCTGCGGCCTACCACAGGTGGCTTCCTGTACCCACGGCCTGCTGAAACAGAGTTTCCAGCCCGCACATAATATTCAAATCAGCCCAGAATTTTGTCTCCTTTATTGAGGCCTTTCTGCTGGTTAATTTTCACTCCAAAACAGTCATAGGAGTGACCTAAACGTCCCCTCTTCCTTCACTGGAAATGCCCTTACCTGCACCCAATAAAACAGAGAATTAGGGCCCAATATACTGCAGATTTAGGGCACCTATTCTTAGCGTGTAAGGGCCTCTTGGGACAGCGTATAAGGGCTCTTTAGAACTGCGGATTCAGGCCTTCACATACTGCAGGTTCATGCCTTTCCAACTGCGGCTTAGATAACCTTTATGACTGCGGCTAGATCTCGTTTAGGGTTTCTTTTGACAGCGTTCAAGTCTCCCTTTACTACATTATGGAATCCTCCTTGACTGCGTAGATTAGGGCTGCTGATTGACCTGCGGCTAGGGGATTATGCCTTCTTTGACTGCAACTAGGGTAAGGCTAGATCAGCCTTTAGAATAACGTATTCTCCTCTAGATCTCTCTGTCCACAAAACCCAAACACGTGGAGAGAGATCACAAGAGATGTGTGTAAAATGTCTTCAAGTTCTCTTCTATTTATACTAAAAACTTAGAGGTTGAATAGACACGTCGGTTGGGCTTCTAGAGCCTACATAAGAGCTGGTCGGCTTGGTAATAATTACATAAACAAAATAAATTCATATCTCCATAAATACTTATCGGAATCGGATGATCTTTGGATCAATCCTACACCTCTCGACGAGAGGGATCCAATAAAATTATCAGCTGCCATAAATAAGCTGACCCACATGGAGTTTGGCCCTAGTTGCCAATTTAACACTCCCTCTCAACTAGGGAGAACTCCATCCATTGATCCATAAGTCTGACTGTACCATCTCTGCCATCAGTGCCCTGCACTGCTCTGCCTAGCTCTGCTCAGCTCTGCTGGCTCTGCTCTACTCTGCTCAGCTTTGCTCGTCTCAGCGCTGCTGGCTCTGCTAGTTCTGCTCTGCTCAGCTCTTCACTCTGCTCTGCTCTACTCAGCTTAGCTCTGTTAGCTCTGCTCTGCTCTGCTCAGCTCAGCTCTGCTAGCTCTGCTCTGCTGGCTCTGCTCTGCTCTGCTCATCTCCGCTGAATTATGAAGAAGAAGAATTGATCGAGAATGTCTCATACCATTCTCCACTGACTCGAAGTCAGACTCAGAGTGCGTACCACTAGTCCCAGACCAGTCTCAACTGACCCGAAGTCAGCTTCATAGTAAGTACCACTCCTACCACTGGTCCCAGACCAGTCTCAACCGACCCGAAGTCAGTGTCATAGTATGTACCACTCTCACTGGTCCCAGACCAGTACTACACTGACACGAAGTCAGTCTCGGAGTATGTACCACTGGTCCCAGACCAGTCTCAGCCGACCCGAAGTCAGCGTCATAGCATGTACAACTCCTACCACTGGTCCCAGACCAGTATCATTGATCCCAGATCAATGGAGGACATCCTAGCGTAGGGAGTACGGTAGATACAACGATGCGTCCATCGGTATTACTATGTTCCCTAACTTCATTTCCCTGCTCATTGATCAGATGAGAGGTACTTCCCATGAGTCCCAGACTGCATGGGTAGGAAGCCTCGACAGGAGAACTTAATCAATCCTGTCCTCACAGGAGAACACATCAATCCTGCTACAATCGCCATGGAGAACACATCAATCCAGGCTGCCATGGAGAACACATCAATCCAGGCCTCACAGGAGAACACATCAATCCTGCTACAATCGCCATGGAGAACACATCGATCCAGGCCTCACAGGAGAACACATCAATCCTGCTACAATCGCCATGGAGAACACATCAATCCAGGCCTCACAGGAGAACTAATCATCCTGCTACACAAGAGAGCGAATCATCTTGTCCCACAAGAGAGCGAATCATCTTGTTTCAGTGCGCACCACCAGGGGAGGGTGAGTCACCCTGTGGTTGTATGTTGCTCCAATAGAACTGCAAGCCCCCCAAAGCTCCTAGAGCTCAATGTATGCAGCATGCAGGACCCTTTTACAAAGGTCTCTCGACGACTCCTAGTCGTTCGGGAAAATCACAAATTTGATCTTTCCTTAGGGCTCTGTCCTGTACATCATCTCAGTGTGATGGAGCCTCCTTGATCATCGACTTACCATATCCCAGATAAGGCAGTAATTGATGTCTATCTGCTGGAGCAATTGTCAAATACGGGAATCCTCAATAATCGAATCCCATCTCTGGTTGTCACAGAGATTCACAGTGGTATTCATCATGTGTACAAACAGCTCACTGAAGAGCTTCAGCAACCAGACTGCCTCACAAAAGGCCATACTATCAGCAATGTATTCTGCCTTGGTGGTGCTCAGAGTCACTGACTTCTGCTTCCTACTCATCCAAGATATCAAGGCAGATTCCAAACAGCACTGAGAAGTGCTCTAGTGATCCTCCATACTTCCTGCCCACTCATCGTTCGAATAATCATGTGGTTGCATATTTCCGGCAGTGTATCTCAATTCATGAGAGATTGTGCCCCTGAAGATATCTTAGAAGATTCCTGGCACCAATCTAGTGAGGCTCAACCAAATATGAGCTCACCATGCTAACTGCAACACAGATGTCCGGACGGAGGTTCTCCAAGAACATCAACGCGAATGAGTTTAAGAAACTCAGAGGCATTTCCCAAATCTGGTCCGACATCATTACCATATAACTTCTGAAAGTTAAGATCCTTGAGGCAGTCACAAGCTTGCATCTTATCTTTCCACATTCAGAATCCAACTCCCTCTGTCTCCTATAAATGAGAGGGTCTGCACCTGTCAGACATAGGTGCCGGTACGAGAGGTTTATCATCCACAACCTTCGAGTAATGGTTTGGATCGGTTTCACTCCTAGTGAATCTCAGCTGCATTAGACAGCTATCAATCCTCTCATATTATGCCGGAGGTGTTTTTCTTCAAGCCATAGAGGGCTTTCTTCCACCTGTATACATGAGATTCCTTGATCATGATTCTCAGACTCCTCGGGTTGTTCCAAACCTGTGAACTTGCTTTCCATCGATAAGTGCCACCTTGCAACCTTTGACTTCCATTTGCGAGATGGACATCAGGTTTGATTAGGTACATAAAAGAGATTTTGGGGTTCCTTGCTTTCGTGGAAGAGTCGACCATTTCCTTGATGACCTGCATTACCAGTCATTCTTTTGATCATTGAAGATGTCCCAAGAATGATTGTTATCTTCATCAAGAGATGTGTCTCTGCCATTCGAACACTCCTTCGCATAACGGCCAAACTTATTTCAACAAGGCATCCGCCTTTCCTTCCACCCTTAGATCCGAACTTCCCAATGAAGTGATCTTAAGATGAACCATCAAAATCTTCCGTTGCGCCATTCTGATAACAATCTTTGCTTTGAATTCACCCTCGGTGAATTATGAGGAACCCATTGATCCTTCTGTCTTGTCCCAACTGTCTTCGGTGATTGCTATTTCACTCTTGCTTGGGCATTGTCTTCACCTCAGCTCTGATACCATGTTAAGTTTAGGTATGTTCTATGCTAGAGCAATTTATTTAAAATTTCACAGTTAGCAATCACATCAGCATTACGATAAACTGCAGATAGAACATAAATATAATATGCAGAAGACAAGCCAAGACAAGAGGACACAAGATATGGCGCGAGCCAGGGACAAACCCCACAATGTGTGGGGAAACCCTTTGATCAAATCTTCTTTTATCTTCAAAGTTCAGCAGAGAAAGAGAGAGAGAGTACAATTACAACAGAAGTCAACACTTTGACTTGTCTAGATCTAAGCATAGATCATCTTCTATAACGATGAGATCAGTTGAAGACACTCTGCTTCAACTGATCCTCCAAGGTGACTCCTTCACCTATCATCATTCTGCATCTCGTCCATTTGCTGCACCTGACCGTATAGCACCATCATGTTGTATCATCATGCTGCTCATGATCACTGTGCTGTCCACACATCATGTTGTCCATGACCTCATACATCATGCTGCCCATGTGTTGTGCTGCTGCATGATTCTATCATGTTGCCCATTCATTATGTAGTGTTGCTTCCAGAAATTATTGAGTTGTTCTCAGTCATCATGGATCTGCACCTCAATGACTGTAATGTTGCTCTCATTATACAGCATCACATTGCTACCCCAAATCAACAAGAATGACAGATCTGGTCTTTTCATTGTAATATACTCCTAGTGGAGATTCATATCTTCTTTGCTGTCTGTACATCATCACGCTGCATGCTACCCATGCTGCCTTTGCATCATCATGTTGCAACACTACAACACTGTCAGATCTGCACTAATGAAGGCTTACGATCACCCAATCAAGCCTCCAAATTTGCTCCCACAGGTTGCCCAACCATCTGATCCAAAACTGATCCACTTCCTTGACCCAACACAAGGCATAAATTGTTGTTCCAATCTGTTTTCGCTGCTGCTCCTAATTGTGACTGGTTAGGGCATCCATATGCTGCAACAGCCCTTACCAAGTCACCAAACAACCTTCAAAAACTACGTGCTACCCTTGTATAAGTCCTCTGCATCCACACTGTTGATTAGGGCTCAATCTAGCCCCAAAACAGTCCCACGCAATGCCTTTTCAGTGGGGTAAGGGCCTGCGGCCTACCACAGGTGGCTTCCTGTACCCACGGCCTGCTGAAACAGAGTTTCCAGCCCGCACATAATATTCAAATCAGCCCAGAATTTTGTCTCCTTTATTGAGGCCTTTCTGCTGGTTAATTTTCACTCCAAAACAGTCATAGGAGTGACCTAAACGTCCCCTCTTCCTTCACTGGAAATGCCTTTACCTGCACCCAATAAAACAGAGAATTAGGGCCCAATATACTGCAGATTTAGGGCACCTATTCTTAGCGTGTAAGGGCCTCTTGGGACAGCGTATAAGGGCTCTTTAGAACTGCGGATTCAGGCCTTCACATACTGCTGGTTCAGGCCTTTCCAACTGCGGCTTAGATAACCTTTATGACTGCGGCTAGATCTCGTTTAGGGTTTCTTTTGACAGCGTTCAAGTCTCCCTTTACTACATTATGGAATCCTCCTTGACTGCGTAGATTAGGGCTGCTGATTGACCTGCGGCTAGGGCACTTGAGCTCCAATCAGACTGCGATTATGCCTTCTTTGACTGCAACTAGGGTAAGGCTAGATCAGCCTTTAGAATAACGTATTCTCCTCTAGATCTCTCTGTCCACAAAACCCAAACACGTGGAGAGAGATCACAAGAGATGTGTGTAAAATGTCTTCAAGTTCTCTTCTATTTATACTAAAAACTTAGAGGTTGAATAGACACGTCGGTTGGGCTTCTAGAGCCTACATAATAGCTGGTCGGCTTGGTAATAATTACATAAACAAAATAAATTCATATCTCCATAAATACTTATCGGAATCGGATGATCTTTGGATCAATCCTACACCTCTCGACGAGAGGGATCCAATAAAATTATCAGCTGCCATAAATAAGCTGACCCACATGGAGTTTGGCCCTAGTTGCCAATTTAACAGATTTGAAACTCTTTTGGGTTTGTATCTTCCATACTTTCTTTGATCTTTTCTTTTTCTTGAAAGGTGTCCATGGTAGAATAGCTCCGCAAACATCTGCACTTGGGGTTATATCATGAGCTTTCTTTTTCCAGTATAAGTATTTCACCTTTTCTGAGCATCTAAATAAAAGATCAACCCAATATATTTGATCTATCTTTTTACTCTGTACAACTATATCCTTCATTATTAAATCTCCTAAGTTCCCTGGAAGCTTGGATAAAAATGCTACCTTTTGAGCAGTGCCATTTGACAGATTAGCTTTAAAGACTTTTGCCATAAAGTCTTTTCCAAACTGATCAAGAAATTTTAATTCTTTTAATTCCATCCAACTTAGATCAGTTATAATCTGTTTTTTCTCATTAACAGGTTCAGGAATAAATTGAGTTTTCAATAAAAGTTTTTAAGTAGACAAACCTGCTTCCATGACTGGTCTCCGTTCTTCATCTGATGGTCCCATCCACCAATCATAGACAATTCCTGTCATACGCTTTTCTGCTAGGACCACTATAGAAACATTATCCAACTTTGTAGTGACTTGCATCTGATACAAGGCACCAATCCAAATTCTGATTGATTCACCTGGGTTTGAAGATTTGTCTAAATCTAACACATAACCACTTGTGTTAGCTGCATACAAGTCTTCTTCAATTCTTGGATATTTTGAAATTTATTTAACAAAATGAGCTTTATTTTGATTTTGAATAGATGGAAAAATAAATGATGGAAACTTTGAAGCTGCCTTTTCTAAAGTCATTACTTCGTTTTTTGAAGAAAAAGGTTTTTCAGACTTATAGACGTTTCCTTTTCCTTTTGCTATCTTCAATGGTTCTTTAGAGACTTTAGAACTGGGTTCTTCAGCACTGGTTGCTGAGACTACTTCTGTTTCTGCTTCTTCTTCTTGATCCCAAAAGTTAGGTGCACTCATATCTACTGTAAACTTGGGACCTCGAGCTTCTTTTGCCTTCTTTCTTTCTCTTCTTTTTCTCCTTTCTTCTTTCTCAGCACGTTCTGCTTGCTGTTCTTCATATAGCAACCTGAGATTTGTGTTTATCTCTTCAGATTGTTTTCCTATATCGTCCAACACTTCTTCTGCATGCGAGCACCATGTGGTCAGATAGTTTCCTATCTGATATATCTCATCAAGATCATTTGTGTTGTTTGAATTATGCTCTAACAAGGGAGCACAATCAGCTCTGGTAGGTGGTTGTTTGGACTGAGAAGAGGAAGTACAAAATTTTGTTTTTGGTGGCCATTTCCCCCCTTTTACAAAGCGGCGATTGGCATATTGGAATTCTTCCATAGGTGGAAAATGGGAAGTAGATGTTCTAAACATTTTATTAACTGCAAAGAAAGGTTTGACTTCTGGTATATACAACTCATTAGACTGAATAGTAGGATTATTATGTACAACTTCAGTAAAAGCTTTCTGACTGCTTGTAGAAGCTTGACTAGGAGCTCTATCAGGACTGACTGGTAATACATGTCTTTTTGGTTTGAAAATGGGTCTGGGTATGGATAATTTATCTGGCATGATACTTACACGACCATCACTGACAGACATTTTTCTTGTTTTATTCTTCGGTTTTATTCAATCTTCTAAAGACTTGTATTAAAAATACCAATCATTTGGAAGAGATTACTGATCATATGAAACACCTTCAACTTGTGCATTACTCATTCCGACAGTCACACAGTCTTTCTGTTTTTTAACAAGAATTCCTTAAACTTAGAGCACTTGCTTCATAGCATCTACTGCGAATGGCCTCACCACGGGCGCTCTTCAAGCAGCTTTACACTTGCTCTCTTGAAGCCTTACTGATACTTCTAAGCAATACAAATACTTGTCGAAACGATTTCAGATAGAATGAGAAACACCAAGCTTTATTGATATCCGGAATAACAAAACACTCGAAGCCTTCTCTTGAATTACAGAATCTGAAAACACTGAACACTCTTGCACACAATACTCAATGTATGTCTCTAGAGTCCAAACCAACCGTTTCTGTTAATGACACTTGAGACTCCTTATATAACCTAATCTGAGATGCTAAATCTATCAACACAACAAGTGATAAAACATAAAGCGGAAATAATTGAGGGTCCTGTCAGATCTTTTTAATCCAGACGGTGTCTACTCAAAATTCCGAGTACAATAATCTAGACAAGAAAACAAACTACCATGGTCCTTTAGGACTTCTGTCACTGTCAAAGTCATCTTCGGATGAAAATCCGCTGGCTAAATCATTTTCTTCCATCAATTTTAGGTACTCTGGTTCCCAAATAATGCTGTCCAGGTTCTGGGCATCTTGGTACATGTCTAAAAGAACAGTAGGTTCTTCTTTTTCTTTACCTTTTGCTGTTCTGGATGCTGTTGCTGTAGCTTTGCCTTTAAACTTAGAGCACTTGCTTCGTAGCATCTACTGCGAATGGCCTCACCACAGGTGCTCTTCAAGCAGCTTTACGCATGCTCTCTCGAAAATTTGAAACATGGTTGTAGAGGTCTCAATGGCGTGTTGTATCCAAAGGCGGCAATTGTCATTCACATAACTTTTTTCTTGCCATCCTGGCTCAAAAATCATTGATGTACAAACTCTGTTGGATAGCATAATATTGACAATGCATACTACATCATTATTCCAATTTCCTAAAATCACACTGATAGTGATTAATCCCTTTTGATTTATTATGAACTTCAGCATTTTCTTCTCTCCTTGTAACTCATCGATTTTTTGCCAAATCTGCTTCTTTTCTAACAATTTTAATTTTTCAAATTCTTTAAGCCATTGAGTTACTTGTTTGATATGTTCTCCATTATTTGCAAAAGCAGTGGTTCCTGGATCTTCATAACAAAAAACTTGAGAAAACAGGTTAGGAGAAATACTCTCTAAATTTAAGACTCTGGTAGTCCCATGGAGAGGTAAATGTCCTTAAATACTGTAATGACCTTTGAACACATTGGGAAGTTTTGATTGTTCTCCTTTTTCTGCAAAATCCTTTCTGAATCTCCCAATCAGCGAAATCTTCAAAAATTTCATACTGGGGAAAGTATCAGTTCCTGCATAATTTTCATCATACCTCTACAGATATGCTGCTTCAAGCTCATCTAGAATATCTGGAATTCTCAATGTCTAGAGATACCTTTCAATTTCATTCTTGATCTGTATTTCTTCTAAATCTAATATTTTAGACCCAGTGAAAATGGCCAAGGAAAAATCTCCACACTTCCAATCAACTGATAATAATTCAGAATTTTCAGCATCCATATCATATCATTAGTATACTGACTAGACCATATGTCATCTAGGCTTTTGAAATAAATCGTAACCTTCATGTTGGGTAAAGGATAGACTTTTACCAGTTCTGCATCCAAGCCTAAATTTATACCAACATTCTTTGATTGCCAAGCCTGGTATTTTTGGATCCATTGGTTTTTTCTTAGTCTCAATCCGACAACCTTTTTTTCTCTTCTGCTAAATGACTGAGATGACTTTCTAAGATTTTAAATCTTTGTACAAAAGTACTATAATCATCATCAGCTGGACTCTTACCAGGTATTGCAAATAATTCAATCTTCTTCTGTTGGATAAAAGCTTTGTTCATATCACGGGTTAAAGAGTCAGCTAAATAGTTTGAAATTCCAGGCACCCATTCAAAATCAAACTCATATTGCTGGAACCATATCTGCCATGACAACAATCTTCCCCTTGCAAGTTGTCTTGAGATTTTTGCAGATAGGAAATATTTAAAATTCATAGTCTGTTTTAATAAAAAACTTCACTGGTGCCAGATATAATTCGAATCGCTGAATACCATTAAAAATTGCTAATGTTTCCTTTTTAGCTATGAAATAGTTTTTCTAATGAGGAAGAAACTCACCAGAGGCATATGCACACAAATTTTCTTCTTCATTCCCCTTTCTTTCAAATAAAACTGCGCCTCAGAATTCGTCAGAAGCATCTGTTTGTAAAAATAAAAGACCATTACCTGGAGGTTGCAATTTTGGCAGCTGCTGGCATTCTTCTTTCAACAGTTTGACCGCCCTTGTAGCTTCTTCAGACCATCCTGTCTGCGAGTGTAACACTGCTTGAAGAGCGCCCTTGGTGAGGCCATTCGCAGTAGATGCTATGAAGCAAGTGCTCTAAGTTTAAAGAATTCTTGTTAAAACGAGTAAGAATATCATCTCTCTTTAGATCATTGGTATAAATCTTTTTTCACCCTAGACCAAGGAGATAGCAGAAAGTGAACAACACAAGGAAGAAATGCTCACACTGATAATTGAGCAGAATGTACAGATAAAGACTATGGAGGAGCAAATTAAGAAATTGCTGAAGGAAAAAGAGCAATTTACTCAGTTAGCTATAGCTCCGATCACAGCTATTCCTATTAGTGTCCAGAATAGCAAGAGAACCTACATCAACCACAACAGAATCTACATCGTCAACAGAGGATTTGAATAAACTCTCACAGTAGCTGACTCATTAGAAACAAGAAAATGAAAGGCTTCATAAGAAATCAAGAATTTGGAAGCTCAAAAGATAAAGAATGATACCTTGTATGTTGAGGAAATGCAGAAAACACACAGGTTGAACAAAAGAATTGGAGAGTTGCAGAGCCAGTCATTGATGGCTCAAACCTTGGCCCAAGTCAAGGAAAACATTTGGGCAGATATCAGTCAGGCCATAACTGAAGTATGGCTCTCCATTCAGATCATTTTCGAGCAGGAGGAACTGATAAAGAAATGTCAGGTAGCCATTGATGAAGTGAAGCAGCTTCTTAAAGACAAACCAAGTGAAGCTTCAGATATGATTAGAGTTCTAAATTCAAAAAGTAGGGCCGAATTGGAACATATTGAGATTATGGATAGAACAGAAACCATTTTGGAGATCAAAAAGGTTTTGCAAAAAAAGAACTTGATGACTCAGTTAGAAACTAAGTATCAAACCTTGAAGACTTTTGTCGGAAGGTTTCATTTCAAGTTTAATTTACTTAATCAGAGAGGACTACTAGGATTAGTGGCCCCAAATGACAGGTTGATCAGTTTGGAAGAATACTGCCAGAAGCTTTATACTATAGCAACTAATAAAGAAAACTTTGCAGGTATAAAGGGGCATATTACAGGGAAACAAGCATTAGAAGCTTTAGATTTTGACTTGACTATTAAGCATGAAATTAAACATCTTTTTGTAAATAAGCCCACTTTTGAGAAGTACACCGAGGTTGATGAAGTTTACAAGAAATTGGTAAATCTTGCCATACCAAGTGAAGACCGATGGGATCACTTGTGTGAAGTTATTGAGTAACTTTCATCAACAACTGAAGGACAACTGAGAAACACTTTTTGGGGACCACATCATCAATAGATTCCTAAAGAATAGTGCCAGCACTTAGTAGTTTTGAAATTCCTATAGTTTTGTACTATTTTTGTATTTTTGTTTTGAAAATATCTAGAAGAACTTTTGTATAAATAACTCCTCCTTTGAGTTATTAAGGGTTGAACCCTTGGATGAGCTTTGAGAACAGAATTGTAACCGAGCTGGAGATTTGCCAAGTTAATGAAAGGATTTTGAATTTGCCTTCTATAGTTTTGTCTCCTTGTAAGTTTTCATATGTGCTTATTTCATTAAGTATTTCTTCATATATTTAAGTCTTTATGCAGAGATCAATATCTAGAAGAACTTTTGTATAAATAACTCCTCCTTTGAGTTATTAAGGGTTGAACCCTTGGGTGAGCTTTGAGAACAGAATTGTAACCGAGCTGGAGATTTGCCAAGTTAATGAAAGGATTCTGATTTTGCCTTCTATAGTTTTGTCTCCTTGTAAGTTTTCATATGTGCTTATTTCATTAAGTATTTCTTCATATATTTAATTCTTTATGCAGAGATCTGGGTAAGATCATACTGAGTATCAGCCAGTGTTAAATCCCCTGTGAAGTTATCAACAATAGCTAGGGACTAGGTTATAAGACTATCTGGTATTATAAACTCCCCTATATCAATTAATTGTCACACAATTCTGCATTCGTTTAAATATATTTTGTTCTACAGGAAACGTTGTTTTCTTGTATTCTTTTCTCATAACCAATCATATATTCTGTCTCAATATTTAGCAAGTTATATTTCATCATATTCGACTATTCATTCACTTTAAATCAATTAACTATAGTTAGACAAATAGCAACCCTTTCATCTAGCTTAGTAACTGTTAAGGCTTAAACACCTGTTTTCAATAATTCATAACATTGGTCATCCATAAAACTTAAAAAACCAACAAAACATTTTATATGCTCTGGCATGACTAACTGACCTAGAGTCATCTCAGAGGACAACAATTCCAATGCTTTGTCTTGAGAGGCCTTCTTCCATAATTCATGAGTATTCAACAAGCTTTTCCTAAACAAGGAAAATATGAATAGAAATGTGATTAGTATTTAATACAAAAAAACTTAGATAAGTAAAGGAAACCAAAATTAAAAAGGTAATACAAGGAGTAAGATACTTATCTTTGGAAGTTGGTGAGGGCTCCCTCCAAACTCAAGGGATACCAATAACCTTATAAAACAATTCAAAAATGTTTCTCCAAAATATGTTAAACCTACAAATCAAAACATAAAGGAAAGCAATTCAAAAATTAGAGTGAAGGATATGCAAGGGATAGATTCCCTATGAGTTCCTAGCAAATAGGTCTTTGACTTCAGATCCTTCTATCTTGTTCTTCTTTGGTGAAACTTCTTTGGCAAAGTTTACTTGATCGCTGTCCCTCTTTTATTCCTAGGATTATCAGGGCAATTACTTCTATAGTGACCCATCTTGTGATAATTGTAGAATTCTATCTTGAATAGTTCTATCTTCCTTCTTGGCCCTTTAGACTTCTTGATTTCTCTGTAGATTTCTTCACTTTTCCTTTTACTAGATCCAAGATTTTATTCTTTTCGAGGATGAGATCTATCTTCTTCTTCCATTGTAATTGGATGCTCCTAATTTGTTCTCTCCCTTTTATTGTGTTAGACATTGTCCTTGAAGATAGTAGGCTTCTTTCCTTATAAGGTCTCCTTATATGATCCTTTGATCAACTTCTTGAGGTTCCTTAGATCCCTTTCAATAGATCCTTAAACTACCTTTTTCCTCCTCCTTCAACTTAGCTCCATTCTTCAGCTTCAATGATGTTGATCCCAAGCCTCTAACAACATAGTTTTTGTTGTCTCCCAATTCCACTGCATGAGAAGATGGTTCCTTTGATAGAGAGAAGTTGTTTACTCTTCCCTGTCATATGCCTTGATGCTCCACTGTTAATAATCCATGCATTATCATCTGTAAGTGCAGCCAAGAACCCTTGACTTTTGACCTTGTTGAATAAGTAGTAGAAGATCTTCTTGATCCAGCTTCTTGCAGTATTGAATCCCATTCTCATGTAACTTATCATAGAGGGAGTACCCATTTCCTTCTAGCCAACATAGTGATCTTCAATATTCCTTGACCTTAGCTCTGATACCCTGTTGAGAAATCAATGCTAGTAGAGTTAGGGTTAGATTTTTCTTTCTTGATAATTATTTGTGAATTATGTTGGCTTTTTTTATTTCTTTGTTATATTATCTTTCATCAAGCAATTACCAAATTATGTGTGTATGAAGATCACAAAGGCACAAGACATAAGGTGTAGGCACTTTGCCAGGCGAAAACCCCTATCCAGGGGAAAACCCAGTCAAAATCTCTTCCTTCAGTGATTTTCTTGAGACTCTTCAACCCAATGTGGAAAAAGTCGCTGTCGGGATTAATTCGGCAAGGGTCCAAAAGTTGAAAAAGTCGGCAAAAAGTCGGCAAAATTAAAAAAAACACAAAATTATTCATTTTTTTTAATTTTTTTTAACATCTAGAGTATCCACAACATCAAATAAATGCATTTCCACATAAACATGTAAAGAAAGCTAATATATAATATGTATATGAAGTCTAGTGCTGCATCACATATCAAAATAGTGAATCCACTCCTGAATTTTGAGTCCTGTCTAAGTTTCAACTCTCAAGAGTCAAAATATCAACAAAAAATATAATAAATGTACATCATGAGTCATCTAAAAGTCATCAAGTAATCACTAATAAGTCACTGAGATCCTCTTCCCCTTTTACGGGAATAGGGAATGGCTTTGCCTTTTCCTCTAGAGGAAGAAGACCCTGCCCCTGAGGATACAAAAGGAAATGGACTCAATCGTCCTCTAGAAGCTGATGGAAGAGGTGGCCTCTGTGCTACGCTGCCGCTGCTGCTGCCCACCCTAGATGGTGTCACCTCCTCCTCAGCATCCTCATCCAGCTCTGCTACTGCCTCCTGACCCTGATGTTGCTCCGCCTCCTCCTCCTCTATCTCTAGCTCTCCCTCCTCTGCAACTGCTACATCCTCTAGATCCACACCTAACCAATCCGGGATCGTGTCCAAGATTGGCCTCTCAGTCTCGACTCTCCATGCAGCGGTGGTATCAATATTGTCCAATGAGATGGCTTCCACATCAGTAGGTTTCTGAAGCTGTCTCACCCACAATCGAAGATTGTAGTAGACGTATACCATGTCATTGAGGCGTTTGGATTCCAATCTGTATTAGGGTCATAGATTGTAAATTAGTACTTAGAAAATTTAAATATTAAAATTAATCAAATGAATTCAAAAAATTTAATTTGAAATCTTTTTAGTTTTTACCTGTTGCGCTTTTTGGAGTGTATTTTGTCAAATACACTCCAGTTGCGCTCACACCCAGAGGAACTGCATGTTTGGCTGAGCACTCGAATGGCAAGCTTTTGGAGATTTGGTACTCTGGCACCATAGCTTGTCCACCAAGCATCTACAAGTTAAAAAAAAAATGAGAAACATAAAAAAAAACATTGAAATTCTAAACTTGAAAATTTGAAACAAACTGAAACTTACCTGGCATTTTGGCCGTCCTATTCTGAATAGCCATGTCAAAACAAAATGTGCCAGTGGCCATCCTATAGGCCTCCATTTCTTTAGAAATCTCCTCACGTTCTCGCCTAGATGACACCATCCTCTCGACACAAGTGAAGAATCCATCCATCACCTCGGCATCAAATCTGAAACCACAAGCATAAGAAAATGCAGGGTTGAGGTAGACACCTGCAGCATGAATGGGGCGATGGAGGGTATTGTTCCATCGCTGATCAATCACTCCCCATATGACCTGTTGTTTCTCCAACCCCTCGTCTCCCTTATCTGCATAATAAGCACGGATGGCTTCTTTGGCCCTATCCATGGCCTCATACAAGTAGCCCATTGCGGGCTTCTCTCCATCAACCAACCGAAGAACCTTTACCAAAGGTTCTGAAATGGCACACACCTCCTCTACTCCTGCCCAAAAGCTCTGATCATATGAAACTAGTCTGCATATGCCCTCTCCCTCCGGTTTGCGGCTAATAGATAAAGAACGCCATTCCGCTGAGAGAAACATGCTCTTCACCTCCCACATAGAATTCAACAGAGACTGAAGAGATATGAAAGTAGTGGCAAATCGTGTAATGGCAGGCCGCACCAACTCTTTTTTGTTGGTGCATTTTCTCATCAAGCTAAGCACAGATGAATGATTATAAATAAATTTTGTTATGCTCTTGGATGATTCAACAATATCCCTCACAGTAGGAATTTTACCTATATCCTCCAACATCAAGTCAATGCAATGAGCAGCGCAAGGTGTCCAAAACAAGTTAGGATACCTCTCCATAAGCATCTTGCCAGCTGCAACATAATTTGCAGCGTTGTCCGTTATGACTTGGACAACATTGCTTGGGCCTACTTCCTGAATGAAGATGTCCAACAACTCACATAATAAACGTGCATCTTTAATGTGGTCAGATGCATCAACAGATTTCATAAACATTGTCCCCTTGGGACAACTAACCAAGAAGTTAAGAAGGGTCCTACCCTTCTGATCAGTCCAACCATCTGACATGACTGTGCATCCAGTGTGCTCCCATGATGCCCTAAACTCTGCCAATCTAGTAGTGCACTCAGTCTTTTCATCTTGAAGAAGAGGCCCTCTCAACTCTGCAAAGGTGGGGGCTTTGTACCCCGGGCCAACGACAGCAACAGCATCAAACATAGGCTGGTAGAATGGGTTTGTCTTGGCAATGTTGAAGGGAACATCGCTCCATAGAAGACACCTACTGACCAACTTGTCAGCTTCTGCCTTTTCCTTTTTTTTCAATGATGATCTAATCCCAGGTTGTGAACCAGCTGCTGTTCTAGGAACAAAAAAAGATGAGATAGAAGGATGAGTACCACTACCCAATGTACCCATGGGTGAGGAAGGTGATGCTGCTGTAGAAACATTGCCACTCTCAATTCCCCCCACTCTTGAGCCCCCTGCAATTTGGTTTCTTAGTGTTGCCCTGGTGTCTTTTCCTTCCTCTTTATCCATCAATGATTGAATGGCCCGTCGGATGATTTCTGGAGTTGTCTCTTTGCAAAGTTCAATATTTTGGCCTGGAATTTGCCCCAAATGGAATTTTAATCTGTTGATGCCTCCTGACATATGCTTTCCACACAATTTGCAAGTCAAATACATTCTATTGACCGTCCCAGTTTCAGGTATAACATCAGGCTCACCAAACTCCCACATAGAATCCAAAACCCTCGGCATTTTGTTTTAAACTTTGAGCTGGAATTTAAAGTTTAAACCTGGGCACAAAAAGAATGGAAAGAAATTCAAATCAGCAAAATTATAATTAGTAATTTACTAATTTGTATTGCACTCAGAATTTAGAAACAAATTAGTAAATATTAAAATAATAAATATTAAATAATAAATCATAAATGTATGTAGTATGTACAGTGAAATAATTTATTACAGTCATAATTTATTACAGTCATAATTTATAGTTATACAATAATTTATTACAGTCATAAATATTAAACGAAGGCTGGAATAAAAGAGCCTGTTATAGAAAATGTTGTTGTGCCTAAAAATTTGGTTGACACACAAAGAAGGTTGGGTCAGGCTTTATTAGTGCCCTCATAAGTAGGGCTTTTTAGTTCCTCTTTTTAAGAACTGATTTAAACAAGAAGGATAAGGGAACTCCAGGGAAAGAGCTACTGAAGCCATGAAGTTTTCTATATGCATCAGTCCTAAATAATATAATCATCTTCTAAAATCCACGTTCATGGTGAGGCTTTGTGCTAAATTTTATGGGCATTTTACAGTCACATGCAGTGTGTGGTTTCCAAAAGATCAACAGTAATGGCAGATCTCCATGCTCAAATTGTAAAGGCTGTGTGGATCCCTATCCAGATCTGCTCTCCACCCAGTCCACCAATGAATTCGCTGTAGATCCACATGTGAAGGGTTTCTATGTAGTGTAGTTTAAGGTGCATGGTTTTGATATTTTCAAGGTTTGTCAAATTTAAATGATTTTCTTTCAAACTTCCACGATGAAGGTGGCAGCTACAAAGTGAATTTCATGCAGAAACATTAATTCTATGGCTTAAAGCTTATCAAGGAATTTAGAGAAACTGGATCTTCTATGAACCAAAGTCAGTGATTTGAAAAACAGATTGGCAATTTAACCCAGCTTATTTCTGATCAGAAAAAAATTGATGGAGGAGCTGTCAATTAAGCTGGCTACTTTTGAAGGATGCCTAAGGACCTGCCTCAAACAATTTTAGAACAGAGGAAAACAATCAAATCCGAAGGCCATAGTATAGCAAAACTAAAGCTACATATTGTTGACCTTCAGTCCACTACAGATACATCAAAGGATACTGAAATGCTTAGGCAGACATCTCAGCAAGCTTGGAAAACCAGAAGAAATTGCCTCGAAGATTGAACTAGTGGATAGCACATGGGCTTAGGTTGTCAATAGTAAATATAGGAAAGCCACAGGTGACAGACAGTATGCATCCCTAATCTGCTTTAAATTACAAATAGAGTTCCTTGTATAATGGCAGAAAAAGACTCCTGTAACAAGTTAGGTTCTCAAAGTATTCTTGTATGAGAAGTTGTTAGTCAAACTTCAAACGAAGGCTGGAATAAAACTTAAAAGAGCCTGCTATAGAAAATGTTGTTGTGCGGCTGTGCCTCCCGTGACCCACTTACCTTGTCAGCTTGACGGCAGCGGCTAGCAAATGCAGTGTGCACACCCACTTCGAACTGGAAACCCTCGTAGCTCCACAGCGAACAAGCCAAGGCCCAAAACACAATGAAAAAATTAAACGACGAATTCTGGTTTTAACTTTTTATGCCTGCGGACGGAATTTTTTTAAGCTAGCCGACTTTTTCCCATCGACTCTCGATTTATTCCCGATTAATTCGATTTATTCCCGATTTTTTCATTTTTTAAAAAGTCGGCAAAAAGTCGGCCGATTTAATCCTTTTTTCGAAAAAATCGCATTTTGGGGAATAAATCCCGACTTTATCGCGACTTTTTCCACACTGCTTCAACCTAGACACAAACCTCCTCCAACCACCAAGTCAACCTCCTTTTCCAGCTACTTCGACCTAGAACTTCAACCTTGAAGCAACAACACTTCGAAACGGTAGTAACAACGACAACAATAACTTCGACTTGACAAGAAAGACTTCGATCTCCTAGAGGAATCTAAACAAGATAGAGATAGATAGCCCAAAATTTCGATCTTGCCTTTTTACCCCTTCTCCAACTTCACACTGCTTTTAGCCTCCTTTCCTTCTTCGCACTTTTCCAGCTCTTTCTTCTAGATATCAAACTTGTGTGAGAGTTAGTGAGTGCTCCAAATGAATTCGATCTGCTTGTATATATAGGCTTGAGCAATGTTTTACGACTCCGACTCCGACTCCGACTCGGCCGAGGATCGACTCCGACTCCGACTTCGAAACGGTAATGACTCGGCCGGCTCGATTTCAATGACTCGGTCGTTGTAAAAAATACATTAAATATTTATTTATTTTATTAAAAAACATAATTTTAAATATTTTAAACATAATTTTAAAGATTTTCATTCATGTTTCCAAACACACAGCATTATAATATAGATGGAAGACAACTTTGTATCCATCTGGCCCACATTTGCCAAAAGAAACCTAGCTGCAGGCATCGAGGGTATCAAACCCTATTACAAGCTTTAAAGGGGACATTTACCCTTGACGATGGGGGTTTAATAGATTTATTGTTGTTAATCATATATACTGATATTTTATTTACAGGCCTAGAGATGAATTTTTGAGGGATTAGTGTGATTTTACATTGAGAATTTGTCATTTGTGACTATCCCTGTTGATTTACAGGCCTGATTATCTTTCCTTACCCTGGCCACTGGCTTATTGGGCATTATCACAGGTCTAAAAGGTTTATTTCTCTTTTCTGCAGCCTTGTTCAGCCTTGTCTCCCTCAGCCACCAGCATCTACAGGGTCTCTTCCTTAATGTATATAGTACAGGGCCAATAAATTTATAATTGCAGGCTCAGCGTTGCATTCTGAAGGGGTCACATTGCCAAATTGGAGTCCAACATTCATATCCAGGCTGATTCAATGTTCACTGTACCATATCTTAGGCCTGGTGTTTTCCTTTTGTCTCTGAAGCTCATTGTTAGTTGACTTATGCGATAGTAGATAGCATTATTTCTCTCTTTGTGAGTTATCTTTCAGATGCATTAATTTGTCAAATTGAAAAATCACTGTTAACAATAGCAATTATCTATCTCATTATATTGTGATTTCACTTGTCCTTCTTGCTGTCATAAAACGTCTAAGTGAAATTTCTACACACAGTACACATGAAGAGGCATCCAATTCCTATATACATCAGGCGGTTGTTAATTAATTAACTTAAGGACATTCGTTCATGATCATTGTTTGAACATTTTCTCTGGTCTGTTCTAACATCATGATCAATACAAAAGGCTGTTACAATATCTCAGCATTCTGAAGCTAACAGTGGTGAGAGCATGCTCCAATACGTCTAATTTGCAATATATAAGTCTCTGTTATGAATTTTTTTATCATTTACGCTGCCCAACTGTCCCAACAGTGACTCGGCCAGCTACCCGGTTCGGTTGACCGAGTCACATATGACTCGGCCGAGTCACGGCCGAGTCATATGTGACTCGGTCAACCGAACTGGGTAGCTAGCCGAGTCACTCCCCAGGCCTTTGACTCGGTTCGACTCGGCCGAGTCGGAGTCGATTCGGCCGTTTTGTAAAATAATGGGCTTGAGTGAGGTCGAATTTCCCTTTTTGAGGCCGACTTGGTGTGGAGGTGACAAATAGCATATTTGACTCAATATTAATTCTTTTTACATGATTTGAAAGCCCAAGAAGGGTCACTTTAAATGGACAATGACTCTAACGACTTAGAGTAAATCTTAGAAGTCCTCAATGGAGACTTTGACCTAAAACATGATGAGTGAAGCATGAAACCCATGCTTTAATAAGTCACGAGTTCTTTGTCTGGAGCAATTTCATCAATGGCCAAAAGATCATCCCAAATTCTTGCTATCTTCACAAAGGAGGAGGCCACTGTGTCATCTTTAGTCATCTTTGTGGTCCTTAGCTCATTTTTCAAACTTGCTACTTGACCAATGTTCTCAATAGTGAATAACTTTGACAAGGATTCATACATTTCTTGAGCATGATTGATGTTGGCTATGAATGGGACAAGGTTGTCCTTTATTCTAGTGTGGAAAAAGTTGGCAAAAAGTCGGGATTAAATCTCAAAAACCCGATTTTTTCAGCAAAACGATTAAATCGGCCGACTTTTCGCGGACTTTTTCACTGTCAAAAAAATCGCGATTTAATCGAATTAATCCCGATTCTATCAAGAGTCGACCGAAAAAGTTGGCCATCTCTCCCAGGGCGCGGATAAGAGGCCGAAAAGGGCGAAAAAAACATATTTGCTTGTTGTTTTTGCTCCCATTCCTCCTTGTGGAGAGAGTAGCTGTTTGCCATTGCCCAAGAGGAGGAGATTTGCTAGGTTTGTGGTGGGGATTTGGAGATTTATCCATTGCTCAACGTGAGAGATTCAAAGTGCCGAATTGCTGCTGCCAGGTATGTATTTTAATTTCTCTCTTAGTCTTTATAATTCTATTAGTTTGTTTATATCTTATTTTTGCCTAGAATTTTGAATCAAAACATTGTTTAGAATCTAGATTGAAGCAAAACTTCAACTTTCAAGAATAAAATGACAAAAATTCAAACCCTTGTTTACTGAATCATAGTGTTTTCAAGTGTGTGAGAAGAGGCATTTAAAATCTAAAATCAACAATTCCATTTGTGTTTGTTTCTTATGTGATGGGAAATTTTTAATTTTTTTCAATTTTTTTTTGTTCCCAGGTTCAAATTCAAGTTCAAAGTTTAAAACAAAATGCCAAGGCTTTTGGACACTATGTGGGAATATGGTGAACCTGATACTATACCCGAATCTGGGGGGATCAATAGAATGTATTTGACTTGCAAGTTGTGAGGCAAGCATATGTCAGGAGGTATCAACAGCTTAAAATTCCATTTAGGGCAAATTCCGGGCAAAATTTTGACCTTTGCCCGAATCCATCTCCAGAAATCATCGGACGGGCCATTCAATCGTTTATGGATAAAGAGGGAAAAGACCCCAGGTCAGCAGTAAAAATCCAACTTGTAGGGGCCTCAAGAGTGGGGGGAAGTGAGAGTGCTTCTTCAGCATCACCTTCCACACCCATATGTCCCAACCCCTTAGCTTTCTCATCTTTTTTTGTTCCTAGAACCACACCTGGTGCACAACCTAGCATCAAATCAACACTTAAAAAAAGGAAAAGGCACAAGCTGACAGGTTGGTTAGTAAGTGTCTTCTATGGAGTGATGTTCCTTTCAACATTGCCAAGACAAACCCATCATGGGAACACTCTGGATGCACAATTATGTCAGATGGTTGGGCTGACTAGAAGGGTAGGACCCTTCTTAACTTCTTGGTTAGTTGTCTCAAGGGGACAATGTTTATGAAATCTGTTGATGCATTTGTACACATTAAATATGCACGTTTATTATGTGAGTTGTTGGACCTCTTCATTCAGGAAGTAGGCCCAAGCAATGTTGTCCAAGTCATAACAGACAACGTTGCAAATTATGTTGCAGCTGGCAAGTTGCTTATGGAGAGGTATCCTAACTTGTTTTGGACACCTTGTGTCGCTGATTGCATTGACTTGATGTTGGAGGATATAGGTAAGATTCCTATTGTGAGGGATATTGTTGAATCATCCAGGAGCATAACAAAATTTACATATAATCACGCATTAGTGCTTAGTTTGATGAGAAGATTCACCAAAAACAAAGAGTGGGTGTGTCTTGCTATTACACGATTTGCCACTACTTTCATATCTCTTCAGTCTCTGTTGAATTCTATGTGGGATGTGAAGAGCATGTTTCTTTCACTGGATTGGCGTGCTTTATCTATTAGCCGCAAACCAGTGGGAGAGGGCATATGCAGATTAGTTTCATATGATTAGAGCTTTGGGGCAGGAGTAGAGGAGGTGTGCGTCATTTCAGAACCTTTGCTAAGGGTTCTTCGATTGGTTGATGGAGACAAGCCTGCAATGGGCTACTTGTATGAGGCCATGGATAGGGCCAAAGAAGCCATTTGTGCTTATTATGAAGATAAGGGAGACGAGGGGTTAGAGAAATAACAGGTCATATGGAGAGTGATTGATGAGTGATGGAACAATACCCTCCATCGCCCCATTCATGCTGCAAGTATCTACCTCAACCCCACATTTTCTTATGCCTGTGGTTTCAGATTTGATGTCGAGGTGATAGATGGATTCTTCACTTGTGTTGAGAGGATGGTGGCATCTGAGCAAGAACGTGAAGATATTTCTAAAGAAATGGATGGGAGGGAGCACATTTGGATGGGAGGTGTCACATTTGGTTTTACCATGGTTATTAAGAATAGGACGACCAAAATGCCAGGTAAGCTTCAGTTTGTTTCAAACTTTCAAGTTTAGAATTTCAATGATTTTTATTTATTTATTTATTTTATATGTTTTTCATTCTTTTTATATCTTGTAGATGCTTGGTGGACAAACTATGGTGGCAGAGTACCCCATCTCCAAAAGCTTGCCATTCGAGTGCTCAACCAAACATGCAGTTCCTCTGGGTGTGAGCGCAACTGGAGTGTATTTTACAAAATACACAACAAAAAACGCAACAGGTAAAAATATATTCAAATTAAGTTTTTTAAATTCATTTGATTATTTTAATATTTAAATTTTCTAAGTACTAATTTACAATCTATGACCCTAATACAGATTGGAGTCCCAACGCCTCAATGACGTGGTCTACGTCTACTACAATCTTCGTTTGTGGGTGAGACAACTTTTGAAACCCCCTGATGTGGAAGCCATCTCATTGGACAATATTGATACCACTGCTGCATGGAGGGTCGAGATTGAGAGGCCAACCATGGACTCGATGCCGGATTGGTTAGATGTGGATCCAAAGGAGGTAGCAGTTGCAGGGGAGGGAGAGCCAAAGGTAGAGGAGGAGCAACATTAGGGTCAGGAGGAAGAGTAACATCAAGTTCAGGAGGTAGAGCTGGATGAGGATGATGAGGAGGAGGTGACACCATCTAGGATGGGCAGCAACAACATAGGACGGAGGCCACCTCTTTTATCGGCTTCTAGAGGACGACGGACTCCATTTGTATTTCTAGGGGCTGGGCCTTCTTCCTCTCGAGGAAAAGGCAAAGCCATTCCCTATTCCCGTAAAACGGGCAGAGGATCTCAGTGACTAATTACTTTTGTTACATGTAGATGACTCATGATATACATTTATTATATTTTTTGTTGATATTTTGACTCTTGAGAGTTGAGACTCAGACAAGACTCAAGATTCGGAAGTTGATTCACTATTTTGATATGTGATGTAGCACAAGACTTCATATACATATTATATATTAGATTTCTTTACATGTTTATGTGGAAATGCATGTATTTGATGTTGTGGACACTCTAGCTGCTAAAAAAAATAAAAGTAAATGAATATTTTTGTGTTTTTTTAATTTTGCCAACTTTTTAAAAAAACTCCCCACTTTAACGAGTTTTTCAACTTTTGGACCCTTGCCGATTTAATCCCGACTTCGACTTTTTCCACATTGCTTTATTCCTTCTACCATTAGAGTCATGGCCATCAATTCTAGTTCCCTGAATTTCACTTTGTCAGCGTCATTGGAGTCATCTGTAAGCTTCTTTACTTTTCCTTTGACCAAGTCTAGTACCTTGTTCTTTTCAAGGATGAGGTCAATCCTCTTCTTCCAGGACCTATAGTTTGATGCTTCTTCTTTGTTCTCTCCCTTGATTGTGTTAGACATTTTCCTTGAATATGGTAGACTCCTTCCCTTAGATAATCTTTTTGAATGGTTCCTTGATCAAGTGCTTGAGACTGTGTTTTCCTTCTTTCTTAACCAAAGCTTTGATACCATGTTAGAAAATCAGAAAGGCAAAATTATTTTTTTATAATTGATAATTACTTGTGATGTTCTTGACTTCTTATTACGTTTTCTTTATATTTTCTTTCTTTAGTTCATAAAGCAATTACCAAAGTGAAAGCACATAAAACAATGGACACCAGATATAAGCACTATGCTAGGGCAAAAATCTTCTCGAGGGGAAAACCCAGTGAAAATTCTCTTCCTTTCAATAGTATTCTTTGAGACTCTTTGTTGTACCTCTGAGATAGTAGTAGGTCAGCTACCAATGCCAGAGCATCTAAAATAATTGTTTTGGGGTTTTTGGTTTTAGTTTAGGAATACCAATGAATGATGAAAAATGTAGAATTGAAATACTTAATCCTTTGGATAATATTAATATTTCAGCAAAGGGCTGCTATAAAGCTTTACTCAATGATATAGATCAAAACAGTGGTGAGAAGAAGACAAAAAATAATATGATTATCACAGTTTCCAGACTGTAAAACAGAACAATCGTAAGTGCGA
Source organism: Pinus tabuliformis (assembly GCA_031772625.1). Lineage (NCBI taxonomy): Eukaryota > Viridiplantae > Streptophyta > Pinopsida > Pinales > Pinaceae > Pinus > Pinus tabuliformis. The sequence goes on from CM062818.1 coordinate 53,455,888, forward strand.
AAACCTTCTAAACTACGTTCCAAAGGTTGAAGGCAATATACTTAAGCTTACATAAGATGCTGATGATTTATTGATTAGAGGGGATTAACTAAACAGAGAATTCATTAATCCATTATCTTAATAGATGATCACTTCAGGAGCTTATAGGAATTAATTGAGACAATTATTCTTACCTAGATATCTCTATAAGTCATAAGCATATGAAGAAAGACATAATGATTGATAACTGGAAAAACTTACAGGATAACACAAACTGTGTAAAACCAAATTCAGAATCCTCTGCTTTGTATTAAGGTTCCAGAAAGATTGAGTACATCAAGTGTCTACAAAAGCTTCCTTCACAGGTGCAACCAGGTTCAAAGTAGAATGAACAGTCACAACTTAACAAGTAATGAATAATGACTCTTGAACTTCGAACCTATAATAACTTGAGAAGAGAGTTATTTATACAATAATGAAACTAAGAAAATATCCTAAAACTGATCAAGATTTATTCTAAGAAAGGAAAGATATTCATACAAGAAGATAGGGGCAGCTATTGCACTGCTTCTTGCTGTCCGTTTTATTCAGGTTGTGCTGGCTTTGCTGTTTGATATTTTTCCCCTGTAAGCTGCTTGATTGTTTGTATCCTTTACGCTGGTTAATTTCTTTATTTGATCTTTCATTTGATACTCTTTAAACTCTGTGAATACCCTTTGACCCTGCTGAGTAATCTTCACTTTGTTCCTTTTTACATTTACTATGCATTTCAGGTTTTTTCACTGTGTTTTTCAACAATAATATCTTGGTATTAGTCTTCAAACTGTATGCAAGCTTTTTCTTTGTAAGCCCGGGACAGAAGTTTTTCCCTGCAAAACACATAAATTGTTAAGAAAACATAGGTGACAGAGGAGGACATCAATGGCTTTATTGAGCCTGAAAGGATATTGGAAGGAGTCCAGAGTATATCGGAAGGTAAAACAATGGATTTATTGGTTGCAAAGGCTTATGGAGGGTTTATTGTGAAAACAGGCGAAACAAAGGAAAAATGGCGATTTTGAGTTTAAACGGAAAAATAGTTTCCCTTTTGAAATATGGCGCAAAGTGAACAGTGGTCATTTTGTCGTTATGCGGGAGGTGGTTTTGGTTTTCATCGCATTGCTTTATGAGGTGCGAGCGGTTTTGGGAGGGGTCACCCGAAATAATCTGAGCCTGACACGTAGTAAAGGGAGGTCAGTGGAATACCGCTTTTCCGGCTGGTAATGCTCGGACAGAGAGCCAACCCGAAATCACTGAGGATCGTTGAATTTGAATGTATTGGATCGGATGGTGGAGGAGTGAAAAACCAGCGCAGAAGGGCGCAATGATTAATTATGGTGGTTATGGGCTTTATTATGGGTTAAAACTGAGATTAGCGGGGTTTTATGGTTAAACAAAGGTTTAGGTCGATTCTCTGTTTAAATCATAAAAAACAATTTAACAAAGGAATCTTTTACAAAACATAGTTATGGCGGACTTGAAATAATATAAATTCGGGCGGATAAATGATATCGGGTCCAGGTTCATTTCGCATATCTCAATCACAGTTTAGTGGAGGAAGGCCTATCGCAAAGGAATGCGATAGGGGCCGGACGCGACGTGGAAATAAAACATGGTTAATACTGCGATTGGGTCCGAGTTCCCATCGCATATTGGAGATCACAATGGAAGAGGGTATATGCTTTAGCCGGGACTTGTGATGCGGGCAAATGCGAAATGGCAATGAATTATAATATATATTGCGTCGGGTTCAGGTTCGGGTCCATCGCAATCGGAGATCGCAACGGCGGAGGGTTATTGCTTTAGTTAGGACTTGCGATGAGGGGTGGATGCGATATGGCAATGGATTGTGATATATATTGCGTCGGGTCCGGGCGCATTGCGTATCGCAATGCGGGGAGAGTGTATGTACGTTGAAAGGCTTGTGATTTGCCGATGCGATGTTTTATTAAATATATAGTTTTTATAATAAAACTAATGGTTTTGGGGTATTTTAATAAAGGGAGTTAATATATACGGGAAATGGAACTTTTAGGGGTTTAATACGTTAAGTTAGTGTTAATATGAAATATGAGCGGAAAGGGAAAATAGACTAAGTATAATGCTTTTTATGAGTTATTTGCTTTTCACATTTATACATTAGTACTTAGGCTAAACAACTTTTTGTGGGTTTTTGGGTTAAAGGGAATTTAGCATGGGTTTTCACTTTTCCTAGGCAAAAAGGATTTTAACCTTAGGAAAAGGGGGTTTTTTATGGAAAGTGAATGAATATGAAATGTATGAAGGTGGAAGGGGAAATTAGTAAACATAGGGATGAATGGGGATGAGGGAAGTTAATTAATTGATCGTGTAGACCTTCATTTACTTTGTGTAATTGCCTCATGGACATAGAAACATATGGTAAAACATGATAAATGTAAATTTTGTCCAATCAATCATTAAACTTTTGCAATCTTTCTTCTACTTACCCTTTGTTTATCCTATCATTGTTTCTTCACTTAATGGGTGCATTTAAGCTAGCAAACCCTTTTCCTTTTTTATTTATTTTTATTTTACAAAAGCAAACTATCTAATTCTAATCTTATAACATCCAAGGGCTCAGATTACACTAATGAGCACCTTATTAATCTCTACCTAACTACTGATCTGCCAAGATTAAACAGTTTGGTCAGATCTTTATTCTCTAACTATAACATCAAATTTAAAGCATGAAGCAGTCAAGATTAAAGTATTTGACAGTCATGGGTTGTGGCATTTATGACAAGCTGCATAGAACCATTATTTTGCAGAAAAATAGTAGTAGCATTTAGACTTGTTCACTTTCAGAGTTTATTTGTTTTCTTTTCTTCCTAACCTAACATTTTCTTTTTGTTTTGATTTTTTAGGACATCTAACCTAACATTTTCTTTGATATGGACATCATCATCAAGATATTTTTTTTCAAAAACATTCTATTCACTATTATTATGTCTATATCCTAACTTAACATATTTTCAAAATTTTTATTTTATCAAAACCAAAAAATGCTACAACATTGGCTCCATCTAAGGACTTGTTGTGGCCACCAACAACCCCCCTCTTTGTTTGGTATTAGCAATAACACCAAGCAAATGGGGACCCTTAATAAAAAATCCAAAAAAACATTTTATGAAAATTTTTGTATTCAACTCCTTAAAACTGTATCGCATCGCGAGAAGAGAATAAAACATTTTCTTATGAGCATAATAAACTGTGAAGAAGCGACGCGAAATTCATCGCATCGCATATCGCAACATCGCGTAAGCAGCACACAATGATTGAATGACTAAGCACGATATGCGATGCTGCGATATGCGATGAATGCGATTTGCGATAAATGTGATCATGAATTTCTGCGATGACACATCTTGACGACGCGATCCGCGATGCTGCGATGCGAGTCGCAGAAATCACCCATCGCAAATTTTCCTTGGCGCAATATTCAAGGAAAGCTGTCCGTAAACCAAAATTGGGCGCGCGCCTTAAAAGAAATTAATGAATGTACGCCAAAGTATTCAAGAAGGACTGTTTTGTGTTTTTCGAAGAGTCAGTTTGCTATGGGTGTCATGATTTTATACATTCATAAGAGCTTAAAGCTTTCATGTCAATCTTTATTATCATTACTCTTTTCCTTTTTGTAAACTGTAAGACAGGAAATAACATGAAGCAATGTGCAGGAAACATCTAAGGAAATGTGCAGGAAACATCTAAGGGAAAGGGGAAAGCGTCAATGCTCGGAGAACAGAGAAGAGATGCCTTCATAAACGGATGCCGCATGCAACAGGACCACAGATTCCAGAGTATCATTCAACAGATGCTGATGTCAATAGGCCATCCAACGCTCAGAGTCAAAAGCGCACAAAAGCAACATGTTTACAAAAGATCCTGAAGCTTATGCCCGGTAAAGGAAAAAAGGCGCTAAAGAAGGAAAACGCACCAGAAAAGCCCGGAACAAAGAACGAAGGTAGTTTTCGATGCAGAAAATTGTTCAAAGAGCAAAGTCCCTAACTTGTTCAGTCATTCGCAAGGCCGGAAACTGAAATAGCAAAAGCAGAATCAGTTTGAGAGAAATTTGGGTTATTACCATGTATACACGCGGTAAATACACCCAGCCAGAGGAAGATTCTCGAAAATATCTTCTAGTTTACCAGAAAGTGGTGCCAGCGCTTGTTATTTCTATTTTCATAGCTCAAACGAAAGCAGAAGGCGACCAGCCGACTCTTCCCAGGCGAATGTTGCATGCTTCCAGCACTAAGGAGCAAATACATAAATGGTTAGGAATTAGATTCAATTTTTAGAAATAGTTTTGCTTTAGCAGAAGGGCGGTCATTTAAAAATCGTATCCTAAATTTATGTAATTAAGTTAATTAGTTAGCAGCATTTAAACCCTTCTCAGGCATTAGGAGAAGGGTCCAGAAATTTGTCAAAAAACTTGTCCTCAGAACATGCACTTTTGCACCCTCGAAGGGGGTTTTGATGAATGGATGGATCAAGGTTTATTAATGTTTGCATTTGATATCTGCTACTGATGTTGCACTTCTGTACTCTTAGTAGATGTTAGAGCAAGGAGAGATAAATCATTGTTGCTTGAAGCTTATGAGTGGAACCAGTCATAAATGGTACTTTTATCTCTTGGCCATTTCTGCTTATATTCTTAAAGTGATATACAGTTTTTAGTTGTTTATATGTTACTGCATGAATGTGTGAGTTACCATTTGGCACTTTTGTACGGTGGAGTCATTTATTTATGTTTGATATATGAATAACTTATTATGCGATATGCTGTTCACAACTGTTTTGCCTAACTTTTTATGCAAAGTGATTTATCTTAATTGATTTCTATTCTTATGATAGCTGAATGATCTTTATTACCAGTTATTGTTTGAAATCTTTTTAGATCGCATAATAGAAAAAATACACCCTGGGTTAGCGTAGATTAGATGTGTTGTTTCTCATTAGATTACAATAGCATAGAGTTAGTTTAAAAGTTTGAATTAAATTAGCTTTGAGTACTCTTAGATCAGCATCATCCAACTCCACACACACACACCCTTAAATTGGGAAACTGGTCCCATTATCCCCAGTCGGACCCGCTATACCAAATGGATAAGGAGCTGCCAACCAAGGTCCGGACCGGGTGGGTATCCCCCTTGTTGTCGACCCGATTTTCGGGGCTTCAACATATTTGGCGCTAGAAGGAGGGCCCGAACTATGAATGACACCTAAATCAAAATCTAAATACCATTCTGAGAGTAAATCGCCCTCATCAACTCCCCCGACTTCCCCAGTACGTTTAAATCCAGAGTCAGAAGTCGCTCGAGTATTAACCGCTGCTACATACCCTAATATTTTAGACCAATCTACCATTGAACCCCCTGAAGTTCAAACTCTGATTCGCAAACTCTAGGGATTTTCTATTTCTACATAGAGGTCTGATAAATCTCAAAGCAGCGTGACTTCGCAGTACAATCCTGCTCATCCCCTGACCAGATTAAAGAGTGAAAAATTTGGCATCCAGCCAACTGAATTCCCTCTCCCCACCAGGAAAAGAGCAAGGAAAACACCACAAGAGTCTGACAGTGAGACTCTTTCATCTACATCGTCCATTTCAACTCCCTCACCGCGAAGTCAGCTACCCACATCTTCATTCCAAACCACACATCCATCTTCCACAACCCCTCTTCTTCAATCATCTAAGATCATAATATCTTCATCTTCCCAGCCTCAGGGATCATCCTCTGCACTTTCATTTACTAGCAGCTCAACGATGGCCCAGTCTCCATGGAACAATCCTGGGGCAGTTTTAATGCCTCCATCCTTGAGCCAAATACCGGCCCATCCTGAGAAATGGCTACCCAAATTCAATCCAGAAGCAGGCATGCTAGCTGAAGAGCACATTAACAATTTCATGCTTTCTGTCAATCTCAACGGAGTTACCAACGAGGATGCTGTTGTCCGACTTTTTCCCTATACAATGCAAGGAACAGCCGGGTCATGGTACTTTTCATTACCCTCTGGGTCTATCACGAGTTGGGACATTTTTCAAAGTCAATTCCTTACCAAGTTTGGTGATGACAGATCAACAGCAACGTTAATCAATGACCTATCCAATCTTAAAGCCGAGGCTAGAGAACCCATCAAAGATTTCAATTTACGGTTCAATAAAATCCTCAACAAAATTCCCACTGCTTCCCAACCCAGCGAAGAAGTACGATGTGAATGGTATATTACGGCCTTACCATCAAACTTAGCAATCTTCGTGGATAGGGCAAATAAAACAACCTTAGTTGAAAACCTGACAGAGGCGATAGCAGTAGAGAAACGCGTAGTAGCCCTGGAAAAGAGATCTGCGATAGAGGAACGCAAATCTAAAAAAGTCACCTTCAAGGAAGACTCCAAGAAGAAACAAACGAAAGACCCTTTCGATTTGGAAGGATTGCAAAAAGTATTAAAGACCATGTCCAATGAGATGATTGACATAAAAAAACAAGTGGCAGAAACTTCTTCAAAAAAGCCCTACAGAGCTTTTAAAAGAGGCCCTTCAATGGATGTGAAACCACCCAACGCTATCTCAAATGTCGAATCCGAAGAAGAGGAAGAAGAAGAGAGTACCACTGAAGGGCAGACCGATGACGAAGAAGTTGTGGAACTACAAGGAATGTGGGATTTCATCCTCCCACAAGAAGAAGATCAAGAAGCATTTCCGGTTAGCACATGAAGCAAAAATCAACTTGATCCTCCCCAAACTACCCCTAAGCAGAAGGGCGCAAGCCCTGCAGCAAAAGATAAAGTCGCAACAAAGAAAACGACCGCGAAAGCGACTCAATCTAGCCCAGTCCAACCAGATCAAACACCTCCATCAATAACACTGATAGTGTCGGATGAAATGGAATACAATATTATTGATGACATGAAAAAGACTAGGGCTAATATCACTCTTTATGAATTGAGCAAATTGAAACATCAACAGAAGATAATGATGAAAGAATTACATGCCGTGCCTACTACATCTTTGCCTACAGCTGTAGCTTCCCACAACATGGGAAGACCTCCAACCAACACGATCAATAAGATTGATCCAAATGACATCGCCTTGATTGGAGGAAGATCAAGGTCTCACACTCCCTCTTTTCTTCTCACTTATGAAATTTTCAATAAAATTGTGCACAATTGTTTGGTAGATTCTGGTGCTTCAACGAATATTTTACCCAGATCAATATGTGCCAAGTTGAATGTTCAACCACAAAAATCCGCAGTGCGCATAGTTCAGCTTGATCGATCTCAAGTCGAAGTGATTGGTGAACTTAATCAAGTAACCATAAGATTGTCGTCCAACCCGAAGGTATGTCAGGTTATTGACATTCTAGTAGCTGATATCCCAGAATTCTATGGCTTGATTCTTAGCAGGGATTGGTCCGAAAAACTCCATGGATACTTCTCAACTGACTGGTCGCACATGTGGTTACCCTACAATGGTAAACCGAATCAAATAAAGGTTGAACGAGAGTTACACCAGAAGTACATAGTAACAGAATTGGAGGGAGAAAATGAAGCAATAGCATATAACAGCAGTATCATAGGCAATTACTCGGTAGATTCTTTCCTCGGCAATTTCAATGCTCATACATCACCTTACTTAGAAAATTCAGTTTTGTCCCAAGTCGAAATTTTTTCCCAAACTGATAATTCAAAGTGTGTTAATTTTGTAGATAAACCTGTAAATACATCTTTGTTTTGGAAATTATATTTTGATGGCTCTAAATCTAACGAAGGAGCAGGAGCAGGATGCGTTCTGATTAGTCCAGAAGGAAATAAGACCATGCTTACGTGCAGACTTGAATTCGATTGCACAAACAATACAGCGGAATATGAGGCCTTGGTGCAAGGCCTATACAAAGCAATCGGGTTGAACGTCAAGTATCTTCAAGTCTTCGAAGACTCTGAGATTGTCGTCAAACAAGTACGTAACACCATACATTGCCTATCAGGTCATTTGAAACACTATCAATCTTTAGTACAAGATCTGACTGAGCATTTCATAGCATTCAATATTTCGTCAATCCCAAGACTCCAAAACGCGAGCGCAGACCTTTTAGCTAACGTAGCCTCTAGACTTATTCCCTCCGAAGATTTTAGTCCAGATAGATTCTCAATAGAATTAATCTTTAGACCGTCCATCCCTGACAACATTACAAATTGGAGAGTATTCAATGACGATCCTGATATTGTAAATTTCCTCACTTCTGAAGGATCCTACTCCAATCAAATAATTGACGAAGACCATCACGATCGACAAATACAACAAGATAGCACTGATAATGCTATACCTAAATCAGTGGTTAAGTTGGAAGACTTATACGATTTGAAAAGTCGGTTTAAAAGGTCTACCAATTCTAAGCTCTACAGTTCAACTCTGAACTACGAATTAGTAAACCTAGGAACCGATGATAAACCACAAAACGTTAATCTAGGCCACGACCTAGCCCTTGAAGAAAAACTAGCGTATATTCGTCTTTTGAGACAATACAAAAATGTTTTTGCCTGGAATTACGATGAGCTGAAGACATACGACACTTCTATCATTCAACATAATATCCCTATGATTGACAACGAAAAACCTGTCCAACAAAAACTCAGAAAAATCCACCCCAATTTAGAAAATCAGATAAAAACTGAGCTGAATAAGTTATTAAAAGCCAGAATAAATTTCCCCGTCAGACATTCCAAATGGGTCTCCAATATGGTACCCGTTAGAAAGAAAAACGAAGATATTAGAACCTGCATCGATTTTCAGAATCTCAACAAAGCCTGTCAAAAAGACAATTTTCCCCTCCCACCTATGGAGCAGATATTACAGGCAGTAGCAGGCTCAGAACTAATGTCTTTTTTGGATGGATTTTCAGGATACAATCAAGTGCTGGTACATCCCGATGATCAGTTAAAAACCACATTCCAAACTAAATGGGGCACATACGCATATCGGAAGATGCCATTTGGTTTGATCAATGCCGGCGCTACATTTCAGAGAGCCATGGACATCACATTCAAGGGTTTAGTCAATAAATCTGTAGTAATTTATTTGGATGATATAACAGTGTACTCCAAGAAGCGAAGCGACCATCTCAAAGACTTGAAACGAATCTTTCAACGATGTTTAAGGTATGGAATTTCACTTAACCCAAAGAAACCTTTTTTCGCATTAAGTGAAGGAAAACTTCTAGGATTCATAGTGTCAAAATCTGGTATTCACATTGAACTCGACAGAATCAAAGAAATTTCTGAAATATCCCTACCTCATAATAAAAAAGCCATGCAATCTTTCCTTGGTCAAATCAATTTTGTGAAGAGATTTGTCCCAGATTTTTCACGAATTGTTTCTCCTTTGCAAACCATGATTAAAAGGAATTCAAATTTTAAATGGGGTCAAGATGAGCATGAAGCATTCAACCTGATCAAACAAGCTATCATTAACGCTCCATCTTTAGCAACCCCGAGTTTTTCAGAATCTTTTATCTTATACACATTTGCCTCGGAGAAATCATATGCTGCGATTCTAACTCATGCAAATCAAGAGAAAGCGGAAGCTCCAATCGCATTTTTTAGCTCGAATTTACAAGGTGCTGAACTCAACTATTCAGACGTGGAGAACAGGCATATGCTGTTTTCAAAGCGGTCAAATATTTCAGACCTTTCTTACTTAAAACCCATACTAAGGTTATAGTACCGTTTCCAGCGGTAAGAAATCTTCTAGTACAGAAGGATGTGGGTGAAAAAAGAGCAAATTGGATCACTGCTTTACAAGAATACGACCTTGAGATCAAACCAGCAAGCATTGTAAGAGGTCAAGGCTTCTGCAAAATGTTGGCTGGAGCATCACAAATTCCTGAAAATTCATCTGAAGAGGTACAAATGTATGAGGTAAGCCTAAACGATGCAGAATCATTATATGCTGACACCATTTATTATCTTAAGAACGGGTATGCTCCATCACACCTGGATCACACCAAGAAAAGAGCTCTGAGATTGAAAGCTAAACAATATCAGCTCATAAATGATGTTCTATTTAAAAGGAATTACGATTCTGTTCTTCTTAGGTGTCTTGAGAAAACTGAAGCTGAAAAGGTTTTGCAGGAACTCCACGATGGACCAGCAGGCGGACACTATGCTGGAGATGCTACTGCACATAAAATCTTACGTGCAGGATATTATTGGCCCACGCTGTTCAAAGACTCACACAGTTACATGAGGAAATGCCAAGTCTGCCAAACTACTGCAGGGAGAAAAAAGAAACCGTCCATGCCACTACAGCCGGTAAACATCGAGCAACCATTCAGTCAGTGGGGCTTGGACATAATAGGTGAGATCGTTCCTCACTTTTCTAAGCAGCATAGATACATCCTCACGGCAACAGATTATTTTACTAAATGGGTAGAAGCAGTTCCTCTCAAGACAGCTAATTCTGAAAACATCATTGAATTCATAGATCAATTTATAATCACTAGGTTTGGATTGCCAACAACTTTAATATTTGATAATGCCTCATACTTTTCTGGGAATGCAATGACTGAGTTTGCACTTAAAAGATGTTTCAAACTGAAATATTCAGCCAACTACTATCCGCAAGGTAATGGATTGGCTGAGTCAACAAATAAAAACCTAATCAGGATTATTAAAAGAACAGTCGACCAGAACCAAAAGAATTGGCACAAAACTTTGGTAAATGCTTTATGGGCAGATAGAATAACGAAGAAAGCTTCAATCGACACTTCTCCCTTTAATTTAGTTTATGGGAAGGAAGTGGTTCTCCCAACTCACTTAGTGATCCCCTCCTTGTCTTTAGTACAATACATCGATGAAGTATCTACTTCCTCCTTACAATTAAGACAAATGGAAATAATTAAATTAGAAGAACAACGAGAACAAGCTAAGAAAACCCATGCTCATCACCAAGCGCTAATAAAATCCTCTTTTGATTCAAGCATAATGACCAATTTTTTTTTCAGATGGGAGATCTAGTTTTGAAATGGGATAAGGCTCATGAAGAAAAGGGCAAACATACAAAATTTCAGAAGATGTGGCTTGGTCCTTTTCAGATTGTAGAAGTCATAGGCCCATCAATGTTTGTGTTGCAGGATTTAGCAGGTAGAAGGGATTCTTTGCCTGTTAATGGACAGATCCTTAAAATATATTTTCCATAGAAGATTATTCTTCTATTTTGTATGATAGTTTTAGTTTTTTTTTTCTTTCTTATAAATAAAACAAGTTGTAGAACAGTCGACCAGAACCAAAAGAATTGGCACAAAACTTTGGTAAATGCTTTATGGGCAGATAGAATAACGAAGAAAGCTTCAATCGACACTTCTCCCTTTAATTTAGTTTATGGAAGGAAGTGGTTCTCCCAACTCACTTAGTGATCCCCTCCTTGTCTTTAGTACAATACATCGATGAAGTATCTACTTCCTCCTTACAATTAAGACAAATGGAAATAATTAAATTAGAAGAACAACGAGAACAAGCTAAGAAAACCCATGCTCATCACCAAGCGCTAATAAAATCCTCTTTTGATTCAAGCATAATGACCATTTTTTTTTCAGATGGGAGATCTAGTTTTGAAATGGGATAAGGCTCATGAAGAAAAGGGCAAACATACAAAATTTCAGAAGATGTGGCTTGGTCCTTTTCAGATTGTAGAAGTCATAGGCCCATCAATGTTTGTGTTGCAGGATTTAGCAGGTAGAAGGGATTCTTTGCCTGTTAATGGACAGATCCTTAAAATATATTTTCCATAGAAGATTATTCTTCTATTTTGTAGGATAGTTTTAGTTTTTTCTTTTCTTTCTTATAAATAAAACCAGTTGTAGATGGTTACTACAGGGGTTCACGAAAAAGACACCAATTCTCTATCAGATTTTGATTTTTTTTTTCGCTTGTACAAATAGTAAATTTTTTCGAAAAATCTGATCTTTATTATTGACAGATAGAGTTAACTTTAGCCTAGATATGATACTAGTTTCAACTTCAAAAAATTTGATGAAAGCAACCTTTGGCAAAAAATTGTTTTATATCAGCACAATGAAAGGTATCAATAATAAAATAAAGATTCTCTGTAAAACTGTTGTTTTCAAACTCTATTATTGTCGTCCAGAGCTTTCTTAAGGAAAAACAATGATTTCCTCCCTGCTAAAGAAAATCGCAACATTCAGAGGAACAATCCGAGAAAACACTATATCTCAAAGAATAAGAGGTCTCATCACGAGCCGGCTTATCATGATCACATATATTATAACTTGCTGACTTTGCCAATACTGTCCACCAAAACAGGGCAACGACTCAAGATTGTTGCAATCAAAAGACAAGGGGTCTCATCACGAGCTAGCTTGTTTAGCAAAAGTGTAAATCAAGTGAATGACTGTGTCATAATTTGGCCACCAAACCAAGACATTGTTCTTTAGAGAATAAAAAAGGAAAAAAGTGTCAAAATGGGTTTTTCTCTGAAAAGTTGTAAATAGCCTTAAGCAGGATAAAGGATCATTGCTGGGTAACAGGTAACCCTGTCGAGGCTATGGACGCCTGCTGGCAGCAGAGGCTCTAGCTACGACAAATGAGCATATTTTAAAAGCCGGCACACAGAGAAGACCTTATTTTATCTTTAAAAGACCAAGTAATGGCTGATGTAAATACAAGAACAAAGCCTGAGGAAGCAAACAATTGGAATAGAAAAAGGTTGAAACAAAATATCATTGATAGGATAAGGCATAATGTACTCTATCTGTCCATAACAAAATTTAGACTTATGAAAATTTTTCTGCTTTGGAAGTTAAAATTCAATAGAAAAGCAGAGATAACTGGTTCTTCCCAGTGAATCGCCATTGTTGTGGCCACCAACAACCCCCCTCTTTGTTTGGTATTAGCAATAACAACAAGCAAATGAGGACCCTTAATAAAAAATTCAAAAAAACATTTTATGAAAATTTTTGTGTTCAACTCCTTAAAACTGTATCGCATCGCGAGAAGAGAATAAAACATTTTCTTATGAGCATAATAAACTGCGAAGAAGCGACGCGAAATTCATCGCATCGCATACATTATGAAGCACTCTTAAATGAAAAATCTTAAGAAATCTCCGACAACCGATATGCGACGTCGCATATCGCAACATCGCGTAAGCAGCACACAATGATTGAATGACTAAGCGCGATCTGTGATATGCGATGAATGCGATTTGCGATAAATGCGATCATGAATTTCTGCGATGACACATCTTGACGACGCGATCCGCGATGCTGCGATGCGAGTCGCAGAAATCACCCATCGCAAATTTTCCTTGGCGCAGTATTCAAGGAAAGCTGTCTGTAAACCAAAATTGGGCGCGCGCCTTAAAAGAAATTAATGAATGTACGCCAAAGTATTCAAGAAGGACAATTTTGTGTTTTTCGAAGAGTCAGTTCGCTATGGGTGTCATGATTTTATACATTCATAAGAGCTTAAAGCTTTCATGTCAATCTTTATTATCATTACTCTTTTCTTTTGCGTACACTATAAGACAGGAAATAACATGAAGCAATGTGCAGGAAACATCTAAGAAAAAGGGGAAAGCGTCAATGCTTGGAGAACAGAGAAGAGATGCCGCATGCAACAGGACCACAGATTCCAGAGTATCACTCAACAGATGCTGATGTCAATAGGCCATCCAACGCTCAGAGTCAAAAGCGCACAAAAGCAGCATGTTTACAAAAGATCCTGAAGCTTATGCCCGGTAAAGGAAAAAAGGCGCTAAAGAAGGAAAACGCACCAGAAAAGCCCGGAACAAAGAACAGAGGCAGTTTTCGATGCAGAAAATTGTTCAGAGAGCAAAGTCCCTAACTTGTTCAGTCATTCGCAAGGCCGGAAACCGAAATAGCAAAAGCAGAATCAGTTTGAGAGAAATTTGGGTTATTACCAAGTATACACGCGGTAAATACACCCAGCCAGAGGAAGATTCTCGAAAATATCTTCTAGTTTACCAAAAAGTGGTGCCAACGCTTGTTATTTCTATTTTCATAGCTCAAACGAAAGCAGAAGGCGACCAGCCGACTCTTCCCAGGTGAATGTTGCATGCTTGCAGCACTAAGGAGCAAATACAGAAATGGTTAGGAATTAGATTCAAATTTTAGAAATAGTTTTGCTTTAGCAGAAGGGCGTCATTTAAAAACCGTATCCTAAATTTATGTAATTAAGTTAATTAGTTAGCAGTATTTAAACCCTTCTCAGGGATTAGGAGAAGGGTCCAGAAATTTGTCAAAAAACTTGTCCTCAGAACATGCACTTTTGCACCTTCGGAGGGGGTTTTGATGAATGGATGGATCAAGGTTTATTAATGTTTGCATTTGATATCTGCCACTGTTGTTGCACTTCTGTACTCTTAGTAGATGTTAGAGCAAGGAGAGATAAATCATTGTTGCTTGAAGCTTATGAGTGGAACCAGTCATAAATGGTACTTTTATCTCTTGGCCATTTCTGCTTATATTCTTAAAGTGATATACAGTTTTTAGTTGTTTATATGTTACTGCATGAATGTGTGAGTTACCATTTGGCACTTTTGTACGGTGGAGTCATTTATTTATGTTTGATATATGAATAACTTATCATGCGATATGCTGTTCACAACTGTTTTGCCTAACTTTTTATGCAAAGTGGTTTATCTTAATTGATTTCTATTCTTATGATAGCTGAATGATCTTTATTACCAGTTATTGTTTGAAATCTCTTTAGATCGCATAATAGAAGAAATACACCCCGGGTTAGCGTAGATTAGATGTGTTGTTTCTCATTAGATTACAATAGCATAGAGTTAGTTTAAAAGTTTGAATTAAATTAGTTTTGAGTACTCTTAAATCAGCATCATCCAACTCCACACACACACACACCCTTAAATTGGGAAACTGGTCCCATTATCCCCAGTCGGACCCGCTATACCAAACGGATAAGGCGCTGCCAACCAAGGTCCGGATCGGGTGGGTATCCCCCTTGTTGTCGACCCGATTTTCGGGGCTTCAACATGACTGCTTTCTCGTGTAGAATGCAGAGAACTTGCAGATCCATGTGCCTTCTCCTCGGGCTATGGAGTCCTTGCTGTAAGAAAGATCACACTGACATCTTGAAAAGTAAAGAAAACCTGAGTATTTACAATGAAAATTATTTCAACTTCTTAGTACTGAATGTAATGTTTGAGAAACCTTCCATTTACAAGATAAGTGGAATATAGCCCCTCAAGATTCTGCAGCACAAAAGTGTTGTTACCCTTCACTTCAGCAATTGCTAAAGGTCCAAACCATAGATTGTCAAATTTGCCATGCTTTCCTTTCTCTTCTCTCTTGGCATCCCATCTTAGAACTAGATCACCTTCCTTAAAGTCCCTTTCCCTGGCTCTTCTGTCAAACAGGGCCTTCATCTTATTTTGATATTTATTCAATTTGTATTGAACTTCATCTCTGTTTTCATTAAGTTCAATAATCTGATTTATTCTTCTTGAAAAATCATCAGGTTCATCTGTTGAATCCTGCAAGAATTTTAAAACAGGGAAGGCCAAATTGGTAGGGAAAATTGCATCTTTCCCATAGACTAATTGAAATGGAGATTTGCCAGTTGATCTCTTTGGAGTAATTCTGTTTGCCCATACTGCATAAATCAAATGTGAATCCCAGCTCTTCTTATGATCAGCTAGAGTCTTTTTGATTACCTTTACTAGACTTTTGTTTGATGACTTTGCAAGGCCATTACCTTGAGGGTAGTATGGAGTTGAATGATGTAACAAAATCTGATATTTTTGGCAAAAGTCAATCATTTTAACACTAGCAAAAGTTGTTGCATTATCAGTGACAATTTGAGTTGGGCAACCAAATCTAGATAAGATATTCTCCTCAATAAACTTAATTACTACTGAATCAGTAGCATTTCTGACTGGAATTGCTTCCACCCATTTAGTAAAGTAGTCTGTTGCAGTGAGGATCCATCTATGCTGATTACTTGAAGTGGGGTGAATCTCTCCAACAAAATCTAATCCCCATTGAGAAAAAGGTGCTGAAACTATTGATGGAACAAGTGGAAGAGCTGCTAATTTTTGTTTACCAGCAAACATTTTTCAAAGAACACAACCTCTGACCTTTGCCCCTATTTTTAAGAATAGTGTGGGCAAATAAAATCCTCCCTTTAAAATCTTGTATGCTGTTGCTCTCCAAGCATAATGTCCCCCACAAAATCCTGTATGAAACTGATCAATGATTCCTTCAGTTTCTGATTCTGTTAAACATAATAACAAAATATTCAGTGGATCTTTCCAGTATAAATTTGCATTTATAATGCAGTACTTGACTGATTTTAACTTAAGGGTTTTACATTAGGTTTTGGAGAACGATGCTGGACACTCAAAATGGATCAAGAAATTTACAATATCTTGATACCAGTTTGACAACAAGAATTTTTCATCAATGTGTATTTATAATGCAGTACTTGACTGATTTTAACTTAAGGGTTTTACATTAGGTTTTGGAGAACGATGCTGGACACTCAAAATGGATCAAGAAATTTACAATATCTTGATACCAGTTTGACAACAAGAATTTTTCATCAATGTGTATAGGACTGATCTGCTCTGAAGGTAGAGGTTCTTGTGGATTCTCCCCTTTAGGATGAAGGGAAGGTTCTTGTGGATTCTCCCCTTCTGCAAGGACAGAAGGTTCTTGTGTATTCTTCCCTTGTATTTCTAAAACAGAATTGATTCCAAGTACTTTGCAGTTGGATTCAGCTAGAAGCTTGGCTAATCCTTGACCTTTTACTAGCTTGGTAGTCTTGATAGTTAGATCAAACTCCAGAATTTGAGTGATCCATCTACCTCTTTTCCCATCAGTGTCTAGTTGGGTTAGGACAATTTTCACAGCACTATTAGGGACATAAGTAGTAATAGGTGAATGTAAGACATACATTCTGAATGATTTCAGGGCTTGAATGAGGGCATAGGCTTGCTTCTCAATGATGTCATACTTAAGCTCAGCATCTCTCATAACCTTGCTGAAAAAGGCTATGGGTTGGTCATGGGAATCTTCATTTTTCTGTAATAGAACAACAACAAGGGTTGTTTCAGAGGCAAAAGAGAAAATACTAAATGGCTTAGCATAATCATCGTTGGCTAAGGTGGGAGCTTCAGAGACAGCGTTTTTTATTTGTTCAAATGCATGCCTAGAAGAGGGGGAGTCCATTTGACTTCATGATCCTTTCGGAGCATGTCAGTTATATCTTTTACAATCTCTGCATAATTTGAAATAAACCTCCTTAGAAAATTAATCTTGCCTAGAAAAGCTTGAATCTCCTTCTTGTTTGTAGGTAAGGTCAATGTTTTCAATGGCAGATACTCGTTTAGGGTCAATTACTACTCCCTCCTTTGAAATTATATGGCCCAACAATCTTCCTTCTTTAACAGCAAACAAGGACTTCTTAGGGTTCAATGATATTCCAAATTTTCTACCCCTGTCAAAAACCTTCATCAAGTGCTTTAGATGTTTCTGCTCAGATTTAGAAAAAACAATTATGTCATCAAGATAAATAACCACAAATTTAGTTACCAGACCCATAAAAGCTATGTGCAAAGTTCTGTGAAATGTTGCTCCAACAATGGTTAAGCCAAATGGCATCCTAGCGTATATGAATGTACCCCAGGGTGTAGTAAAGGTTGTCTTCTCTCTGTCTGTTGTATCAACATTCACCTGATTCTAACCTGAAAAACCATCAAGCATAGAAAATCTTTGTGCTCCTAGAACCATTTGAAGTAATTGATCCATTTTGGGCAAAGGATAATTATCTTTTAATGATGCCTTGTTCAAATTTCTAAAATTCACACAAAGTCTTATTTCTCAATTTTTCTTTCTAACAGGAACTAGATTTGCAACCCAATTAGAATATCTAAGAGGGAGGATGATCTGAGCATCTAGCATTTTCTTAATCTCCCTTTCTACAGTTGGTAGAAGGGTTGGATTTATCCTTCTAAGGTTCTGTTGATAAGGTTTTGCTTCTGGCTTCAGAGGAATCTTACGTTGTATTAATGAAGTATCATAGGTCTTTAGATCAGCATAAGTCCAAGCAAAAACATCCTTATAATTTTGCAGTAACTTGAGATATTGAGCTTTGATCTCAGGGTCTAGAGATGCACATATTTTGATGTTTTTGATATCTTCATCAATGCCGATGTTAATCTCTTCTATGTCATCTTCTGAAGTAATGGACTGAGGGTTTCAGAGGACATCATTTTGATCAAACAATCTTTCTAAAGGAATGAGTCCTTTTGGAATAAAACTATTAGATAATTGAATAATGTCATGATTAGCAATTTGGGTTTTAAAATTTGAAAATATCATTTCCATCTGCGTTTTCATTTATTTCAGTTCTATCTTCATCAATTTGTAGAAATGAAAAATCATCTTACTTGCAGAAATGATTTCAAATGTTCATCATCTTCGAATATTTGCCAATGTTTCAGATTATCTGGGATAGATGGCCTATATTTGACTTGTATCTGATAGAGTACATCAGTATGATCAGGAATTTTAAAAGAGCTAGTAGAGACAGCGAAGGCATCAGCATGAATATTCTGATCTCTGGGGATATGAGTCAAATTAAAAGCATCAAAGAAGTTTTCAACTGAATCCATACTTCATTTCGGTGTAGGACCTAAGTCTAGGGTGCTTGGTCTAGCAAACATTTCTTACTTGCTTAACAATAAGTTCTAAATTAGTAAAAACACTTAAGTTTTGAACTTTCAAGCTTTTGGCTAATTGCAATCCTAAAAGAAAAGCTTCATATTCAGCCACACTATTTGTAACTTCGAAGTCTAATTTACATGATTGGGTTATATTTTCTTTTTCAGGTGAAATTAAAACTACTCCAGCGCCTGCCCATCTTTCGTGCAAGAGCCATCAAAGAACAATTTCCATATATTAGTTTGGTTTGCTGCAGGACTTTCAACTACCTCTTCAATTTTGACTTGAGTTTCATGTTGGTTTGAAGTGAGTTGAAAACAACCAAAGTCTTGATCTATTGCATAAATTGGATGGTTCCTTGGTTGGTCAGTCTGTACAAATCTTACCTCTCTATATAATCTTAATTGCTCTCCTCCATAAACAGGAATAGTAGCATATGACATATCCATCTGTAGAGTTCCCCTAATTTGGCACAGCAAGACCTAGAAAGGAGCATTCCAAACTTGGGAGGGATATATGTGACAACAATATCAAGTACTATACTTTTCACTGGAATTTGGGCAAGGGTAACCACTAGATCCTTGATCAATCCCAAACAGGGCACCTTTTAGAATCAAAGGTGTACAGGTCATGGTAGGATCTAGTTATGTCGAGTTTCAAATGGTCCATGATAGATTTTGGCATAAGGTTGTGTGATGCTCTTGAATCAAGCATACAATTATACAACATGGAATCATTTGTTTTAAGAGTTACATAGAAAGGAGGCACTATCTCATCTATCATGTCTGAACTAGGGCCAAAAACTACTGCTGGTTTTTCATCTTGCAGACTTATGACATCACCTTCAGCATCAACCGAGGTATTTTGTATCCATTTTGTGACTTGGCTTTTATAACCAGGGTTTTTAGAAAGTTCTGACAGTGGAATTGGGATCTTAACCCTCTCTAATTCTTTTTCAACACTAAATGTAGTCAAAATGTTTTTACCAGTTTGGGTAGTATCAATTGACTGATCTAAGGGCTGAATAAGAGTTGTTTGAGCTTCAACAATTTTGGTACGTGGTTCAATTATTAGAGTTTCCTTTGGAGGTGTTGGCCGGATAAATCGATCTTGCGGACAAGGCCGATCTCCCTAGGATCAGAAGATAGTCTAGCAACAAACAGACAAACAAATCTATCTTTTTCTAAACGTATGCGATTCATAAATAAAAATTATAGAGGTGTTAAGACCCTACCTTAGGTCCAACGCTAGTTTGTAGCAACCATCCTTCAATTGTTCGAAAGAGTTTTCTTTTGAGAACCTGCAATCACAAACAACCAAACATCAAATAGCACCTGCATAGCTAATATCATAAATCATGTCCATTATGGTGATCAAGGAATCCATAAAATAAACCATACATCAACAACTTATTGAGAAAAACAAACTTATTTGTATTAACTTTGAAGTAGAAGAACCTTACAACCTTTTCAGCATTGATGTTGAACAAGCTCTTCTTGGGGTCCGAAACAGGAATGTCCTTTACTTTGACAAGCCTTGCACTCTTCCAAATAAGATAATAGAGGTATATAATCTCTCCGCATAAAAGCTCATAAAAGTTCCAGCAACATTTCACCTCAAAAA
This sequence comes from Pinus tabuliformis, assembly GCA_031772625.1. NCBI lineage: Eukaryota > Viridiplantae > Streptophyta > Pinopsida > Pinales > Pinaceae > Pinus > Pinus tabuliformis. The sequence continues at coordinate 53,476,275 of CM062818.1, forward strand.
TATTCAGCTTTCAACCTCCCAAGTAACCAGCCCAATGCTTCATTTTATAGTGTAGAGAAGGAGGTTATAGGTCCACCTATGAAGGATAGAGTCCTCCTTCAAAGGGATAAGCTCCTCACATCAAGGGGTTAGCTCCTTAAGGTATGGAATGCATGAACCTTAAGGGAGCGAACTAGCCACCTCAAGATTCCTTCCAGAAGCTTCTAGAAATGACTCAAAGTGAGTGTTTAAGAATATACTTGCGCCTTTTTAACTTTTACAGGGGTCCGCACTCATAACACAAAGACAGAGTGGTCAGGTATGCAGGGTACATGACCATTAGGTGCGGGACCGCAGGTAATGCAAAGAGGAAGTGCGGAACCAGAGTTTTAAAGACTTTTAAGGGCTTTCTCTTATTTTCAAGGCTTGATATGAGGAACTGAGGCTTAAGACTTGCAAAGGAGGAAAGTATGAGTGGTAATGGACTCACACAGATTGCAGAATGTCAAGGTGATAATTTTTAGTGCAACAGGAGGTCTCCTAGGACCAGGCCTAGGCCTAAGATCATACCTCTTGTTTCACTTTGCAATTAAAAATTCAGAGAAGCATGATATTTAGAAACCTGTGAAGCTTCCTGATCTTCTTGAACCTGATTTTGTTGTGAGAGAGGAATGATGGCTATTTGATTGGAAGAAGAATCCATACTATTAATCTCTTCAATAATTGTCATAGTATTATCATCAGGTTGTTGGTCATCTATCAATAGAGGAGTTGGAACCTGTTAATCATTGTTAGGTCTGTGAAGAATTTGTAGTGTTGGATTTCTTTTATACTAACCTTGATTTTGGTTTTGAGGTCTAGTAACTGTTTGTTGCATTGTCCTAGGTTGGGTCTCAATCTTTGAAATCCTATTTGATAGGTTTCTAAGAAGAGATATTAGTTCATCTATTTTTGAGTCTTCTGATTTAGTCTTATTAGAGGAACTAGAGGCTTCTTGAACAGATTTGAGTTTTTTTTGGGCCTTTTCTTCGTTAAGTTTTAAAGAAGTTGAGGCTGCCCTATTTGCTTCTACTTGTATAGCATTTGTTTGCATATCTTCAAGAGTTCTTGAAGTTCTCTCTCGTAGCATAATAGCAAAGTCATCATAAAAAAGCTTTAGAAAATCTAGACTTAGCTGCTGCTACAGGGGGCTTACAATCAACAGACATTTTGTGATAGAGTTTATTGAATCTTTTGATAAAATCTGATACTGGTTCACCGAAGTTCCTTTTAAGTTCTTCAAATTCTGTGAGAAAGTAAAGAGGATCCTTTTTCACACCCCATTGATTTTAAATATGGTTGTAAGCTCTTCAATTTCTAATGGAAGCTGCTGGTAACTGCCTAAACCAAATCCTGACATTTCCTTCAAGTGACTGTACAAACAATCTCATATAAACGTTTTCTTGTTCGATATTCATGTTGTCTGCAAAGTCTAGGAAAGCTTGAAGATGGTCCTCAGCTGAGGACTAGTTTCTCCATTGTACTTGGGAATGCATTTTAAGTATCCAGCTGGGAATGCATCAAGGTTATTAGGTAAGACTAAGGCAACATATCTAGCCTGTACAATAGGTCGGAATGCCATGACAGCAGGTGGTGTAAGAGGTGTTTGAGGTGTATGAGGTTGTTCAGGTGGAGTATGAGGTCCTTGTGTGGATGTCGAGGATGAAGAAGAAGTAGAGGAAGAAGATGGTGTTTCAAGGGTTGATGAACTAGTTGGATGTAAAGGAGGAGGAGATCTCTTGAAAGACTTCAAAGGAGTCCTAAGAACTAACTTTGGGACCC